>JAVIAB010000047.1:95733699-96103699 GCA_032433765.1 Megaustenia siamemsis | reverse complement strand
AGTTGGGCATTAAACTAAAATAAACAAAGAATTAGTTGAGCATCAAACTAAAATAAACAAAGAATTAGTTGAGCATCAAACTAAAATAAACAAAGAATTAGTTGGGCATTAAACTAAAATAAACAAAGAATTAGTTGGGCATTAAACTAAAATAAACAAACAATTAGTTGGGCATTAAACTAAAATAAACAAAGAATTAGTTGAGCATCAAACTAAAATAAACAAAGAATTAGTTGGACATCAAACTAAATTAAACAAAGAATTGGTTGAGCATCAAACTAAAATAAACAAAGAATTAGTTGGGCATTAAACTAAAATAAATAAAGAATTAGTTGGGCATTAAACTAAAATAAACAAAGAATTAGTTGGGCATCAAACTAAAATAAACAAAGAATTAGTTGGGCATCAAACTAAAATAAACAAAGAATTAGTTGGGCATTAAACTAAAATAAACAAAGATTTAGTTTAGCATCAAACTCAAATAAACAAAGAATTAGTTGGGCATCAAACTAAAATAAACAAAGAGTTAGTTGAGCATCAAACTAAAATAAACAAAGAATTAGTTGGGCATCAAACTAAAATAAACAAAGAATTAGTTGGGCATCACTTAGTTCTCACTGCATATCGAACAAATCTTCAGCTTTGAGTAGCCCATCTTCACATATCACTAGAATTTTCTCACATCACTGACATCTTCTCACATCACAGACATCTTCTCACATCACAGACAGCTTCTCATAGCACAGACATCTTCTCATATCACAGACATCTTCTCATATCACAGACATCTTCTCACATCACAGACATCTTCTCACATCACAGACATCTTCTCATATCACAGACATCTTCTCACATCACAGACATCTTCTCACATCACAGACAGCTTCTCATAGCACTGACATCTTCTCACATCACAGACATCTTCTCATATCACAGACAGCTTCTCATATCACAGACATCTTCTCATATCACATACATCTTCTCATATCAGAGACATCTTCTCACATCACAGACATCTTCTCACATCACAGACAGCTTCTCATAGCACTGACATCTTCTCATATCCCAGACATCTTCTCATAGCACAGACATCTTCTCATATCACAGACATCTTCTCATATCACAGACATCTTCTCACATCACAGACATCTTCTCACATCACAGACAGCTTCTCATAGCACTGACATCTTCTCATATCCCAGACATCTTCTCATAGCACAGACATCTTCTCATATCACAGACATCTTCTCATATCACAGACATCTTCTCACATCACAGACATCTTCTCATATCACAGACATCTTCTCACATCACAGACATCTTCTCATATCACAGACATCTTCTCACATCACAGACATCTTCTCATTACACAGACATCTTCTCACATCACAGACATCTTCTCATATCACAGACATCTTCTCATATCACAGACATCTTCTCATATCACAGACATCTTCTCATATCACAGACATCTTCTCATATCACTAGCATCTTTCATTGCACAAAAATGTCTCTATTGAAGACGACTCGCTTGTAAACAATAGCCTCCCTTTTCCACTTCACCTTACACGTAAGGTCATCTGCTCTCCACAGGTCAAGTATATTTAAATCTTCATTTTCAGTATTTTATATACATTTATTGTTGTCATACTTTGTATGATTTTACATATGAAATATTCTTCATTATTATGTTGTTGTTGTTGTTTTTTTTTGCTGTTATCATTGTTAACATTTGTATTATTGTTATAAAGATCGAAGTAAGTCATCAAAATTGGTTTGGAATTGATGAATCCAATTTACATTATTTTGGGCGAAATTGATTCGGTATTTGTGTAAACTACAGTTCAACCCGCTTGTTTTTAGATAAACCGTGTACGAACAGAAAAGTTGTACTGTGCCTGTGTGCTCGCACTGGCAGGCAAATATGTCAACAAAATTAGTGCAATGCGCTGCCATTACTTGGAAGGACCACATCAAATCGTGACACTATATCCGGCAGGTTTCAACAGGGGAGGCCACAAGGGCTGTGGTCTCTAGGACGTCGAGCACAGTCTATGACATCAAGACACTGTTCACCGCTTCTTCAGTCTCTTCATGTTTATTATACTCTTCAGATGACACAATCATGAGTAATTACATGTCAGTTCAGTCTTCTCAAATCTTTAGTTCGGTCTGTGTCCTCTATAATCTATAACAAGTGGACGTTATTGGGTTATCGCTCTTATCTTGACAAGTTATCGCCCTTATCTTGACAAACATTTTTATTGCCCAGTGTTCTACTAAATTATTTCGTCTATACTTTACTCACTCCTTCTTTCCTTCCTAATTTGCCTTTACGTCGTCAATGAGGAGATATAATGTGTGGTCTTTTGCTCTTCAGTTGTCCTCTCTTGCTGTTATTTCCTGTGTTTCTAGTATAACTTAACTCGCTGGTAAATGGAATTCTGTCTCCTCGATCTTCAGGAATTGAAATAACTAGGACACTGATTAATTAGATATTTGAATCCACGATAACTTGTTATTCTCTTTAGAAACTATAGTTGGAACATTGACAACTTTCTACTTGAACTTCTGATCATGTTAATCTCTGACTACATCTATGGACACTCTCAGTCTGATCCTCTCACTATTTCTCTCTAGCTCTGTTTTTATCTATCTAGCTCTGCTTCTCTCTATGTAGCTCTGCTTCCCTCTATGTAGCTCTGTTTATCTCTATGTAGCTCTGCTTCTCTCTATGTAGCTCTGCTTCCCTCTATGTAGCTCTGCTTCTCTCTATGTAGCTCTGCTTCTCTCTATGTAGCTCTGCTTCTCTCTATGTAGCTCTGCTTCTCTCTATCTAGCTCTGCTTCTCTCTATGTAGCTCTGCTTTTCTCTATGTAGCTCTGCTTCTCTCTATGTAGCTCTGCTTCTCTCTATGTAGCTCTGCTTCTCTCTGTGTAGCTCTGCTTCTCTCTATGTAGCTCTGCTTCTCTCTATGTAGCTCTGCTTCTCTCTATGTAGCTCTGCTTTTCTCTATCTAGCTCTGCTTCTCTCTATGTAGCTCTGCTTTTCTCTATCTAGCTCTGCTTCTCTCTATGTAGCTCTGCTTCTCTCTATGTAGCTCTGCTTCTCTCTGTGTAGCTCTGCTTCTCTCTATGTAGCTCTGCTTCTCTCTATGTAGCTCTGCTTCTCTCTATGTAGCTCTGCTTTTCTCTATCTAGCTCTGCTTCTCTCTATGTAGCTCTGCTTTTCTCTATCTAGCTCTGCTTCTCTCTATGTAGCTCTGCTTCTCTCTATGTAGCTCTGCTTCTCTCTGTGTAGCTCTGCTTCTCTCTATGTAGCTCTGCTTCTCTCTATGTAGCTCTGCTTCTCTCTATGTAGCTCTACTTCTCTCTGTAATTCTGCAAAAAAGTATTCTTCTTTGTAAAAGTCTTCCTCTGACTCTTTGATGTGCCCTACCATCTTACATATCCTCGGTCAGTCTCTAATTGGCACAAATCTACATACTAATTATGTAGGGACCGCCTATCTGTTAAGTATTCGCTTCTGGGCGAAGCTGTCAATCATCAGTCAACCCTGATACGACGGAGTTCAAACAATATCAAAGCCTGATCATCGGCTCCCGTTCGCTGATATCAGTCACCGTGACCTGTCTGAGCGAGGCGACTCCTGCTCAGCCATACACTCCAACGCGATCTGTCTGAGCGAGGCGATTCCTGGCTCAGCCATACACTCCAACGCGATCTGTCTGAGCGAGGCGATTCCTGGCTCAGCCATACACTCCAACGCGATCTGTCTGAGCGAGGCGATTCCTGGCTCAGCCATACACTCCAACGGGATCTGTCTGAGCGAGGCGATTCCTGGCTCAGCCATACACTCCAACGCGATCTGTCTGAGCGAGGCGATTCCTGGCTCAGCCATACACTCCAACGGGATCTGTCTGAGCGAGGCGATTCCTGGCTCAGCCATACACTCCAACGGGATCTGTCTGAGCGAGGCGGTTTCTGGCTCAGCCATACACTCCAACGCGATCTGTCTGAGCGAGGCGGTTCCTGGCTCAGCCATACACTGCAACGCGATCTGTCTGAGCGAGGCGATTCCTGGCTCAGCCATACACTCCAACGCGATCTGTCTGAGCGAGGCGATTCCTGGCTCAGCCATACACTCCAACGCGATATGTCTGAGCGAGGCGATTCCTGGCTCAGCCATACACTCCAACGCGATCTGTCTGAGCGAGGCGACTCCTGGCTCAGCCATACACTCCAAAGCGATCTGTCTGAGCGAGGCGATTCCTGGCTCAGCCATACACTCCAACGCGATCTGTCTGAGCGAGGCGATTCCTGGCTCAGCCATACACTCCAACGCGATCTGTCTGAGCGAGGCGACTCCTGGCTCAGCCATACACTCCAAACGCGATCTGTCTGAGCGAGGCGACTCCTGGCTCAGCCATACATTCCAACGCGATCTGTCTGAGCGAGGCGACTCCTGGCTCAGCCATACACTCCAACACAGAGTTAAAGTCTCAGGGACATTTATAATTACATATTTCCTGTCTACGGGGCATTCGGTTCCCCTCGGACCAACTTTTGATCTCATATTTGGATTCGATGTTTCGTTCTACTGTTTGTAATCTTGCAGCGTTATCTAATCTTCAGTAGTTATCTCCTCATATCTCAACGTTGCAACCTTTACTCTACAAGTCATAAATTGACCCACAATGTCCTAACAAGCCAACTCATAAAGGGTCAAGACAAGTCACTACTACGTCATACTGTCACCTAAGTTATCAAATAAACTCTATAAGGTTTTGAAACAAAAGCCACATTTACAAGCGCTAACTTGTTGATGTGTGTAACGGGAAAGGGCGGTGATTGTTTTGTTGTTAATTTGTTATTTATGAAATTATATTGTTCCACAACTAGAAGTACTATTAAACAAACATTGCCTTACCTTCAATTGTTTACTTTCGTCGTTTGAAGGGCCAGCTACCAGGCAAATATTACCCGCCCCATAATTCTTGTTCCTGTTCTAGTTGCATTCATAATCAGGTCAAAGTTCAAAGGTTAAGTGTCATCTACAACTAAACTATGAGATACACAAGGTCCTACTGTTGAGAAAGATGACAATCTTTTATGTTGGTACCAGTTTGGTGTTTAAGTGCCCGGCCTGCCTTCTTGCCTGATTCTAACGTTCAGAACTATCAATCTTGTACATCACGTTAGTAGTTGTACAAAACTACAAGTACATCAGACTAGTATTTGTATAAAAACTAACAAAAACATCAGACTAGCATTTGTACAAAAATACAAGTACATCAGACTAGCATTTGTACAAAACTTAAAGTACATAATACTAGTATTTGTACAAAACAACAAGTACATCAGACTAGCATTTGTACAAAAAAACAAGTACATCAGACTAGTATTTGTACAAAACTAACAAGTACATCAGACTAGCATTTGTACAAAACTACAAGTACATCAGACTAGCATTTGTTCAAAACTAACAAGTACATCCGATTAGCATTTGTACAAAACTACAAGTACATCCGATTAGCATTTGTACAAAACTACAAGTACATCCGATTAGCATTTGTACAAAACTAACAAAAACATCAGACTAGCATTTGTACAAAAATACAAGTACATCAGACTACCATTTGTACAAAAATACAAGTACATCAGACTAGCATTTGTACAAAACTACAAGTACATCAGACTAGTATTTGTACAAAAAAACAAGTACATCAGACTAGCATTTGTACAAAACTACAAGTACATCAGACTAGTATTTGTACAAAACTAACAAGTACATCAGACTAGCATTTGTACAATAATACAAGTACATCAGACTAGTATTTGCACAAAACTAACAAGTACATCAGACTAGCATTTGTACAAAACTACAAGTACATCAGACTAGCATTTTTACAAAACTACAAGTACATCAGACTAGCATTTGTACAAAACTACAAGTACATCAGACTAGCATTTGTACAAAACTTCAAGTACATCAAACTAGCATTTGTACAAAACTACAAGTACATCAGACTAGTATTTGTACAAAACTACAAGTACATCCGATTAGCATTTGTACAAAATTAGCAAGTACATAAGGCTAACCTTTGTACAAAACTACAAGTACATCAGACTAGCATTTGTAGAAAACTACATCAGACTAGTATTTGTACAAAACTACAAGTACATCAGACTAGCATTTGTACAAAACTACAAGTACATCAGACTAGTATTTGTACAAAACTACAAGTACATCAGACTAGTATTTGTACAAAACTACAAGTACATCAGACTAGCATTTGTACAAAACTACAAGTACATCAGACTAGTATTTGTACAAAACTACAAGTACATCAGACTAGTATTTGTACAAAACTACAAGTACATCCGACTAGCATTTGTACAAAACTACAAGTACATCAGACTAGCATTTGTACAAAGCTACAAGTATATCAGACTAGTATTTGTACAAAACTAACAAGTACATCAGACTAGCATTTGTACAAAAATACAAGTATATCAGACTAGCATTTGTACAAAACTACAAGTACATCAGATTAGTATTTGTACAAAACTACAAGTACATCAGACTAGCATTTGTACAAAACTACAAGTATATCAGACTAGTATTTGTACAAAACTAACAAGTACATCAGACTAGCATTTGTACAAAACTACAAGTACATCAGACTAGCATTTGTACAAAACTAACAAGTACATCAGACAAGCATTTGTACAAAACTACAAGTACATCAGACTAGCATTTGTACAAAACTATAAGTACACCAGACTAGCATTTATACAAAACTATAAGTACACCAGACTAGCATTTGTACAAAACTACAAGTACATCAGACTAGCATTTGTACAAAACTATAAGTACATCAGACTAGCATTTATACAAAACTACAAGTACACCAGACTAGCATTTGTACAAAACTACAAGTACATCAGACTAGTATTTGTACAAAACTATAAGTACACCAGACTAGAATTTGTACAAAACTATAAGCATATCAGACTAACATTTGTACAAAACTACAAGTACATCAGACTAGCATTTGTACACAACTATAAGTACATCACACTAGCATTTATACAAAACTACAAGTACACCAGACTAGCATTTGTACAAAACTATAAGTACATCAGACAAGCATTTGTACAAAACTACAAGTACAACAGACTAGCATTTGTACAAAACTAACAAGTACACCAGACTAGCATTTGTTCAAAACTAACAAGTACATCAGACTAGCATTTGTACAAAACTACAAGTACATCAGACTAGCATTTGTACAAAAATACAAGTACATCAGACTAGCATTTGTACAAAACTACAAGTACATCAGACTAGTATTTGTACAAAACAACAAGTACATCAGACTAGCATTTCTACAAAACTACAAGTACATCAGACTAGTATTTGTACAAAACTAACAAGTACATCAGACTAGCATTTGTACAATAATACAAGTACATCAGACTAGTATTTGCACAAAACTAACAAGTACATCAGACTAGCATTTGTACAAAACTACAAGTACATCAGACTAGTATTTGTACAAAACTACAAGTACATCCGATTAGCATTTGTACAAAATTAGCAAGTACATAAGGCTAACCTATGTACAAAACTACAAGTACATCAGACTAGCTTTTGTAGAAAACTATATCAGACTAGTATTTGTACAAAACTACAAGTACATCAGACTAGCATTTGTACAAAACTACAAGTACATCAGACTAGTATTTGTACAAAACTACAAGTACATCAGACTAGCATTTGTACAAAACTACAAGTACATCAGACTAGCATTTGTACAAAACTACAAGTACATCAGACTAGCATTTGTACAAAGCTACAAGTACATCAGACTAGCATTTGTACAAAACTAACAAGTACATCAGACTAGCATTTGTACAAAACTACAAGTATATCAGACTAGCATTTGTACAAAACTACAAGTACATCAGACTAGTATTTGTACAAAACTACAAGTACATCAGACTAGCATTTGTACAAAACTACAAGTATATCAGACTAGTATTTGTACAAAAAAACAAGTACATCAGACTAGCATTTGTACAAAACTACAAGTATATCAGACTAGTATTTGTACAAAACTAACAAGTACATCAGACTAGCATTTGTACAAAACTACAAGTACATCAGACTAGCATTTGTACAAAACTATAGGTACACCAGACTAGCATTTATACAAAACTATTAGTACACCAGACTAGCATTTGTACAAAACTACAAGCACATCAGACTAGCATTTGTACAAAACTATAAGTACATCAGACTAGTATTTGTACAAAACTATAAGTACACCAGACTAGAATTTGTACAAAACTATAAGTACATCAGACTAGCATTTGTACAAAACTAACAAGTACATCAGACAAGCATTTGTACAAAACTACAAGTACAACAGACTAGCATTTGTACAAAACTAACAAGTACACCAGACGAGCATTTGTTCAAAACTAACAAGTACATCAGACTAGCATTTGTACAAAACTAAAAAGTACATCAGACTAGCATTTGTACAAAACTAAAAAGTACATCAGACTAGCATTTGTACAAAACTAAAAAGTACATCAGACTAGCATTTGTACAAAACTAAAAAGTACATCAGACTAGCATTTGTACAAAACTAACAAGTACATCAGACTAGCATTTGTACAAAACTACAAGTACAACAGACTAGCATTTGTACAAAACTAACAAGTACATCAGACTAGCATTTGTACAAATCCAAAATGTGCATCTGGATAACATCTGCACACAATTAGCAAGTACATAAGGCTTTGTACAAAACTATCGTGGACACAACGTTAGCAGCATGTGTTCACAAATTATTGTACACATCAGGCTAGCCTTCGTACAAATCATCCTGTACACCAAGCTAACGTTTATATAAATCATCCAGTAAGTAAAAAGTAAAGTACCCCCGTCACGCCAAGTGGCGTATAGGGAAATATGGTGTTAGTGATCCTATATTTTACAGACCTTCAGCACATGATTTTTGGGGTAATGTGGTCGGTATTACGCCCGTGCTGCTTTACTTTCCCAGAAAAAAATCCAGTAACCATTTAAGGCTGGGTGAACCCGGAAGCCGTCGGTTGGGATCGAACCCTACCCCTTGTCCTTTGTAGTCCAGTTCACTAACCACTGAGCTATCGCGGCTCCCTAAATCATCCAGTACACTAGGTTAACATGTGTACAGAACGTTCGTTTATACCAGGTTAACATGTGTACAGATTATGGTACTATATGTACACATTATTGTACATAGTCTAGACCAGCCAGCCCACTTCTATAAAACGAAGGTGTCCATCATAAAATAAAGCTATGGGTTTAAGGTTCCACATAAGGTCTGCTATTTGTTGTCAGGATCACCATCACTGCACACCAGGCGAACACATAGGTGCTCCAATACCCCCCTCGAGAATCTCGAGATAATCCGAGGAGAATCCTGGCCCATGTGCACGAACTCCATAGCCATGCCTGGGATCCACGGTGTTGGTAGATCTTTGCCGACAATTTTGCCCGACACGAGGCCATATTTATGACCTACTCTTTTAGATTTTAACTGCCAAGGGTATTTTAACGTGCGCGAGTGCACACGGGACCTCCTGTTTATTGCCGTTATCCGTGAAGGCTAGACATCGGATTTCACTACCCAGGAGAACAGGGGAGGGTAACGTCATAAAGAAACCACAGATAAATTTTTCCTATTTTTGAAAAATCATCACCGCTTCTGGTGGGCTTTGAACCCAACCCCTTCCTGTCCTGAGGCTGGCGCTCTGGACAGCATAACTCCCGCGGTCTGCTGTATTTTATGAAGGTGAACTCTATAGAACAAGCTAATGATGTATACAAATGTATTGCTATCTATGACTCGTTCATTATGACAACCTTCAATCCTCTGTTTCTGGTCTTTTATAAATCTTATAATGAGAAGGAAACAGCTGCAATATATTGTGAAAACAGGTAAAGTTGAGAGACGAATTGATAAAGGGAAGCAAAAGAAAAAATATACCAGACATCAAAAGAGAACGGCTTAGCAGAAGGTCAATAATATAAATGATAAATAACTGTCAAGATCGGAAGTTGTGGAGAGGCATGATCACCTACGCCAGCAGGCATGGTACTTGATAATGATGATAATGATAAATCTAGTTCCCGCTAATTGTACTTTGAGTGACGTCGATAGCGTGCAACTGTTGTTCGGACAATGATCTGTAGACGTTGTCGTTAAACATGTCGGCTAGGTGTATTCTCTCGTTCAGCCGATAAATGGACTCAAACTCTGCTAGTCGCTGAGCCCCTACATGGACCTACCCGCTGAGTTTAGTCGTTGGAGTCTTCAATCACGTGACGGTTTCTCTGTTGCTTCAGTTCTCTTCTCTTGTCTCGCCCATCTGCTGCTGAACAAAACATGTCACCTGTCTCAACCTGCTTCTCACATCAACCGTCTTCGCTCAAATGCCTGAGTCAGTCTTTTCTGACCAACTCAAAACTGTCTTCACATTTAACTTGCTCTAACTTCACTATCAGCATCAGAGTATTCCTGACTCTTTCCAACGTTGTCTTTGTTCTCATCACAACTATTTGAAGATCACGTTATCTCAAATATATATCTCTTTTTATCCTATAGTTGATGTCCAGGTATTGCATATTTTCTACTTCTCCTGTAGTTTCCCTTACAGCTCTATCTAACTCTCTCCGAATGACTCTGTCCCGTTAGACTGACTTCAAACACTCTATATTAACTGCATTATCCAAGTCAGCTCAGTGCCCTCTCCAACAATGTAAACACACGATTCTTGTCTATACAATTCCTACTCACAATTTAAAAATGTGTTCTATATAAGGTGACCAGACGTCCCGATTTTTCCGGGACAGTCCTGATTTTTTACTGTTTATTCAACCTTTGTCCCGGATTTGTTACTGTCCCGAATTTGTCCCAATTATGGTCGATTTTTTAGCTAATGTCCCGGATTTGTTAAAAGGCATTAGGGACACAAACGTTCACCAATTTTGCCAATATGGTAAACGTCTCTTCGACCTAAAAATAGACATTATTCCGTTGTTGTGTAGAAAATATTTTAAAAGTTGAACTAGCTGTTAATTTGGCGAAACAGTAACAGTAAAATGCACTTCAAGATTTAAATCTTGTAGACTGAAACTAAAACTCAGCAAGTAGCATCTTTGCGGCCACGTCATTTCATATTCTTGTACTATCTTGTATCATTGTGTTACTTCCGTTTACCGACGAACTAATTCATTTTATTGTGTTGTTTAGTGATAGAGGTCATTGCATTCATTAGATTTTATTTACATTGTGCTATTATTCAGTTACTTGACATTTTAATGTTTAAGAACTTATGCTATGCATTTGGTATAGTCATAGACAATTATTATTTAAACTATAGTTAGTTTGTAAAGTTTGTAAATGTTGCAACAAATGGCATCAAAACGTAAATACAGTTTCAATCAAGATTTACAAAAGGAATACCCCTTTCTAAAAATGTATATATCAGACTTCACTGTAAGATGCAGTATATATGCCTCTGGGTTTTCAATTAACCATAGTGGACGTGGTGATATTAGGGGTCATATAAATAGTGCGAAGCATAAGAGAGCCGTCGCTACAGCTGCATCAAGCTGGTCGGTAACAACACTTTTTCGAGCTGAACAGATTAGTGACAACGAAGAACAACTAGCTGCTACAGAAGGTGCATTTGCCTATCACACAGTGATACACAATCATACATTTAGATCTATGGACTGCACATCACAATTACTTTAGGTTACTTTAGAACCAAAATTTGCTTGTGCACATACGAAAACAGAAGCCATTATTCAAAATGTGTTCACACCCAATGTTCAAAACGAGTTGAGATGTGACATCAAAACTCCACATTTATTTCCATACTGACAGATGCCTCCAACCACAAGGAATTTCAAGATTTCTCCTTTGCTTGTCAGATACTTTGATCACAATAAGGGGCTGAAAGTTAAAATATTAGAATTGAAGTCATTGCCAGGAGAAACATCTGATATTGTTAGTAGTTTTATTAATGTCTGTCTAACGGGAAAAGGTTTAGAAAGGAAAGTAGTTGCATTATGTGCAGGCAACACAAATTCTAATTTTGGGGCCGCTGAAAGGAAAGGAAAGGAAAGAACAATGTTTTCATAAAGCTGAAAGGAAAGGAAAGAACAATGTTTTCATAAAGCTGAAAGGAAAGGAAAGAACAATGTTTTCATAAAGCTGAAAGGAAAGGAAAGAACAATGTTTTCATAAAGCTGAAAGGAAAGGAAAGAACAATGTTTTCATAAAGCTGAAAGAAAACCTTGGACATGGTTTGATAGGTGTTGGTTGTGCACGCCATATTTTCCACAACACTGTTCGAGCAGCTGCAGATGTATTACCTATTGATGTTGAGATGATTATTGCTAAAATGTATCTGCACTTCAAATCATACACAGTTAGAGTTTAAAGTCTCAAGGAGTTTTGCCAGTTTGTGGACACAGACTTCCAGGTGATTTTAGGTTAAGCACAAACTAGGTGGCTTGCACTGCTGCCTGCTGTTGAAAGGGTTCTTCACATGTTCCTGCCTTTAAAATCCTATTTTCAGTCTCAAGACAGATGCCCAGTCTTTATACAGAAATTCTTTGAAAACCCCCTGGCTTATTTTGGTTCACAGTCAGGCATCCTCTTTCTACGAAGCAATGCAGAAAGTAGAGGGACAGGTGGTCACTGTTTTTGAAGTAATTGACAACATCAATGGGTTGAGAACTATCTTGAAGACCAAACTGGAAGATGTTGTATTGCCATCAAGAGTTAAGCTAATTCTTGACAAGCTGGAAATGGAAGGAATTCTACAGGATGATGTGAACAAGTTTAAAGCCAGTGTTTCTTGGTTATTTGGTTATGGAAGGCCCCGGTATCACTGTAAACGAATTAAAATCCATAATTGCTCAACCGCCCGTGCCAGCGTAATCATCCGAATTAATATATCATCTCCCAAACAAAGAAAGGTAACTGTAGTCCCCATCGTAGCAGTCTCAGCACACGCCAAAAAACATAAGGCGAAACCGCGCAGAAAGTGAACATAGCCCACTGTTCCCTGACATACGATATCATCATTCATCGTAAACAATTGAAATATCGAAACATGATCAAAACGGATGAGACACAGAACACGGTGTGCACAGAGCACTTAACTCAGTAGCTCCTGCAACAAGCCGGACTTGGAATATGAGGAAACTGCAACAAGGAATACTTTTCATGCATAGCCTTCAATTGTTCCCGCCGCCTATCCACAATATACCGGAAGTTCACGTCCTCTTGAAAATGATGATCGTCGTATTAAAAAAAAATGTATAGCACTTGATGATGTTAGGTCATCGTTGTTGACTCCAATTTCGAACATTTAGACACACAGTTAGTCGTCAGATTATCCCCGTCGCACATCAAACAACAGACCGTAAGATTATCCTACGGCCGGTCTAGGGATATATGATGAGCCATTACGATGACAAAGCACACCTTCTACTTTCTATGAAACAGCTTTAAGCTATTTGAAGAAATGGGCTGTTGAAAACACCAAGTTGGGAAGATATTCAGGAATCGTCATCATTAGTGAGTCAAACAGTACCTTCAGTCGACTTTCCAGAAAATGAAATCTATGACGAATATGTTTACATGAAGCAGTTTGGTACTTCTCAGAAAATTAATGAGTGGAGAGTTAATCAAACATTACCAGGGCAGCGTTGGATTGAAATGGCTTCCCACTTCAAAAACAGGCTTGTGCCAATTTCACATATTCTGAAGCTGGCTCTTTTTGTGTCTACCGGGAACAAATGCTGCAACGGAAAGATTGTTTTCACTGATGAACAGCTTGTGGACAAATGATAAAACACATCTAAGTGTGGACACAGGCCATGTTGATCACCAAAGTGAACAATGAGCAAACATGTGTTGAATTTTTTAAGATGCCCCAAACAAAGAAAGATCTTTTTAAAAAAATCACTGATCAGAAAAGTACAGCAACTCTGCTTCACCTTCCATTTAAGTGAGTATCACTGATGTTTTTGTTTATCTCCTGATAACGTTTTGTAAGCTTATATTGTTAGGTGTTTTAATTAGTTTTAAAATATATGTATTATTCATTTGAAAAAGACGAAGAAATTTCACCTTATTGATGGAAAATTTAAGTCAAATTAATTCGTCCCGGATTAGGGTTTCAAAAATATGGTCATCTTAGTTCTATAGCAACTGTAGTCTATTTGACTTACTTCCCTTGATTTAATGACCGGAAGTTGCTATTTTCACGGTTAACTCCCCGAAGTCTTCCCCGTACGTTTGATAGTGGAATAATCTCGTTACGAATATTCTTCTTCCTTCCTTCCTTCCTTCCTTCCTTCCTTCCTTCCTTCCTTCCTTCCTCATTTGCCTTTCGGCGTCGAAATGTTATGTATGATGTTATGTTTCCTAGTGTTTCTAACATTCCGTTAATTAATCCATCTTTTTTCGTGGTCGGCCCTTGAGTCTGGTGTTCTCGCAACGTTTATTGAAGGCTCGTTGTTTATGTTTTGATTGTTCTGCATTATCACGTGGCCAAACCATTGTATCTGTTGTTTCTTTATGTACTCTCTGGAGGTGGTTCTTCTTCTTTCTTTTACCTTTTAGCTCCTGGTGGAGCATAGGTCTTCAACAAACACTTTCCAAGTCGTTCTGTTTTTTGCCATTCTTTTAAGATCATTCCATGTCTTCCCCATCATCTTCATCTCTGCTTCTATCTGTCTTCTCCAAGAATTCCTTGGTCTTCCTCTTTGTCTTTTCCCCTGGGGATTCCAAAAAAGGGCCTGTTGTGTAATACTCTCAGTTGGCTTCCGTAGTGTGTGTCCTATCCATCGCCATCGTCTTCGCTGTATCTCTGGAGGTGGTTATTCCTAGCTTTTTTTTCTCAATTTTTAATTCTGATCTTATCTCTCAGACTGTTTCCTATCATTCGTCTAACACATTTCATATCAGTAGAGGTTATTTTTCTTATTGTTCTTGCATCTAGGGTCCACGTCTGGCAATGCTAGCACAACGTTGTTATGAAGATTGTGCTGTAGAGTCCAGATCTGCCTTTGGTATCACATCCTTGGGGTGGAGATTGTACTGTAGAGTCCAGGTCTGGCCTGGTAGCACGGCGTTGGAATGAAGATTGTGCTGTACAGCCCAGGTCTGGTCTAGGTAGCACAAAGTTGGAATGAAGGTTGTGTCGTAGAGTCTGGGTCTGGCCTAGGTAGCACAAAGTTGGAATGAAGGTTGTGTCGTAGAGTCTGGGTCTGGCCTAGGTAGCACAAAGTTGGAATGAAGGTTGTGTCGTAGAGTCCAGGTCTGGTCTATGTAGCACAAAGTTGGAATGAAGATTGTGTCGTAGAGCCCGGGTCTGGTCTAGGTAGCACAAAGTTGGAATGAAGGTTGTGTCGTAGAGTCTGGGTCTGGCCTAGGTAGCACAAAGTTGGAATGAAGATTGTGACTTAAAGTCCGGGTCTGGTCTAGGTAGCATAAAGTTGAAATGAAGATTGTGTCGAAGAGTGCCCTTTTTGCATCTACGATCATTACGATTAATAGGATACATTTTGAGAATAAAAAATTTTGGAATAATCTCGTTACGATTCTTCTTCCTTCCTTCCTTCCTTCCTTCCTTCCTTCCTTCCTTCCTTCCTTCCTTCCTTCCTTCCTTCCTTCCTTCCTTCCTTCCTTCCTTCCTTCCTTCCTTCCTTCCTTCCTTCCTTCCTTCCTTCCTTCCTTCCTTCCTTCCTTCCTTCCTTCCTTCCTTCCTTCCTTCCCTTCCTTCCTTTCCTTCCTTCCTTCCTTCCTGCCTTCCTTCCTGCCTTCCTTCCTGCCTTCCTTGCTGCCTTCCTTCCTGCCTTCCTTCCTGCCTTCCTGCCTTCCTTCCTGCCTTCCTTCCTGCCTTCCTTCCTTCCTTCCTTCCTTCCTGCCTTCCTTCCTGCCTTCCTTCCTTCCTTCCTTCCTTCCCTTCCTTCCTACCTTCCTTCCTGCCTTCCTTCCTTCCTGCCTGCCTTCCTTCCTTCCTTCCTTCCTTCCTTCCTTCCTTCCTTCCTGCCTTCCTTCCTTCCTGCCTGCCTTCCTTCCTTCCTACCTTCCTTCCTGCCTTCCTTCCTTCCTACATTCCTTCCTGCCTTCCTTCCTTCCTTCCTTCCTACCTTCCTTCCTGCCTTCCTTCCTTCCTGCCTTCCTTCCTGCCTTCCTTCCTTAATGCCTTCCTTCCTTCCTGCCTGCCTTCCTTCCTTCCTTCCTTCCTTCCTTCCTTCCTTCCTTCCTTCCTGCCTTCCTTCCTGCCTTCCTTCCTGCCTTCCTTCCTTCCTGCCTTCCTTCCTTCCTGCCTTCCTTCCTTCCTGTCTTCCTTCCTGCCTTCCTTCCTTCCTTCCTTCCTGCCTTCCTTCCTTCCTTCCTTCCTTCCTTCCTTCCTTCCTTCCTTCCTGCCTTCCTTCCTGCCTTCCTTCCTTCCTGCCTTCCTTCCTTCCTTCCTGCCTTCCTTCCTTCCTGCCTTCCTTCTTTCCTGCCTTCCTTCCTTCCTTCCTTCCTGCCTTCCTTCCTTCCTGCCTTCCTTCCTTCCTGCCTTCCTTCCTTCCTGCCTTCCTTCCTGCCTTCCTTCCTTCCTTCCTTCCTTCCTTCCTGCCTTCCTTCCTGCCTTCCTTCCTTCCTGCCTTCCTTCCTTCCTTCCTTCCTTCCTTCCTGCCTTTCTTCCTGCCTTCCTTCCTTCCTTCCTTCCCTTCCTTCCTGCCTTCCTTCCTGCCTTCCTTCCTGCCTTCCTGCCTTCCTTCCTGCCTTCCTTCCTTCCTTCCTGCCTTCCTTCCTTCCTGCCTTCCTTCCTGCCTTCCTTCCTTCCTTCCTTCCTTCCTGCCTTCCTTCCTGCCTTCCTTCCTTCCTTCCTTCCTTCCTGCCTTCCTTCCTGCCTTCCTTCCTGCCTTCCTTCCTTCCTTCCTTCCTGCTTTCCTTCCTGCCTTCCTTCCTGCCTTCTTTCCTGCCTTCCTGCCTTCCTTCCTTCCTTCCTTCCCGCCTTCCTTCCTTCCTTCCTTCCTGCCTTCCTTCCTTCCATCCTGCCTTCCTTCCTTCCTTCCTGCCTTCCTGCCTTCCTTCCTTCCTTCCTTCCTGCCTTCCTTTCTGCCTTCCTTCCTTCCTTCCTTCCTTCCTTTCTTCCTTCCTACCTTCCTCATTTGCCTTTTGGCAGAAACGAAAGTATGCACACCTGTTCTTCAAACTTGAGAGCCTGGATTGTATTCTCTACAGCAAACAACATGGCCCATTAATTAAGACCACCACGTTAAGAATCCTGCAAGCTCACAAACTTTCCTTACGGGTTCTCTCTTATCGCTGACAAAACCCAGAACGGATCGTTCACGTCCCACATCATGTCATAAGCTCGTGTACAGAAAACTGCCTCTCAGGAAAATTAACTTGAATGCTGTTGTCTGAGCCTCAATCTTTCATGCGTTTCGTATTTTTTTCTTTCTTTCAGCTTCTAATACTGTCACAAAGATAAATATGAAACTATCGTGTAGGCCTGGCTAGCATGTATACAACACCACCATGAACAACTAGATTGGTACAGACATATCAATAGTGCAATTTGGCAGCGGCGTATCGTGAGAAAGTCTAAGTGGTCGATAGCCCCAGGGGCAAATTTCTTAAGATCGCAAATTTTCAAAAGAAAATAAAAAGAAAACAAGCACAAATAATTAAAAATAACAGGTAAGGGGACGCAATAATTGACTTTGCCCGGACACTGGCAGCTCACGCTCCGCCACTGCAACAACGCCGAGAGCATCGATTAGATGGTTTATATGTCTGTGCTGTATAAGGAAACTTTTGACTAAAAAAATATCAGTTCAATTTGCTATCGATCATGCAACATTTATTTGTGAATTAAAGAGTTTGAATGCAGAGATTGGCGAGCCGTGGTGTGAGTTCTCGAGAGAGCTGCATATAATTAACACTTAGTTCATCAAAGTAAATCAATAAACAAAAAATGGTAAATCAATCAATACTTCATAGAACTATCAATAAAGAATCAATAACGGAGAGTACAGAATTCTGATAAAAGGGCGAACTGGTGTAACGATAGGCTCATAACAGTCAGGATTCCTGGCAGACAAAGCTCACTGAGGTAGACAAGGGATTCCTGGCAGACAAAGCTCACTGAGGTAGACAAGGGATTCCTGGCAGACAAAGCTCACTGAGATAGACAAGGGATTCCTGGCAGACAAAGCTCACTGAGGTAAACAAGTGATTCCTGACAGACAAAGCTCACTGAGATAGACAAGTGATTCCTGGCAGACAAAGCTCACTGAGACAGACAAGTGATTCCTGGCAGACAAAGCTCACTGAGATAGACAAGTGATTCCTGGCAGACAAAGCTCACTGAGACAGACAAGTGATTCCTGGCAGACAAAGCTCACTGAGATAGACAAGGGATTCCTGGCAGACAAAGCTCCCTGAGACAGACAAGTGATTCCTGGCAGACAAAGCTCACTGAGACAGACAAGGGATTCCTGGCAGACAAAGCTCACTGATGTAGACAAGTGATTCCTGGCAGACAAAGCTCACTGAGACAGACAAGTGATTCTAGGCAGACAAAGCTCACTGAGACAGACAAGTGATTCCTGGCAGACAAAGCTCACTGAGACAGACACGGGATTCCTGGCAGACAAAGCTCACTGAGATAGACAAGTGATTCCTGGCAGACAAAGTTGACTGAGATAGACAAGTGATTCCTGGCAGACAAAGCTCACTGAGACAGACAAGCGATTCCTGGCAGACAAAGCTCACTGAGACAGACAAGGGATTCCTGGCAGACAAAGTTGACTGAGATAGACAAGTGATTCCTGGCAGACAAAGTTGACTGAAATAGACAAGTGATTCCTGGCAGACAAAGTTGACTGAGATAGACAAGTGATTCCTGGCAGACAAAGTTGACTGAGATAGACAAGTGATTCCTGGCAGACAAAGCTCACTGAGACAGACAAGTGATTCCTGGCAGACAAAGCTCACTGAGACAGACAAGGGATTCCTGGCAGACAAAGCTCACTGAGACAGACAAGGGATTCCTGGCAGACAAAGCTCACTGAGATAGACAAGTGATTCCTGGCAGACAAAGTTGACTGAGATAGACAAGTGATTCCTGGCAGACAAAGCTCACTGAGACAGACAAGGGATTCCTGGCAGACAAAGCTCACTGAGACAGACAAGGGATTCCTGGCAGACAAAGCTCACTGAGATAGACAAGTGATTCCTGGCAGACAAAGTTGACTGAGATAGACAAGTGATTCCTGGCAGACAAAGCTCACTGAGACAGACAAGGGATTCCTGGCAGACAAAGCTCACTGAGACAGACAAGGGATTCCTGGCAGACAAAGTTGACTGAGATAGACAAGTGATTCCTGGCAGACAAAGTTGACTGTGATAGACAAGTGATTCCTGGCAGACAAAGTTGACTGAGATAGACAAGTGATTCCTGGCAGACAAAGTTGACTGAGATAGACAAGTGATTCCTGGCAGACAAAGCTCACTGAGACAGACAAGTGATTCCTGGCAGACAAAGCTCACTGAGACAGACAAGTGATTCCTGGCAGACAAAGCTCACTGAGACAGACAAGGGATTCCTGGCAGACAAAGCTCACTGAGATAGACAAGTGGTTTCTGGCAGACAAAGTTGACTGAGATAGACAAGGTATGCCTGGCAGACAAAGCTCACTGAGACAGACAATGGATTCCTGGCAGACAAAGTTGACTGAGGTAGACAAGGGATTCCTGGCAGACTAAGTTCACTGAGACAGACAAGGGATTCCTGGCAGACAAAGCTCACTAGGATAGACAAGTGATTCCTGGCAGACAAAGTTCACTGAGACAGACAAGGGATTCCTTGCAGACAAAGTTCATTTAGACAGACAAGGGATTCCTGGCAGACAAAGCTCACTAGGATAGACAAGTGATTCCTGGCAGACAAAGTTGACTGAGACAGACAAGGGATTCCTGGCAGACAAAGCTCACTGAGATAGACAAGTGATTCCTGGCAGACAAAGTTGACTGAGATAGACAAGTGATTCCTGGCAGACAAAGTTGACTGAGATAGACAAGTGATTCCTGGCAGACAAAGTTGACTGAGATAGACAAGTGATTCCTGGCAGACAAAGTTGACTGAGACAGACAAGTGATTCCTGGCAGACAAAGTTGACTGAGATAGACAAGGGATTCCTGGCAGACAAAGCTCACTGAGATAGGCAAGTGATTCCTGGCAGACAAAGTTGACTGAGATAGACAAGTGATTCCTGGCAGACAAAGCTCCCTGAGACAGACAAGTGATTCCTGGCAGACAAAGCTCACTGAGACAGACAAGGGATTCCTGGCAGACAAAGCTCACTGAGATAGACAAGTGATTCCTGGCAGACAAAGTTGACTGAGATAGACAAGTGATTCCTGGCAGACAAAGCTCACTGAGACAGACAAGGGATTCTTGGCAGACAAAGCTCATTGAGACAGACAAGTGATTCCTGGCAGACAAAGCTCACTGAGACAGACAAGGGATTCCTGGCAGACAAAGCTCACTGAGACAGACAAGGGATTCCTGGCAGACAAAGCTCACTGAGACAGACAAGGGATTCCTGGCAGACAAAGTTGACTGAGACAGACAAGTGATTCCTGGCAGACAAAGCTCACTGAGACAGACAAGGGATTCCTGGCAGACAAAGTTGACTGAGACAGACAAGTGATTCCTGGCAGACAAAGCTCACTGAGACAGACAAGGGATTCTTGGCAGACAAAGCTCACTGAGACAGACAAGTGATTCCTGGCAGACAAAGCTCACTGAGACAGACAGGGGATTCCTGGCAGACAAAGTTCACTGAGACAGACAAGGGATTCCTGGCAGACAAAGCTCACTGAGATAGACAAGTGATTCCTGGCAGACAAAGCTCACTGAGACTGACAAGGGATTCCTGGCAGACAAAGCTCACTGAGACAGACAATGGATTCATGGAAGACAAAGTTCACTGAGACAGACAATGGATTCATGGCAGACAAAGTTCACTGAGACAGACAAGGGATTCCTGGCAGACAAAGTTCACTGAGACAGACAAGGGATTCCTGGCAGACAAAGTTCATTTAGTCAGACAAGGGATTCCTGGCAGACAAAGTTCACTGAGACAGACAAGGGATTCCTGGCAGACAAAGTTCATTTAGACAGACAAGGGATTCCTGACAGACAAAGTTCATTTAGACAGACAAGGGATTCCTGACAGACAAAGTTCATTTAGACAGACAAGGGATTCCTGGCAGACAAAGTTCACTGAGACAGACAAGGGATTCCTGGCAGACAAAGTTCACTGAGACAGACAAGGGATTCCTGGCAGACAAAGTTCATTTAGACAGACAAGGTATTCCTGACAGACAAAGTTCATTTAGACAGACAAGGGATTCCTGGCAGACAAAGTTCATTTAGACAGACAAGGGATTCCTTGCAGACAAAGTTCATTTAGACAGACAAGGGATTCCTGGCAGACAAAGTTCATTTAGACAGACAAGGGATTCCTGGCAGACAAAGTTCATTTAGACAGACAAGGGATTCCTGGCAGACAAAGTTCATTTAGACAGACAAGGGATTCCTCACAAACGATATTTACTGAGACAGTGAACGGATTCCTGACTTATAATGCTCACTAAGCTGAGACAGGCAAAGTGGTTCATGTAAACAATGCTGACTGAACCCAAAAAGATAAGGGATTGCTGACAGGCAATGTTTAATGAGCTGAGACGGGCAAGGGATTCCTGACAGACAATGTTTAATGAGCTGACACAGACAAGGGATTGCTGACAGGCAATGCTTAATGAGCTGAGACGGGCAAGGGATTCCTGACAGACAATGTTTAATGGGCTGAGACAGACAAGGGATTCCTGGCAGACAATGCTTAATGATCTGAGACAGACAAAGGATTCCTGACAGACAATGCTCACTGTGACAGACATGTAAATAAATGTAATTTGCTTGTTAAAAAGTGGCGACCTCGACAAAACGAGATAGCTGATGATATTCAGACCGACTGTGCTTTCCAAATCAAAATATTTGGTTGTCTCTGATTTTTTTAAATTGGAGATAGATGAATTGCTTAAATATGACAGCAGACCGATAAAGATATCACTTGACATCTCAGTGCACATGTAGGCGTTCGTTATGTCTTGGATCTGTGCTGGATCTAACTTTGCTTACAGCATTTCTTAATTGAGGGAGGCAGACTTTCATGAAAGGGCTCTCATTACTGTTCCAGATCCACTCAATCTTGTTGAAACACGACATGAGCAAATATATCATGTGGCATGCCATGTCACCTGGCACGGGCAGTCGTGTATTTCCCTCGTGTCATCACTCATCTGCGTGTCTATACTCCTTCCGTGTGATGTCAGATTATCTCCAATTCTCACTGAATGATCTACTCTCTGAATATAGATACAAGTGTGTGATGTATAGTAGATGTTAACCAATGTTAGCCATAGAAAATTGGAGGCTCAAATGGATAGATGTTAACCAATGTAAGCCATAGAAAATTGGAGGCTCAAATGGATAGATGTTAACTAATTAATATAAACCATAGCAAATTGGAGGCTCAAATGGATAGATGTTAACTAATGTAAACCATAGCAAATTGGAGGCTCAAATGGATAGATGTTACCAAATATAAACCATAGCAAATTGGAGGCTCAAATGGATAGATGTTAACCAACGTAAAAAAAAAAGTAAAGTACCCCCGTCACGCCAAGTGGCGTATAGGGAAATATGGTGTTAGTGACCCTATATTTTACAGACCTTCAGCACATGATTTTTGGGGTAATGTGGTCAGTATTACGCCCGTGCTGCTTTACTTTCCCAGAAAAAAATCCGGTACCCATTTAAGGCTGGGTGAACCCGGAAGCCGTCGGTTGGGATCGAACCCTACCCCTTGTCCGTGGTAGTCCAGTTCACTAACCACTGAGCTATCGCGGCTCCCTTAACCAGCGTAAGCCATAGCAAATTGGAGGCTCAAATGGAAAGGCTGAAAGCGGCCAGCGATTCAAAATTAACTGTTAGCGTCAGTCCGCTACACCAAATCAAGCAGCAAGTCATGTGCCCATTTTTACTGATTTGACAATCGGAGAGTATTCGTACAGTTAATAATTCACGGAGGCAGTAAATACTTTTCATGTAAATTAATTTGGCTCCTTTTACTTGATATATTGGGACAGCTGGCACAGTTACTTTAACACAAGACAGTACCTATCATCAACAAGAAACATCTTACAGACATTAATCCTCACCTTTAGCCATCAGTGCTAAACACGGTCGATGAGAATAAATATAAAATGACGGCGGTTACCATAGAGATGAGATGTTTGAGAAAAGTGTTGGAGTAACCAGAAGAGACAGAAATAGAAATGATGTCGTAAAAGTGAGATTGGGCTTTGAAAATTATCAATGCAACGAAAGAGATCTCAGCGACACAATTTGTCATGATTTTAAGAATCATTTTATTTATCTAACATATAGCATATTATATATGAGTTTTTAGATAATTGAACAAGGTATTAGATTTCACCAATACCAAGATGATACAAGACAAGTAACAAGAATATGGGTTGAGGGCGTTCACACTAATCAAATTGAGAGTGACGCATTGTGCGACCAAACGTACGGAAAGTAAAGTTACCTTTACTTAGGGAAAGTAAAGTTATCTTACTTTTACTTAGGGAAAGTAAAGTTATCTTACTTTTACTTAGGGAAAGTAAAGTTATCTTACTTTTACTTAGGGAAAGTAAAGTTACCTTTACTTAGGGAAAGTTAAGTTATCTTACTTTTACTTAAGGAAAGTTAAGTTATCTTACCTTTACTTAGGGAAAGTAAAGTTATCTTACTTTTACTTAGGGAAAGTAAAGTTATCTTACTTTTACTTAGGGAAAGTAAAGTTACCTTATCTTTACTTAGGGAAAGTAAAGTTACCTTTACTTAGGGAAAGTTAAGTTATCTTACTTTTACTTAGGGAAAGTTAAGTTATTTTACCTTTACTTAGGGAAAGTAAAGTTATCTTACTTTTACTTAGGGAAAGTAAAGTTATCTTACCTTTACTTAGGGAAAGTAAAGTTACCTTTACTTAGGGAAAGTTAAGTTATCTTACTTTTACTTAGGGAAAGTTAAGTTATCTTACCTTTACTTAGGGAAAGTAAAGTTATCTTACTTTTACTTAGGGAAAGTAAAGTTATCTTACCTTTATTTAGGGAAAGTAAAGTTATCTTACCTTTACTTAGGGAAAGTAAAGTTATCTTACCTTTACTTAGGGAAAGTAAAGTTACCTTACCTTTACTTAGGGAAAGTAAAGTTCCCTTACCTTTACGTAGGGAAAGTAAAGTTCCCTTACCTTTACGTAGGGAAAGTAAAGTTACCTTACCTTTACGTAGGGAAAGTAAAGTTACCTTACCTTTACTTAGGGAAAGAATTAAACGATGAGATGGAAGAAGAGCCCGTGGTAGACCTAGAGTAAGATGGACTGGCAACATTCGCGAAACGCTGCAGCAACATCAATTGACAATGATTGAGGCTGCGAGAAGGGCAAAAAATAGAACGTGTATCTCCCTCGACACTCGAAGGGAGGAGGTCATGCAGCCTGTCACGTAACATGCTTGCCATCACTGCTTGGGTTCCCACTAGTTGATCGAGCTATTTTAGTTCTTAATTCGTTACAAATAAACGTTGTCATCTCGCAACAGGTAACAATAGTTACTGTGACCTTAAAGACAACGAGAGCAAACACAGAAACATGGTCATGTGCAGAACAGTCTAGTGCTGGTAGAGTCAACATCACATGGTCTATAACAAGGACAAGAATGGTATTTCTGTAAATCGACAATAATCTATTCCTGGGGTGCTTCTGTGCCAAGGTTCATAGTTCGCTAGAGCAAACTCATTGAGTGAACAATCTCTGACACTGGAGTTATCTGCCCTGTCAAGCGCCATCTATAACTCAAACGCTACTCTGAGGGCGACCAATTTATTCACATTTTTCTGGATTCTTGTAGAAAAGATTAAAAAGGGTCTAATACAATTAATGTGCTAATCGTTTTCCTTCTTGTAAAACAGTTTAAGGACATTACATTCAATAGTCAAGTGATCGGTTATGACTAAGTTCAGTCACTTTTCTGACTTTTGGAGCGAATACGGTAAATAAAGTGAACGATACTGCTTTGTTGACCATGTGACGTACACACGTGTCTTCAGGGTAAGTTGTCACTGTATCAATGCTCATGCTTTTTTAATATCGATCAATATGATTATGTTAAATTAGGATCATTATCACATAACTCCGGACACACCCATAGGTGCCTCGATCTTCTCCTCAAAATATTCATCAGCATGTAGTGGCTAATAGTGCCAGTTCGGTTTTGGTTGACAAATTCCTCTCATTCGTCCAGAATATCGCTCTGTCCTGGCAACACTGGTCTTCACTCCCAGTTCACACAGTCTAAGACAACCATGTGTTTGTAGTTCTGTCAAAGTCCTTTGTTCTGCCCATCTTTCGTAAATTGTTAATGATATCTGACATCAATATGATTACTACAGTTCAGGAAAATATGTTGACTATCGGTGATCAGTCTGAAACGTCTATAGTTGATCTGTAACTGACCTATTGTTGATCTGTAACTGACCTATAGTTGATCTGTAACTGACCTATTGTTGATCTGTAACTGACCTATAGTTGATCTGTAACTGACCTATAGTTGATCTGTAACTGACCTGTAGTTGATCTGTAACTGACCTATAGTTGATCTGTAACTGACCTATAGTTGATCTGTAACTGACCTGTAGTTGATCTGTAACTGACCTGTAGTTGATCTGTAACTGACCTAGCTGCCCATGGTGTTTAAACAATTTCCTTGTTGGCAAGTCTGTTCATTTCGTCTCCAACCAGGTTTTAGTGCCAGTAGCTACAATATCAGCTACCTCAAGTTGACTCTTGGTACAGTAGTCAAGATTTGCTTCATTCTGCTAAACCTACGAGATTTATTGCCTACTAAACCTACGAGATTTATTGCCTACTCAATCTACGAGATTTATTGCCTACTCAATCTACGAGATTTATTGCCTACTCAATCTACGAGATTTATTGCCTACTAAACCTACGAGATTTATTGCCTACTCAATCTACGAGATTTATTGCCTACTCAATCTACGAGATTTATTGCCTACTCAATCTACGAGATTTATTGCCTACTCAATCTACGAGATTTATTGCCTACTCAGTCAACAAAATTTCCTGTTTACTTAATCTACGAGTTTTCTTCCTGCTCAATCTACGAGATTTTCTGCTTGCTCAATCTACGAGATTTCCTGTCTACTCAATCTACGAGATGTCCTGTCTACTCAATCTACGAGATGTCCTGTCTACTCAATCTACGAGATATCCTGTCTACTCAATCTACAAGATGTCCTGTCTACTCAATCTACGAGATTTCCTGTCTACTCAATCTACGATATTTCCTGTCTACTCAATCTACGAGATGTCCTGTCTACTCAATCTACGAAATGTCCTGTCTACTCAGTCTACGAGATTTCCTGTCTACTCAATCTACGAGATGTCCTGTCTACTCAATCTACGAGATTTCCTGTCTACTCAATCTACGAGATGTCCTGTCTACTCAATCTACGAGATATCCTGTCTACTCAATCTACAAGATGTCCTGTCTACTCAATCTACGAGATTTCCTGTCTACTCAATCTACGAGATTTCCTGTCTACTCAATCTACGAGATGTCCTGTCTACTCAATCTACGAAATGTCCTGTCTACTCAGTCTACGAGATTTCCTGTCTACTCAATCTACGAGATGTCCTGTCTACTCAATCTACGATCTTTCCTGTCTACTCAATCTACGAGATGTCCTGTCTACTCAATCTACGAAATGTCCTTTCTACTCAGTCTACGAGATTTCCTGTCTACTCAATCTACGAGATATCCTGTCTACTCAATCTACGAGATTTCCTGTCTACTCAGTTACGAGATTTCCTGTCTACTCAATCTACGAGATGTCCTGTCTACACAATCTACGAAATGTCCTGTCTACTCAGTCTACGAGATTTCCTGTCTACTCAATCTACGATCTTTCCTGTCTACTCAGTCTACGAGATTTCCTGTCTACTCAATCTACGAGATGTCCTGTCTACACAATCTACGAAATGTCCTGTCTACTCAGTCTACGAGATGTCCTGTCTACTCAATCTACGAGATTTCCTGTCTACTCAATCTACGAGATGTCCTGTCTACTCAATCTACGAAATGTCCTGTCTACTCAGTCTACGAGATTTCCTGTCTACTCAATCTACGAGATGCCCTGTCTACTCAATCTACGAAATGTCCTGTCTACTCAATCTACGAGATTTCCTGTCTACTCAATCTACGAGATGCCCTGTCTACTCAATCTACGAAATGTCCTGTCTACTCAATCTACGAGATTTCCTGTCTATACAATCTACGAGATGTCCCGTCTGAACAATCTACGAGATGTCCTGTCTACACAATCTACGAGATTTCCTGTCTATACAATCTACGAGATGTCCTGTCCACACAATCTACGAGATTTCCTGTCTACTCAATCTACGAGATTTCCTGTCTACTCAATCTACGAGATGTCCTGTCTACTCAATCTACGAGATGTCCTGTCTACTCAATCTACGAGATATCCTGTCTACTCAATCTACAAGATGTCCTGTCTACTCAATCTACGTGATTTCCTGTCTACTCAATCTACGAGATTTCCTGTCTACTCAATCTACGAGATGTCCTGTCTACTCAATCTACGAAATGTCCTGTCTACTCAGTCTACGAGATTTCCTGTCTACTCAATCTACGAGATGTCCTGTCTACTCAATCTACGAGATTTCTTGTCTACTCAATCTACGAGATGTCCTGTCTACTCAATCTACGAAATGTCCTTTCTACTCAGTCTACGAGATTTCCTGTCTACTCAATCTACGAGATATCCTGTCTACTCAATCTACGAGATTTCCTGTCTACTCAGTTACGAGATTTCCTGTCTACTCAATCTACGAGATGTCCTGTCTACACAATCTACGAAATGTCCTGTCTACTCAGTCTACGAGATTTCCTGTCTACTCAATCTACGATCTTTCCTGTCTACTCAGTCTACGAGATGTCCTGTCTACTCAATCTACGAGATTTCCTGTCTACTCAATCTACGAGATGTCCTGTCTACTCAATCTACGAAATGTCCTGTCTACTCAGTCTACGAGATTTCCTGTCTACTCAATCTACGAGATGCCCTGTCTACTCAATCTACGAAATGTCCTGTCTACTCAATCTACGAGATTTCCTGTCTACTCAATCTACGAGATGCTCTGTCTACTCAATCTACGAAATGTCCTGTCTACTCAATCTACGAGATTTCCTGTCTATACAATCTACGAGATGTCCCGTCTGCACAATCTACGAGATGTCCTGTCTACACAATCTACGAGATTTCCTGTCTACACAATCTACGAGATGTCCTGTCCACACAATCTACGAGATGTCCTGTGTACACAATCTACGAGATGTCCTGTCTACACAATCTACGAGATGTCCTGTCTACACAATCTACGAGATGTCCTGTCTACACAATCTACGAGATGTCCTGTCTACACAATCTACGAGATGTCCTGTCTACATAATCTACGAGATGTCCTGTCTACACAATCTACGAGATTTCCTGTCTACTCAGTCTACGAGATTTACTGCCTGCTCAATCTACGAGATTTCCTACCTGCTCAATCTACGAGATTTTCTGCTTGCTCAATCTACGAGATTTCCTGTCTACACAATCTACGATATTTCCTGCCTACTTAATCTACGAGTTTTCTTGCCTGCTCAATCTACGATATTTTCTGCCTGCTCAAACTACGAGATTTCCTGCTTGCTCAATCTACGAGCTTTCCTGTTTGCTCAATCTACCAGATTTCCTGCTTACTCAATCTACGAGATTTCATGCTTTCTCAATCTACGAGATTTCCATTCTAGTATTGTCTTTTGCTCTATTGGGCCTGAACCGTCAATACAAACTATCAAATGCTTTCTGCCCTTTGTTATCACCTGTTATCATTCCCAGATGTAATTTATCCTTTCGATCTTCCCTGTTGCTTCTTTCCCTGTGGGCTCCAGGTGAGAGTTTCTTTGGTAATGCTTGTCATTGGTTTTCAAAATGTGTCTTCTGTTCATCCCAATCTTCTTTTGCTCATCAGCTCTTTAACTGTGGGTTAATTTCTTCTTTGCCTCATTTATTAGTTTCTAATTGTGTCCATCTGATCTTAAGTGTTGCTTAATGCCTGCAGTTTCCTTATAGTTCTGGTTTGTGTTGTCCATGCTTTTGATCCATACAAAAGAGCCAATTTGGCGTATGTATTAAACACACAATATCATTTGTAATATATGTAGTCAGTTCTACGCCAAGCAGTCTTACTTTCTCAGAAAAATTCAGGAATCCATCATAAGATTGAGTTATTAAGTTATTTGCGGGTCATCATCATTGCACTCCGAACATGTCAATAGGTGCTCAGATCCGTTTCGCAGCAAGTTCCGCAGCGTCCAGCGACTGACGACTCCAGTTCTGTGTTGGCTGGTAAGTATTCTTACACGCCCATTAAGTTTCTCGTTTCTGGCTGTGCCCATCTTAACCCCCATCTCTTTCATCCGAAGGACGATCCATCATCAGATGAAAATAAACAGTGAAAAAAAAACATCGTCACACACCCCGACTTTGGGATCAATAGACAAAAACAATAATATTTGGCTACCTTTACTTCGTTGGTAACTTACAGTTGAATTATCACCCCTTCTCCACATGAAAAAAGTCGCATAAGCTCCGCCGATAGTGTCAATTCTGTCCAAAATGCAGCGCGGTTGAGTCCAACGATCATTAACCACAGACAATATGACATGAATGTCTTCATCGGATCAATATGAAATCTTGGAGGAGCATAAATCTGCAACTTGATAGTGACGTGAGTGTGTCGGGCCGGATCGAAACTTGGGACGAACATGTGGGCTCGATAGTTCTGTTGATTGAGGTGGATCAACATAACGTACTTTCTGTCAACACTTCTTCTCGTCCGTCTCATCCGTTGGCATATTAGGTTTCTTTGTTATATGTTGAGGTGAACGAATATGGGCATTTGGTGTTCTAGAGTTGAAGTCATAGGAAGGACTGGGTAGTTTATAGATGAAAGCAATGGGAGAGTGGGTGTCTATAGATGAAAGCAATGGGAGAGTGGGTGTCTATAGATGAAAGCAATGGGAGAGTGGGTGTCTATAGATGAAAGCAATGGGAGAGTGGGTGTCTATAGATGAAAGCAATGGGAGAGTGGGTGTCTATAGATGAAAGCAATGGGAGAGTGGGTGTCTATAGATGAAAGCAATGGGAGAGTGGGTGTCTATAGATGAAAGCAATGGGAGAGTGGGTGTCTATAGATGAAAGCAATGGGAGAGTGGGTGTCTATAGATGAAAGCAATGGGAAATTGGGTGTCTATAGATGAAAGCAATGGGAGAGTGGGTGTCTATAGATGAAAGCAATGGGAGAGTGGGTGTCTATAGATGAAAGCAATGGGAAATTGGGTGTCTATAGATGAAAGTAATGGGAGATTGGGTGTCTTTAGATTAAAGCAATGGGAGATTGGGTGTCTATAGATGAAAGCAATGGAAGATTGGGTGGCTATAGCTGAAAGCAATGGGAGATTGGGTGTCTATAGATGAAAGCAATGGGAGATTGGGTGGCTATAGATGAAAGCAATGGGAGACTGTGTGTTTAGAGATGAAAGCAATGGGAGACTGGATGTCTAGAGGCGAGAGCATGCTACTTAAGCATTATTTGTTTACATTTGTATCTCTGGAATATAGACTTGGAAACAAAAATACTTGGGAATGCATACACATACATACATATATACTCTGCACATATATGTTATGGTCCAAACAGTACACGGAAAGAAACAAAGAGCAACAACACAATATTCTCTCCTCAACATCCGCACATGTAACGGTCGTTGAAATTACTATTTCCGGTTGTTATCACTATTTGATAACTGGATACAAACAATGTTATACAATTTGATAAATACAATATCAGCTCGACACACGTATGTCTGTTGAAGCTTCATAGGTCTAGTTTGTTGCAGAGTTCCTGTTTTATAGGTCGGGATGATAGATAAAGTTTAGTTAAACTTTATTTTTTTTATTTTTGTTAAAACTTTATTTTACAGAAAACAAAATACTATACACACGCGCACATACACACACAGGGTACCTGTATGTAAGTTTTCACATTTGTTCCTAACCTTATGACTATATGCACTTTAATGTGTGACGTGATCAGCTATGTGTAAGGTCGGTCGTACAGGGATATACCTTAACAAATGATAGAAAATGCAAGACATTTGACAAAGGAATATGACAACAAAGATTTTAACCACAGGAACAATATACACACATCAAAGCAATTATAATATCTTCTTATTCTTTCCTTTCTCATTTGTCTTTTAGCATCGAGGTGAGTTATATTGTGCCATCTTTTGCTATTCGGTTACCCTCTCCTACTGTTATGTTTCCTAGTCTTGTTCGTGACCACCGCTGATCTAAATGTCTAAACACATAGCAATAGCTGATCGCTGACAAAGCTTAAGAAGAAGAGGGATCAACCAGTGTTGTGATCTTCTACCAAGGACGGCCACTGGTTTGATCTAAAGGATTAGAGCGATCAACCAGTGTTGTGATCTTCTACCAAGGACGGCCACTGGTTTGATCTAAAGAATTAGAGGAGTCAACCAGGGTTGCGATCTTCTACCAAGGACGGCCACTGGTTTGATCTAAAGGATTAGAGGAATCAATTAGAGTAGTGATCTACTAGCAAGGGCGACCACTGGGTTGATCTAAAGGATTAGAGGAATCAATTAGAGTAGTGATCTACTAGCAAGGGCGACCACTGGGTTGATCTAAAGGATTAGAGGAATGAATTAGAGTAGTGATCTAATAGCAAGGGCGACCACTGGGTTGATCTAAAGGATTAGAGGAATCAATTAGAGTAGTGATCTACTAGCAAGGGCGACCACTGGGTTGATCTAAAGGATTAGAGGAATCAATTAGAGTAGTGATCTACTAGCAAGGGCGACCACTGGGTTGATCTAAAGGATTAGAGGAATCAATTAGAGTAGTGATCTACTAGCAAGGGCGACCACTGGATACAGCGAAGAGAGTTCTTTGTTGGCGTAGCAGACGTAGCGTGCGGTGATGACCTCTAAAGGTTTCGCCGGCTAGGGATCAATGAGCAACTAAAATGTTAAAGAATATCACATGCCGCTTTAGTTGCTTTCATATGTGATAATCAATATATGTGATAATCAATGATAGCACCACTTGCTTTATAATTGAATTTTCTCTAACTTGAATTGTGAATTATTGTCACCAGTATTGCTGCAGTGTACGGTAGCCCTCAAGCGTAGAAGTCGTTCAACACATTCTTCTGTTTAGCATATTTTATTCATTCGTTTCACACTATAACTTTTATATGAATAGTCAAGATATGAATAGACAATATATGAATAGACAATATATGAATAGACAAGATATGAATAGACAAGATATGAATAGTCAATACATGAATAGACAATATGTGAATAGACAATATGCGAATAGACTATATGTTTATAGACAAAATATGAATAGACAATATATAAATAGACAATATATGAATAGACAATATATGCATCCGTTTTCCGGTGTCATGGCGGATGCGTGTAGTCGTTTTTTTTTTTATAATTCGGCAATTGCTGATATATTTAAATGATTTACGCGACAGTCTAGTTGTGAAATTATGTGTTGCTATTCCCCGTTTGGTGTATGTTTTACTTCTGACGTGTGGATGAACTGTGATTACCGATATTTAAGTGGAATATGATTTATTCTTCTTTGTGTCGTGTGTTCGCGGTTCAATAGTCAAGCACATGGTTCGACAAAAATGTTGGCAAACCGGGTATGTTCAACACATATGTGAAAAGTCTGTGACGGTGGATGGGGCGGATTAATCAGAAATGATCAACGGCCCAGAAAGCGAAAACAGCAAAGTGTGTGGTACACATGAGGCATATTCAGAACACGAAAGGCGAATATGGCAGACCACCGTGAAAGAGATTGGAGCCTCATCACGTACTAGTCCACAGGAAGCCATGGAGAGGAATTCGAACTTATGTCGGAGGAAAGATCTTGAAATAAGTACTTGGAATGTTAGGACTCTATATCAACAAGGGAAATTGGAAAATCTGATTCAAGAAGCAGAACGAATAAATTTAGATATTTTAGGCATATCAGAGACAAGATGGAAAGAATGTGGGTACATAGAGGACGAAAATATACATTTATATACTCAGGAAACACAACAGAACATCAAAGAGGGGTAGGAATACTGATAAAAAGAGAGCTACACAAATATATAAGTAACCACTGGACATGCAATGATAGGATTATACTACTCAAGTTGAAAGCAAAACCATTCGACATAGCAATAATACAGACATATGCACCTACTCAAGACTACACAGATGAACAAATAGAGGCATACTATGAAGACCTAAATAAAGTTATGAAGCAAGTGAAATCTTCAGACATCTTGATTGTAATGGGTGACATGAACGCTAAAGTAGGAAAAGGTAGATATAAGACCATTATAGGAAATCATGGTTTAGGAAAAAGAAATGACAGAGGAGAAAGATTATTACAATTCTGTGAAGAAAACAGGCTGATAATATGTAACACCTACTTTGAGCAAGAGAAAAGGAAACTATACACAAGGAAAAGCCCTGGAGATAAGAAGAGGAATCAAATAGATTACATAATGATAAAAGAAAGTTTCCGTAACAGCGTAAAGAAAGCCAAAACCTACCCAGGAGCAGATATTAATTCAGATCACAATCCTGTAATGATTAAAATGAAAATCAAACTAAAGAGAAACAAGCAAAAGTCTAATTTATCAACAAATCCACTAGATATAACAGCTTTAAATCAAAAAGATATTAAAGATACCTATACAATACAAGTAAAGAACACATACCAGAAGCTGCTAGAAGAAGGAATTGAGCAATACAGAAGAGAAAATCCTGATGAAAAAGTAACAATTAAATGGCAATGCAAGAAAAGCATACAAAAAATCTGCGACATCTTACCCAAAAGAGAAAAGAACAAAAAAATGGATAACTAACAAAATCTTAGAAAAAATGGAAGAAAGGAGAAAAGTGAAGAACACTGCCCAATACAATAAAATAGATAATGAGATATGCAAAATGTGCAAAAAGGCAAAAGAAGACAGGCTCAGCCAAAAATGTGTAGAAATAGAAACTATGGAAAGCAAACAAGACTTAAGAGGAATGCACACAGAAATATAGAGAATGACTAATAAAAAAAAAAGCCACAGAAGGTGCATGCTTTCCAGACAGAAAAAGGAAAACTGCTAACAGACAATAAAGATATTATAGATAGATGGCAGGAATATATAACAGAACTATTTCAGGATCAAAGGGACAAGAAACCAGTTATAAAATGTACATCAGGCTGTAAAATCTGAGTTGGAAAATGCTATAAAAACAATGAAAAAGGGACAAGCAGCAGGACCTGACAGCATACAGATAGAGATGATACAGGCACTTGAAGATTTTGGCATTGAAGTGATTACAGACATATGCAATGACATATAAAAAAAACACAGGATACATACCAAATGAACTGTCATGAACTTTCATTACATTGCCTAAAAAGAATGGTGCAGTTGAATGCAGTGACTTTAGAACAATAAGCCTAATGAGCCATGTTACAAAAATCTTGCTAAAAGTTATACAAGGAAGGATTCAGAATAAAATCAATACTGAATTAGATGAGCAGCAATTTGGATTTAGGAAAAATAACGGGACAAAAGAAGTCATATTCTACATGAGAACATTAATCGAAAAATACACAGAAGTAAACAAACCAATATATGCCTGCTTCATAGACTACACCAAAGCTTTTGATAGAGTACACCACAAACAACTTATAGAATGCCTAAAAGAGATACATCTAGATGACATGGACATACGACTAATATGTAATCTATACTGGGAGCAAACAGCAATAATAAAATATAACAAAGAGAACTCTACACCCATTGACATAAAAAGAGGAGTAAGACAGGGATGCATCCTATCACCAAGCTTGTTCAATCTATACACTGAGCAAATCTTTAAAAACATCATAGAGACGCCAGGCCTACAAATTAATGGAAAGATAATCAATAACCTAAGATATGCTGACGATACTGTACTACTAGCAGAAAATCCTAAAGATCGACAACAATTACTTAATGAAATAAACATGATAAGCAAAAAAATATGGACTAGATATGAATATCAAAAAGACTAAAACTATGATCATAAACAAAGAAGATACTCAAAACCCACAAGTGGATATCAAAATAGAAGGAATAGAACTGGAGCCTACAATTACCTTGGACATACTATAACCAGTGATGGAAAATGTACAACTGAAATGAACAAAAGAATAGGAATGGCAACACGTAATTTTAATGTCATGAAGAACATACTAACATCAAAACAAATAACACCAGGGCTAAAACTAAGAATAGCAAAATGTTACATCTACTCAATATTCCTATATGGTGCAGAAACATGGACATTAGATAAGAAAACAGAACAGAGAATTGAAGCCTTTGATATGTGGATATATAGAAGAATAGATAGAGTTGGATGGAAGGAAAAGAAAACAAATGATGAAGTTTTAAAACAACTAAAAATGAAAAGAGAACTACTAAGCACAATTAAAAAAAGACAAATGCGATTTTTGGGGTTTGTTAAAAGACACAACAGCCTACTAAAAGTAATCCTGGAGGGGAAAATACAAGGTAAAAGAGGCCGACCAAGACTAACATGGACGAGTAACATCAAAAGATGGACAAATCAGCCTGTGACAACCTGCACCATCAAAGCAAGAGACAGAGCAGAATGGTGCTCCATGGTAGCCAACCTTCGTTGCGGAGAAGGCACTCGATGATGATGATGATGATGGTGATGATGATGATGATGAATATATGAATAGACAATATATGAATAGACAATATATGAATAGACAATATATGAATAGACAATATTTGAATAGACAATATATTAATAGACAAGATATGAATGAACAGCTTTGTTATAATTTCTAAATTGGATATTTATATATCGTGTTCATATATAAAAACAATCTTTACGACATATATTACCATTGATGGTGTATGTCGGGCGGGGGGCGGGGGGGTCACGACAGAACTGGAGGGATAAGGGCAGCTTGGTCAAAGCAGTCGCCACGATATGTGAGACTCAGGATTCCCTATGTTCATATATGTTCATATATGTTCATATATGTTTAATACTATGAATATAGAAACACCATTTGGATTAAACACAGCTCACGGTGTGCACAGAGCACTACTCAGTAGCTCCGGCAGCAAACCAGACTTGAAATATGAAGAAACTGCAGCAAGGAACATTTTTCATACAGTGACTCAACGGTTCCCTGTCGCTTATCCACCAACCGGAAGTCAAGCAGTTATGGATTTCCATTCGTTTGCAGTGGTACCGGGGTCTTCAAATAACCATAACTATGTTTAATAATATATCATGTTTAACCTTCATATTTGTGTTGCAGGAAGAAAGAAGCTGAGAAAAGAGCATCATTTCTTGCTGCTGTTCCACAGACAAGTTGTTAACGTGTTGGCTGGTCGCATGGAAGCCCCACGGGAAACATAATTGTGTAACGATTTATAGTTGTTGATCTTGAAACCATCGTCGTTGTACTCGGACAGTGTCCTGCTCTAACGTTTTTATCTTTTACATGATTGCATCTCAGCACAGTTGCAGAAAACCGCAGTACCGTCGAAAAACGTAGTTATAAAATTAACAGACAAGATATAGCTGGGTACTAGGATAACAGTGACCCTGACATTTCGCCATGGGAGATCTGAAAGGTCATGCAATTCCGGGAAGTTTCTTTTTCCTGCTCGGTCTTTGGTCGGCAGTCGGCTGTCTCCGGAGATTTCTGACCAGCCACAGGAATGAGACACGATATTTATCTACAACAACCTACCCGATGGACTGGTTTGGGGGTCGAGTTAGCCGTCTTCCAATGGAAAGTTACGTCAAAGTGTTTATGTCTGCTGGCGGTACTGTTGGAGAGTTACTCGCCCACCTGCCTGTTCCGCCCATGAGAATAGGTAAAGAATAATTTCTCTTGTCTATTGAGGTGAACCTATGTTTGTATGTTTAATCATTTGTACAGTAGAAACAACATATCCTGTTTAAATAATGAGTAAAGAGGTATTTCTATGGTTTGTTTAACAAACGTTAAGATGGACTACTTTTAATGTTAATAATAAGTAAAGAGGAACTACTCTTGTATGTTTAATAATAAGTAAAGAGGAACTACTCTTGTATGTTTAATAATAAGTAAAGATGAACTACTCTTGTATATTTAATATTAAACAAAGAGCAACTACTCTTGTATATTTAATATTAAACAAAGAGCAACTACTCTTGTATATTTAATATTAAACAAAGAGCAACTACTCTTGTATATTTAATATTAAACAAAGAGCAACTACTCTTGTATATTTAATATTAAACAAAGAGCAACTACTCTTGTATATTTAATATTAAACAAAGAGCAACTACTCTTGTATATGTAATATTAAACAAAGAGCAACTACTCTTGTATATGTAATATTAAACAAAGAGCAACTACTCTTGTATATGTAATATTAAACAAAGAGCAACTACTCTTGTATATTTAATATTAAACAAAGAGCAACTACTCTTGTATATTTAATATTAAACTAAGAGCAACTACTCCTGTATATTTAATATTAAACAAAGAGCAACTACTCTTGTGTATGTAATATTAAACAAAGAGCAACTACTCCTGTATATTTAATATTAAACAAAGAGCAACTACTCTTGTATATTTCATATTAAACAAAGAGCAACTACTCCTGTATATTTAATATTAAACAAAGAGCAACTACTCTTGTATATTTCATATTAAACAAAGCCACGCCATCTGTTAAATTACGTACATGTCCTATGTGATTTGTACTCCTAGAGCTTGACAAATTGTTAACATCTGTCATAATTCTTGCTTCCACGTTAACTTACCAGTAGATTAGCTTCATCAGCAACAACGATCAGAAACAAGGTTATAAGAGAAAGAATTGGCATAGAGACATTATCGAATAACATCATCATCATCAAATACCATGCATGCTGGCGTAGGCGATCATGTATCTCCACAACTTTCTATCTCGACCGTTATTTATCTTTTCCGTTGTTGACCTTCTGCCAAACCATTCTCATAAGCTGTCTGGTATCTTTTCTCTTTGCTTCCCTCTAACTCTTCGTCCCTCGATTTTTCCAGTTGTCACAATATATTCCAGCTGTTCCTTTCTCATTACATGGCCAAAGAATGATGATCGTTTCTTCCTAATATTAGAAATTAGCTCTCTTTTTGCTTTGACCTCTTTCAGAACGTTTTCATTGCTCTTCTTAACTGTACATGGTATTCTCAACATTCTTCTGTAAAACCGCATTTCTACAGACTCCAGTGATTTTCTTGTCTGTTGTCCTTTTGTCGAATTTACATACAAAGACGTTAAAGAAGATATTAAAAACATCACAGAGATATCAGGCTTAAACATTCATGGAAAGATAATCGATAACCTAAGATATACTGGTGATACTGTATTACTAGCAGACAATCCTAAAAACCTATAAAAATTATTTAATGAAATAAATATGATAAGCAAAAAATATGGATTAGATATGAATATTTTAAAAAAAATTTTAACTACGATCATAAACAAAGAAAATACTCAAAACCTACAAGTGGATATCAAAGTTGAAGGAATCGGCATACTATATAACCATCATCATCGAGTGCCTTCTCCGCAACGAAGGTTGGCTACCATGGAGCGCCATTCTACTCTGTCTCTTGCTTTGATGGTGCAGGTTGTCACAGGCTGATTTGTACATCTTTTGATGTTACTCGTCCATGTTAGTCTTGGTCTACCTCTGCCTCTTTTACCTTGTATTTTCCCCTCCAGGATTACTTTTAGTAGGCTGTTGTGTCTTTTAACATGGCCAAAAAATCGCATTTATCTTTTTTGAATTGTGTTTAGTAGTTCTCTTTTCATTTTTAGTTGTTTTAAGACTTCATCGTTTGTTTTCTTTTCCTTCCATCCAACTCTAATTATTCTTCTACATATCCACATTTCAAAGGCTTCAATTCTCTGTTCTGTTTTCTTGTCTAATGTCCATGTTTCTGTACCACATAGGAATATTGAGAAGATGTAGCATTTTGCTATTCTTAGTTTTAGCCCTGGTGTCATTTGTTTTGATATTAATATGTTCTTCATGACATTACAATTAATTTTTGCCATTTCTATTCTTTTGTTTATTTCAGTTGTACATTTTCCATCACTGGTTATAGTATGTCCAAGGTAGTTATAGTTCTGAACTGTCTCAAGGTCTATTCCTTCAATTTTGATATCCACTTGTGGGTTTTGAGTATCTTCTTTGTTTATGATCATAGTTTTAGTCTTTTTGATATTCATATCTAGTCCATATTTTTTGCTTATCATGTTTATTTCATTAAGCAATTGTTGTAGATCTTTAGAATTTTCTGCTAGTAGTACAGTATCGTCAGCATATCTTAAGTTATTGAATATCTTTCCATTAATTTGTAGGTCTGACATCTCTATGATGTTTTTAAAGATTTGCTCAGTGTATAGATTGAACAAGCTTGGTGATAGGATGCATCCCTGTCTTACTCCTCTTTTTATATCTATGGGTGTAGAGTTCTCTTTGTTACATTTTATTATTGCTGTTTGCTCCCAGTATAGATTACATATTAGTCGTATGTCCATGTCATCTAGATGTATCTCTTTTAGGCATTCTATAAGTTGTTTGTGGTGTACTCTATCAAAAGCTTTGGTGTAGTCTATGAAGCAGGCATATATTGGTTTGTTTACTTCTGTGTATTTTTCGATTAATGTTCTCATGCAGAATATGACTTCTTTTGTCCCGCTATTTTTCCTAAATCCAAATTGCTGCTCATCTAATTCAGTATTGATTTTATTCTGAATCCTTCCTTGTATAACTTTTAGCAAGATTTTTGTAACATGGCTCATTAGGCTTATTGTTCTAAAGTCACTGCATTCAACTGCACTATTCTTTTTAGGCAATGCAGTGAAAGTTGATGTTTTTAGTTCATTTGGTATGTATCCTGTGTGATATATCTCGTTGCATATGTCTGTAATCACTTCAATGCCAAAATCTTCTAGTGCCTGTATCATCTCCTATATAACCAGTGATGGAAAATGTACAACTGAAATAAACAAAAGAATAAGGAATGGCAAGAAGTACTTTGGAGCCGCGATAGCTCAGTGGTTTGTGAACTGGACTACAAAGGACAAGAGGTAGGGTTCGATCCCAACCGACGGCTTCCAGGTTCACCCAGCCTTTAATGGGTACCGGATTTTTTTTCTGGGAAAGTAAAGCGGCACGGGCATAATACCGACCACATTACCCAAAAAATCATGTGTTGAAGGTCTGTAAAATTTATGGTTCTTCTTTCTTCTTCTTTTCTCTTTCACTGATACCTAAAAGGTGTCGTGGTTTATATCATTTGTCGTTCTTGTGCTGCTCGAATTGTCTGAATTAGTGATTTTCCTTTGTTGTTGCATGTCTCTGTCACTGCATCTATCCATCTTCTTTTGGGTCTTCCTCTTGGTCTTTTTCCATGCATTCTAGAGAAGAACGCCCTTGATGGTGATTGGTGAGGATTCATTCTGACCAGGTGGTCAAACCATTTAAGTTGTTTTTGTTCTATATATTCTTGGCAGGGTTTTGTTCCTATCATTTTTCTTATGGTTTCATTTGGTATCTCTTCTTGTGTTGTTTGTTACTTTTCTCAAACCATATTCACCATATGCCACTTGGCGTGACGGGGGCACTTTAATTTTTTTTAAAAGTACTTTTAACGCCATGAAGAACATACTAACATCAAAACAAATAACACCAGGTCTAAAACTAAGAATACCAAAATGTTACATCTTCTCAATATTCCTATATGGTGCAGAAACATGGACATTAGACAAGAAAACAAAACAGGAAATTGAAGTCTTTGAAATGTGGATATATAGAAGAATATGAAGATTTGGATGGAAGGAAAAAAACAAACGATGAAGTTTTAAAATGAAAAGAGAATTACTAAACACAATTAGAACAAAACAAATGCGATTTTTGGGCCATGTTAAAAGACACAGCAGCCTACTAAAAGTAATCCTGGAAGGAAAAATACAAGGTAAAAGAGGCAGAGGCACACCAACACTAATATGGACGAGTAACATCAAAAGATGGACAAGTCAACCTATGTCAACCTGCACCATCAAAGTAAGAGACACAGAGAGAGAGAGAGAGAGAGAGAGCGGAATGGCACTCCAGAGTAGCCAACCTTCGATGCGGAGACGGCACTCAATGATGATACAAAGACGACAAATAGAATGACCTGCCCGCCTGGAGAGAATATCAAGTGACGTCATCACATAAACGATACACACAAACAGAACGGGACACTGTGCTCGAGACAGACGTAGGTGACTCTGGAGTGACAGCATCACATAAACGATACACACAAACAGAAAAGGGCACTGAGCTCGAGGCAGACGAACTAACGACTCTGGGGTGACAACATCACATAAACGATACACACAAACAGAAAAGGGCACTGAGCTCGAGGCAGACGTAGGTGACTCTGGAGTGACAGCATCAGAGACACTCTACATCACCATCAAGTGTCAATGATTGAGGCTACCACCGTCAGGTTTCATGCACTTTGCAGAATGTTGAATTGACCCCAGCCAGTTCCGATCTGCCACTGCTTCTGTTGTGTTAATGTCTCTTTAATGTCTTGAAACCACCTTCTTGGTATGTACTCCATACATCGTCCAGTGACAATGTCCACCATTATGAGGCTACCTGAAATTGAAAAAAAAACCAGAACGTTCTATCTTCCTCGACAATCCAATCGGTAAAAAAGAAAGAGAAGAAGACGAACACCAAAAACATCAACACCAAAGTTATAGTCGGTTCAAAAATTCGTACACACGGTTTCTTTAATTTTTTTCGGAAACTATTTGACGAAATTCAGAGAATTTTTTAACGCATTCTTAGATTTTCACCGACCGTTACATTTTATAAAATTTAAATCCAAAGGCAGCCAGATTTCGCAAACCGTGTTTTGTTATATAATTTCATGGAAATTACAAAAAGGGTGCCCCGACATTAGATTTAAACAGTAAATCGCGTTTATTAAATTTGTTTACGCAAATCAGAGAGATGCAAATTGGTGACACGGTAACTATACCATTGGTGGAGCGCTGAAGATTAGTTCACGTAAAAATAGTTTTCTTCCAAACGTTTATAAAGCTATACATTTATTAAAGTAAAAAAGTTGAAAAAAAAAAAAAAAAAAAAAAGGAATGTGCCCCCGTCACACCAAGTGGCGTATAGGGAATATGGTGTTAGTGACCATAAATTTTACAGACCTTCGGCACATGATTTTTGGGTAATGTAGTCGGTATTACGCCCGTGCCGCTTTACTTTCCCAGAAAAAAAATCCGGTACTCATTAAAGGCTGGGTGAATCCTTTGTAGTCCAGTTCACTAACCACTGAGCTATCGGGACTCCACTCATTGAAAGTGGTGTGTGCGTTAATTGGACGGAAGAGTTAAATGATCGGTTAAACGTAGACATGTCTGTCCCTGCAGCAACAAGCCTGTCAGTACTAAACTAAAATAAGAAACGTAGACATGTCTGTCCCGGCAGCAACAAGCCTGTCAGTACTAAACTAAAATAAAAAAACGTAGACATGTCTGTCCCGGCAGCAACAAGCCTGTCAGTACTAAACTAAAATAAAAAAACGTAGACATGTCTGTCCCGGCAGCAACAAGCCTGTCAGTACTAAACTAAAATAAGAAACGTAGACATGTCTGTCCCGGCAGCAACAAGCCTGTCAGTACTAAACTAAAATAAGAAACGTAGACATGTCTGTCCCGGCAGCAACAAGCCTGTCAGTACTAAACTAAAATAAGAAACGTAGAAATGTCTGTCCCGGCAGCAACAAGCCTGTCAGTACTAAACTAAAATAAGAAAATCTAAGATAATCGCTAAGAGTGAAAATGAGTTACAAGAAATGTTAGACATTATAATGAAAGAAAGCAAAAATAATGGACTCAGCCTTAATAGCTAAAAGACAGAAGTAATTGTAACAGCAAAGACATCACCGCACTGCACAATAAAGACAAATGGAACAATATTAGAACGGTTAAATGAAGTTAAATATCTGGTAGCATTGTTAACCTCAGATGGAAGATGTACAACAGAGGTGAGATGGTAGATGTACAACAGAGGTGAGATGGTAGATGTACAACAGAGGTGAGATGCAGAATGGCTCAGGCAAAAGCAGCTTTCCAAAAAATTAGAAAGATACTATGCAATCCACTTTTGACAATAAAAACTAGAAAATGAGTTGTTAGATGTTATGTAGAACCAGTCTTAAACCAGAAAATGTGGTTTTGCAGAAGAATGTTGAGAATACCATGGACAGCTAAGAAGAGCAATGAAAACGTTCTGAAAGAAGTCAAAGCAAAAAGAGTGTTGGTTTCTAATATTAAGAACAACAATCATAATTGTATGGCCATGTAATGAGAAGAGAACAGCTGGAATATATTGTGACAACTGGAAAAATCGAGGCACGAAGAGATAGAGGGAAGCAAAGAGAAAAGATACCAGACCAGACAGCTTAAGAGAATGGCTTGGCAGAAGGTCAACAACAGAAATGATAAATAACTGTCAAGATCGAAAGTTGTGGAGAGACATGATCACCTAAGCCAGCAGGCACGGTACTTGATGATGATAATGAAAAAAGAAAAATCCAACAGGAGATTAGTTTTCTAAGGACAAAAAAAATATGATCTAAAGGTTAGAGAGACCAACAGTGCATGTACTAAGTTTCAGTTCTCACATCGTTTAGTGAAGGGTAGTTACAAAACAGCAGGAAAAGCCAACAGAAGAGCAAAAGACTGCAAACTATATCTTTAATCGATGCTGAAAGACAAATGAGGAAGGAAGAAAAAAAAATAAAGAAGACTGTCTCATTGGCTTCATTAAACAAGGCCTGTCTTTTAAAGAATATTTTGATGTTTTAACCTTTTGGGGCCCGTAGAAAGGGTCCGTTCTCTCAGAAGATTGTGAAACTTTTTTGACAGATCATCATCATCATCGTGTGCCTTCTCCGCAACGTAGGTTGGCTACCATGGATCGCCATTCTACTCTGTTTCTTGCTTTGATGGTGCAGGCTGACATAGATTGACTTGTCCATCTTTTGATGTTACCCGTCCATGTTAGTCTTGGTCTGCTTCTGCCTCTTTTACCTTGTATTTTTCCTTCCAATATTACTTTTAGTAGGCTGTTGTGTCTTTTAACATACCCCAAAAATTTCATGTCTTGTCTTAATTGTGTTTACTAGTTCTCTTTTTATTTTCAGTTGTTTTAAAACTTTATCGTTTGTTATCTTTTGACAGATCATCACGAATTTATGAGCGTGCTACAGTTGAATCAATGATATCTTTTCTCCACAGTATTTCATGCCACCATGTATTTCTTCTTCTTCCTGAATGGAGTTGTGGAACTTGCAGTGCATTATGGGATCGTCCTTCCGCCGAAAATTGACTACATGTCGCTTTGTGTTGCCATGACGATAGAAGGTTTGTTGTTTGCCAACCACCTCCATGGTCGATCAGAGCTGGACGTGCACATACATATGCTGTTAGCTTATGTCATTTTTACAACAGCCATCGTCGTCGCGCTAGAGGTCAAGTAAGTGGCTGATAACTGTTATTTGTGTATGCGCGCCTGTAGTGTTGCTGTATACTGTATATTCTTATTCATCTTTCCTTCCTCATTTTCTTTACGGTGTTGAGGAGAGATATAATTTGCGGTCTTTTGCTCTTCTATTGGTCTCTCCTGCTGCCTTGCTTCCTAGTATTTTTAATATTTCATCAATCCATGTTTTTCGTGGTCGGCCCTTGAGTCTGGTGTTCTTGTAACAAATATTGAAAGCTCGTTGTGTTGTTTCGTCTTTCGACCTTATGACGTGGTCAAACCATTTTATCTGTTGTTTCTTTATGTTTTCTGTGGCGGGAATTACTCCTAGCTTTTTTTCTCAGTTCTTCATTTCTGATATCATCTCTCGGACTGTTTCCTGTTATTCGTCTAACACTTTTCATCTCTGTAGATGTTATTTTTCTTACTGATCTTGTATCTAGGTTCCAGGTTTGTAGCACAACGTTGACAACAATACAAATTGTATGTTTATTAAAACAAGGTTTCTCCTTCTTCTTGCTCAGTGTTTACCCTGACAATTGCTACGCTTCCTCAGGGTTTGCCTTGACTATGACTACGTTTCCTCGCCTTACTCAGTGTTTACCCTGACTATGGCTACACTTCCTCGCCTTCCTCAGTGTTTACCCTGACTATGGCTACACTTCCTCGCCTTACTCAGTGTTTACCCTGACTATGGCTACAGTTCCTCGCCTTCCTCAGTGTTTGCCTTGAATATGGCTACACTTCCTCGCCTTCTTCAGTGTTTACCCTCACTATGGCTACACTTCCTCGCCTTCCTCGGTGTTTACCCTCACTATGGCTACACTTCCTCGCCTTCCTCAGTGTTTGCCTTGGCTATGGTTACACTTCCTCGCCTTCCTCAGTGTTTACCCTGACTATGGCTACACTTCCTCGCCTTCCTCAGTGTTTGCCTTGAATATGGCTTGCCTCCCTGAAATGACCGTAAAATGTGTCATGGTTTGCAGCCAGCACATTTGTCTTTGATTCTTTAGTTGATTACAAACACATACAACATATATCACACATTCTAACTCAGTAGAAGAATCTCTATCTTGACATTAAAAAACGATTTTATTAAAAAAAAATGAAAACTAAATCACCGAAACTCTTCGATGTGTCAATCTTTGATCTTGTTGTTTATAGCGTTAACTACTCACATAACATTGTTATATGCTCACTTGAAGGAATAATTGTACGCTTCCTGTTTGTTGTCTGAATCTGAAGTCACGCCCATGCAATCTCATCTCTAAGAATGAGTGGAATATACTAGGCTCAGAATATCGTCATTCATAAACGATGCACAGTCGTCAAGGTTAGAACTAAAATGCTACTTTGAGATAACAACAAACAGCCGTGACCAGGGAGCGATATTTGCTCACACTCGACATATCTTACCTCAACGCGCCATTTCTGAGCGTCGCTGTTTGCTTTTCCACTTTGATCCTCTCATCGGGCTATTTATTCTGTTCTGCTGGTGACGCGTGTACTGCCCGAGCTGTAGGAGGCTGGTGACGCGTGTACTGCCCGAGCTGTAGGAGGCTGGTGACGCGTGTACTGCCCGAGCTGTAGGAGGCTGGTGACGCGTGTACTGCCCGAGCTGTAGGAGGCTGGTGACGCGTGTACTGCACGAGCTGTAGGAGGCTGGTGACGCGTGTACTGCCCGAGCTGTAGGAGGCTGGTGACGCGTGTACTGCCCGAGCTGTAGGAGGCTGGTGACGCGTGTACTGCCCGAGCTGTAGGAGGCTGGTAACGCGTGTACTGCCCGAGCTGTAGGAGGCTGGTGACGCGTGTACTGCACGAGCTGTAGGAGGCTGGTGACGCGTGTACTGCCCGAGCTGTAGGAGGCTGGTGACGCGTGTACTGCCCGAGCTGTAGGAGGCTGGTGACGCGTGTACTGCACGAGCTGTAGGAGGCTGGTGACGCGTGTACTGCCCGAGCTGTAGGAGGCTGGTGACGCGTGCACTGCCCGAGCTGTAGGAGGCTGGTGACGCGTGTACTGCCCGAGCTGTAGGAGGCTGGTGACGCGTGTACTGCCCGAGCTGTAGGAGGCTGGTGACGCGTGTACTGCACGAGCTGTAGGAGGCTGGTGACGCGTGTACTGCCCGAGCTGTAGGAGGCTGGTGACGCGTGTACTGCACGAGCTGTAGGAGGCTGGTGACGCGTGTACTGCCCGAGCTGTAGGAGGCTGGTGACGCGTGCACTGCCCGAGCTGTAGGAGGCTGGTGACGCGTGTACTGCCCGAGCTGTAGGAGGCTGGTGACGCGTGTACTGCACGAGCTGTAGGAGGCTGGTGACGCGTGTACTGCCCGAGCTGTAGGAGGCTGGTGACGCGTGTACTGCCCGAGCTGTAGGAGGCTGGTGACGCGTGTACTGCCCGAGCTGTAGGAGGCTGGTGACGCGTGTACTGCACGAGCTGTAGGAGGCTGGTGACGAGAGTACTGCCCGAGCTGTAGGAGGCTGGTGACGCGTGTACTGCACGAGCTGTAGGAGGCTGGTGACGCGTGTACTGCCCGAGCTGTAGGAGGCTGGTGACGCGTGCACTGCCCGAGCTGTAGGAGGCTGGTGACGCGTGTACTGCCCGAGCTGTAGGAGGCTGGTGACGCGTGTACTGCCCGAGCTGTAGGAGGCTGGTGACACGTGTACTGCCCGAGCTGTAGGAGGCTGGTGACGCGTGTACTGCCCGAGCTGTAGGAGGCTGGTGACGCGTGTACTGCACGAGCTGTAGGAGGCTGGTGACGCGTGTACTGCCCGAGCTGTAGGAGGCTGGTGACGCGAGTACTGCCCGAGCTGTAGGGGGCTGGTGACGCGAATACTGCCCGAGCTGTAGGAGGCTGGTGACGCGAGTACTGCCCGAGCTGTAGGAGGCTGGTGACGCGTGTACTGCCCGAGCTGTAGGAGGCTGGTGACGCGTGTACTGCCCGAGCTGTAGGAGGCTGGTGACGCGAGTACTGCACGAGCTGTAGGAGGCTGGTGACGCGAGTACTGCCCGAGCTGTAGGAGGCTGGTGACGCGTGTACTGCCAGAGCTGTAGGAGGCTGGTGACGCGTGTACTGCCCGAGCTGTAGGAGGCTGGTGACGCGTGTACTGCACGAGCTGTAGGAGGCTGGTGACGCGTGTACTGCCCGAGCTGTAGGAGGCTGGTGACGCGTGTACTGCACGAGCTGTAGGAGGTCAGTGCCTCGTAGATCAAGGACCAAGAACTACTGACCAAGACTTTGAAACAGGATTTAAGGTTTTTAATTTGAAGACACCTCATCACGTACTAGTCCAGAGGAAGCCATGGAGAGGAATTCGAACTTATGTCGGAGGAAAGATCTTAAAATAAGTACTTGGAATGTTAGGATCCTATACCAAGAAGGGAAATTGGAAAATCTGATTCAAGAAGAGGAACGAATAAATAGAGATATTTTAGGCATATCAGAGACAAGATGGAAAGAATGTGGGTACATAGAGGACGAAAATATACATTTATATACTCAGGAAACACAACAGAACATCAAAGGGTGGGGGGGGGGTGTTGGAATACTGATAAAAAGAGAGCTACAAAAATATATAAGTAACCACTGGACACACAGTGATAGGATTATACTACTCAAGTTGAAAGCAAAACCATTCGACATAGCAATAATACAGACATATGCACCTACTCAAGACTACACAGATGAACAAATAGAGGCATACTATGAAGACCTAAATAAAGTTATGAAGCAAGTGAAATCTTCAGACATCTTGATTGTAATGGGTGACATGAACGCTAAAGTAGGAAAAGGTAGATATAAGACCATTATAGGAAATCATGGTTTAGGAAAAAGAAATGACAGAGGAGAAAGATTGATACAATTCTGTGAAGAAAACAGGCTGATAACATGTAACGCCTACTTTGAGCAAGAGAAAAGGAAACTATACACATGAAAAGCCCGGAGATAAGAAGAGGAATCAAATAGATTACATAATGATAAAAGAAAGGTTCCGTAACAGCGTAAAGAAAGCCAAAACCTACCCAGGAGCAGATATTAATTCAGATCACAATCCTGTAATGATTAAAATGAAAATCAAACTAAAGAGAAACAAGCAATAGTCAAATTCATCAACAAATCCACTAGATATAACAGCTTTAAATCAAAAAGATATTAAAGATACCTATACAATACAAGTAAAGAACACATACCAGAAGCTGCTATAAGAAGGAATTTGAACAATACAGAAGAGAAAATCCTCATGAACAAATTACAACCAAATGGCAATACATAAAGAAAAGCATACAAGAAACCTGCGACACCTTACCCAAAAGAGAAAAGAACAAAAAACAAAAATGGATAACTAACACCATCTTAGAGAAAAAATGGAAGAAAGGAGACAAGCGAAGAACACTGCCCAATACAATAAAATAGATAATGAGATACGCAAAATGTGCAAAAAGGCAAAAGAAGACTGGCTCAGCCAAAAATGTATAGAAATAGAAACTATGGAAAGCAAACAAGACCTAAGAGGAATGCACACAGAAATAAAGAGAATGACTAATAAAAATAAAAAAGCCACAGAAGGTGGATGCACTGCAGACAAAAAAGGAAAAATGCTAACAGACAATAAGGATATTATAGATAGATGGCAGGAATATATAACAGAACTATTTCAGGATCAAAGGGACAAGAAACCAGTTATAAAATGTACATCAGGCTATAAACTCTTAAAATCTGAGGAGGAAAAAGCTATAAAAACAATGAAAAAGGGAAAAGCAGCAGGACCTGACAGCACACAGATAGAGATGATACAGGCTCTAAAAGATTTTGGCATTGAAGTGATTACAGACATATGCAACGACATATACATACAGGACACATACCAAATGAATTAAAAACATCAACTTTCATTGCATTGCCTAAAAAGAATGGTGCAGTTGAATGCAGTGACTTTAGAACAATAAGCCTAATGAGCCATGTTACAAAAATCTTGCTAAAAGTTATACAAGGAAGGATTCAGAATAAAATCAATACTGAATTAGATGAGCAGCAATTTGGATTTAGGAAAAACAGTGAGACAAAAGTATTCTGCATGAGAACATTAATCGAAAAATACACAGAAGTAAACAAACCAATATATGCCTGCTTCATAGACTACACCAAAGCTTTTGATAGACCACAAACAACTTATAGAATGCCTAAAAGAGATACATCTAGATAACATGGACATACGACTAATATGTAATCTATACTAGGAGCAAACAGCAATAATAAAATATAACAAAGAGAACTCTACACGCATAAATATAAAAAGAGGAGTAAGACAGGGATGCATCCTATCACCAAGCTTGTTCAATCTATACACTGAGCAAATTTTTAAAAACATCATAAAGATACCAGGCCTACAAATTAATGGAAAGATAATCAATAACCTAAGATATGCTTACGATACTGTACTACTAGCAGAAAATCCTAAAGATCTACAACAATTACTTAATGAAATAAACATGATAAGCAAAAAATATGGACTAGATATGAATATCAAAAAGACTAAAACTATGATCATAAACAAAGAAGATACTCAAAACCCACAAGTGGATATCAAACTAGAAGGAATAGACCTGGAGATAGTTCAGAACTACATCTACCTTGGACATACTATAACCAGTGATGGAAAATGTACAACTGAAATAAACAAAAGAATAGGAATGGCAAAAAGTAATTTTAATGTCACGAAGAACATATTAACATCAAAACAAATAACACCAGGGCTATAACTAAGAATAGCAAAATGTTACTTACATCTTCTCAATATTCCTATATGGTGGAGAAACATGGACATTAGACAAGAAAACAGAACAGAGAATTGAAGCCTTTGAAATGTGGATATGTAGAAGAATATGTAGAATTGGATGGAAGGAAAAGAAAACAAACGATGAAGTCTTAAAACAACTAAAAATGAAAAGAGAACTACTAAACACAATTCAAACAAGACAAATGCGATTTTTGGGCCATGTTAAAAGACACAACAGCCTACTAAAAGTAATCTTGGAGGGGAAAATACAAGGTAAAAGAGGCAGAGGTAGACCAAGACTAATATGGACGAGTAACATCAAAAGGTAGAAATCTGCCTATGACAGCCTGCATCATCAACGCAAGAGACAGAGCAGAATGGCGCTCCATTGTAGCCAACCTTCGTTGCGGAGACGTAACTCGATGATGATGAATTTGAAGACAACGTGGCTTTATACAGGTTTCCTACAGGCATCAAATCTTTCACAGATCGTACTGTAGATCGTACTGTAGATTGTTCTGTGCAAGCAGGCATTCCAAGGCTGTAAAAGACCAGCTAACATAATACAGTCATAGGTTATATATATATATTATATATTGTTCGTAGGGTAAATCTGTGACGTGAATGTGTTTGATGTGAATAAAATTGACCAGGAGAATTTTGCTAGAAACAAATTCAACATTCGAGGGTTTTCATATCTGTGGCACGATGGCGCTTTGATGCTAGTATTGATCACTGGGTGGGAAAAAATATCGCTAAAGATAGATTCAACATTCGAAGCTCGAAAGTTTCATATCTGTGACGTGAAGGTGTTTGATGTGAGCACAAGTGACTGAGGAAATCTCGCTGAAGTTGGAGACGGAGAGTAAATGGTGGTTTGAAAGTTGGGGAATTCATTTTGGGGCAAGCGTGCCTATAGATGGCATGCACGAAGGAGGAAGATGCAATCTACCACAGAGTTCCCTTACACATGCACTAAATCGATCGCCTCTCCGAGCAGACAGGATCTCACCACTGTGTCTGACCCAGGAATCGAACTGTTGACATGTCGAATACAGTTTCCTTTTAGAGCTGCTCATTTGTAGATGATGACTGGTTGGTCTCGAGGCAAGACGCCGGCATCAAGACAGACAGGTTGTGAGTTCAAATCCCGGCTGCACCGGTTGGGATTTTTATTTGTGATTTCTATCTGCAGGAACCACCCCTGGTCTCAGCAGCGAGGCCCGGCTTCAATTAATCATCGGCGGAAAAAATATGAGTACCTGCGAAGACGGAGTCATCTGACCGTGCAGCGAAGACCCCTGTGCACACGGCGGCCAGGGAAAAACAGATGAACACGCACCATTCAGTTCCTGGTTCTAGGGACTTCGTCAGAGGTAAAAGCTGGTGAACGAAAAAAAAAACAAGATGTTTTGCTGCACAACATTTGTTTCCATTGCTAGGCAACAGCGTATCCATGGTGCCAATGCTCTTGTCGCTGTCATTATCTTCATCAACTCAGCCAGTCATTTACCTTTTTGTTTATATTGTTAGGATCGAACCCAAGTTTAAATTATAGCCACGCCAGAGCTCTGGCCACTTCATTCATTGGGTGCCGCCTCCACATTGAAAGGTGGCCACATTAGGAGCCATTTTACTCTGTCTCCTGACTTGATGTTTCTTTTTCCGAATTGTGATAAATAGTTCTTTTTTTTTTCGTTTTCAGCTGATTCACAACTTCCTTGTTTGTCTTCTTTTCACCCAATTCTCCCCATTTTCCTATTGATTCACATGACCACTACGCTTCTGAAGTTTTCATACTGAACCTGCATAACCTTCGCTATCTTCTCAGTGAACCTTAGGGGCTTCCGTGAATGCAATGAGATCAGTTGAGAAAACCACTAAGAGTACTCATACGTTAGCGCATGCGCACTGGGAATGATGAAGTTACCAAAGTGACCCCGGGCTCTTTCTCACACAGGTTCAACCAATCAGCGATCTTAAGTCTGGTCAGGGCATACCTGCTGATGTTGCAGGGAACATGGTTCTGGGCAGTCGGTATTATTCTGTACGGGCACGGAGAGGAGAACACTGCCTGGGCATCACTTGGGGGTCCTGCTGGTATCATGTTGTCGACCATGTATTTCAGGTAAGGAAGTGACGTCACCCGTAAACAACATACATGTTGTCAGTTTTATTCACAGAATTAAGGCGCCAAAACATTAACTAGTGATGCATTTAATCCACAGCCATCTATATATCTACTAAGACCTGCCGGCTGCGATGGAAATTCCTGAACTACTCAAAGTTTGTGACGTCTTCATCCAAACAAACAAATGGGTTACGTCATTGTATCCACAGTCGCCCCCAAACGAACGTCACAAACACTGGGCGATTCCTTTCAGACTGCAGGAAGATCCACTCGCTGACCCCCTTGTATGTTCCCACAAATGTAATAAATAACCCATCAGTTGCCTGCCCATGTCTATTGATCATAATTTCATAGATTTTATTCACCCTTTTGTGGGCGTCAATTTTTCATGCTTGGACTTTCCATAGAAGCTGAGGTCCGCACCGGAAGTGATGCTGTATGATATCTTTACCCTGACTCTGCGTTCACGTGAACTGACCTCTCATTGATTCACCCATTCATGACAGCTATCAATTCCATGAAAACAGCCAGTCATTCTTGATATGGACTGCTGTCGTCTATGACCGAACCGTAACTGATCGAGATCCTACGCCAGTTTTCTCTGATGACCCAAGGGTTTCCTTACAATATTTTCCTCAGACAAAAAATGAACGGATTGGAGAGAGATAAAGAGAGAGGTGTTATATTCTTTAGAATATTTAAAGCTGTTTTTGACGTTGACCAGCTTGATATCTCTAGCAAAGTCCCAAGGGAGAGAATTTGGCGAGAATATTACTTTTGTTTATTTCACACTGACAGCCGTCTGCTCATCTACCCTCCGCTATACAGGCAGATGTTCTCTGACTTCAGATGTGCTCTCATAATTTGTATCATCGAGAGGTTTAACGTTTTTGTTTAGATTTATTTCCTTATTAATTTTGCACAGGCAGGGGCGATTTTAGGTATACTCTCTTGAAATTCAATTTCCAACTGCAGAGGGTTTTTAACGTGCACAGAATGGCCACGGGACCTCCTGTTCTTCGCCTTTATCCATGATGGTCAGACATCAGATCTCACTACCCAGATCATCATCATCATGTCCTTCCACAATCTTCTATCCACAGTGCATCGTATAAGTTATGTTGTTGACTGTTTTCCATGCCATAACGCCAAGCTATCCAGTATTTTCTCTCTTTGTCGTCTGCGATCTCTCTTTCTTTTACCTTTTATCTTGCCAGTTGTAACCAAGTATTCCAACTTTCCTCTTCTCACGATGTGCCTAAAAAAAATGGGTATTGCTTCTTCCTGATGTTTTTTAAGAGCTCCCTTTTTGTGTTACCCAGATCAGGAAAGGATAAAGCCACGAAGAAAACACAGATTTGAATTTTTTTAACACCACCTGTAGTGAGAATCGAGACCTTCTTGTCTAGAGGCCGACATCTTAACGATAGACCACCCAACCTCCGAGGGCTAACAATTGATATATTTTTTTTATTTAAAAAAAAAAAATAAAGATGTTTTTATTGAAACTGTGGGACATCAGTTAAATAAAAATGGTACAGGATTGTACCTAAAACGGATGTGTTGAGTTGAAAGATGTACATTATAACACAACGCAGCTTCAAAGTTGTCGTAGGGGATGGAAGCAAACACTGATAGTAAGTCAACAATTCATTCAGACTCGACTTCTTATTCATGGGAATTTTCCCTTTTTTGTGATTCGAATCATTCATTTGTTCATCAATTTAGACTCGACATCTCACTTATGTGAATCATTCATTTGTTCATCAATTTAGACTCGACATCTCACTTATGTGAATCATTCATTTGTTCATCAATTTAGATTCGATATCTCTCATGTGAATCATTCATTTGTTCATCATTTTAGACTCGATATCTCTCATGTGAATCATTCATTTGTTCATCAATTTAGACTCAATATCTCTCATGTGAATCATTCATTTGTTCATCAATTTAGACTCGACATCTCACTTATGTGAATCATTCATTTGTTCATCAATTTAGACTCGACATCTCACTCATGTGATTATCTTTTTTTGTGATTCGAATCATTCATTTGTTTATCAGTTTAAGACTAGACTTCTCATGCTTGTGAATCATCTTTATATTGAATCATTAATCTAGTTCACATGACCTAATCTTAATCTGTGCTCCTCTCAACAGCTGGCACTGTGCAGCACACTTAATCATCATTGTAGCGCTCAATGTACTCCTGTCAAAATGTTCTTGTAAAAAGCCAGACCAGAACAGCGAAATATCAGCCATGACAGATATCAGCACTGTCAGAGTAACCAGAAACAAGGGAGAAGTCTGTGGATTGCTCTCAGATGTGGACTATGAAGATGCTTAGAGAATCAAAGCAAGAAGTTCTATGTTATCACTTATGATCTTTGACTTGATACATACAATTGATATCATCATAGTGGAAACACGTAAATCCTGGAAGAACACAAGCATCTGTTCTTTCTTTATTGTGTTTATCTAATAACTTGTTGCAGGAGCTACTGAGTTAAGTGCTCTGTGCACACAGTGAGCTGTGCGTTTCATCCGATTTAATTGTGTTTCAATATTCCAATTGTTTACGATGAATGATGATATCGTATGACAGGGAACAGATGGTTGTGTTTACTTTCTGTGCGGTTTCACCTTGTCTTTTGGCGTGTGCTGAGACTGCTATGATGGGGACTACAGCTACCTTTCTTTGTTTGGGAGACGAGTTAGTAATTCCGATGATTCCACTGGCACGGGTGGTTAAGCAGTTATGGATTTTAATTCGTTTGCAGTGAAACCAGGGCCTTCCATAACCATAATCTAACAACAGGAGGAAACATAACCATAATCTAACAACAGGAGGAAACATAATCATCATCCACTTTTTAAAAGAACGTTAAGTGGGCTTAGATGTGCTGTGGTTTACAAAAAGTTGTGATGCTTGCGACTTGCATCCGAAGAATTAGCAGAGTCTTTTCTTTGAGATCACATCGTTCTGACATTTCTTTAGTAACCTTGGAATTCTGAACAACTTTCTTGGAAGGCACATTTCCATGTTACTTTTGATTTTATGATCATTGGTTTGTTGATTGTCCATGGTTTAGGCACATATAGTGAAATGGATCAATACAAATGTTGATACTGATGGAGTGTGACTGTCCATTATATAGGATATATTGAAATAGTCCATATCATTAGCATTGTTATAATGATGCGAGAAAAAATAAATGCCCTGTCATGAATGGCTAGAAAAATGGGACTTGGGATCAACCCAAAGAAAGGACCCAAAGTTATGAAAAATCAAAATTGTCCACAGGAAAAAGATATATCTGGAAGGAAAAGCAGCGGAAGAAGTGGCCACTTGTCTACCATATATCTTGGAAGCTGCATAGATCAAGGAGACACAAAGAAAGAAATTAGAGCCAGAATAATAAAAGCAGCAATGACTTTCAGAAATCTTGATAAAATATGGAAAACAAAAGTGCTTAATACAAAAACAAAGCTCAGGATTTTCCGGTCAAATGTAAATTAACAACTCTCATGTGTGTGCAAAAGCTGGAAAACAACTAAAGAAATATAAAATAAATACAATGTATTTGAAAACAAATGCCGCAAGAAAATACTTTGTATACCATGGAATGAATTCAATACTCATGCAGACACATGTGAAATGACCAAGCATTCAGCATGATCATCTATAATGGAGAAAACAAAGTGGTTGTATATTGGTCATGAGATGAGAAGAGACAACAGGAGAATTTCAAAACAAGTTCTGAAGTGGGAAACAGGGCAAAGTAAAAAGAGACCAACCTAGAGAAACACTAAGAATAACACTGAAGTGAGAGGCAACAATAGCAGCCACCTTCTTCCTTACTGAGGTTGAGAGGCTGCCCAGAACAGGAACATATGGCGAGATACAATATGGGACCTGTGCAAAGTCTGGCACTTGATAGCTAAGATAGAGAACAAGGACAAGTCAAGAATGTCTACTCTCTGTGGTGCTGTCAGACATGGAAGAGTGAAGAATTTCTACTCTCTGTTGTGCTGTCAGACATGGAGAGTCAAGAATTTCTACTCTCTGTTGTGCTGTCAGACATGGAGAGTCAAGAATTTCTACTCTCTGTTGTGAGGTCAGACATCAAGAGTCAAGAATTTCTACTCTCTGTTGTGCTGTCAGAAGACATGGAGAGTCAAGAAATTCTACTCTCTGTGTTGTCAGATATTAAAAGTCAAGAATTTCTACTCTCTGTTGTGCTGTCTGACATGGAGAGTCAAGAATTTCTACTCTCTGTTGTGCTGTCAGACATGAAGAGTCAAGAATTTCTACTCTCTGTTGTGAGGTCAGACATCAAGAGTCAAGAATTTCTACTCTCTGTTGTGCTGTCAGACATGGAGAGTCAAGAATTTCTACTCTCTGTTGTGCTGTCAGACATAGAGAGTCAAGAATTTCTACTCTCTGTTGTGCTGTCAGACATGGAGAGTCAAGAATTTCTACTCTCTGTTGTGCTGTCAGACATGGAGAGTCAAGAATTTCTACTCTCTGTTGTGCTGTCAGACATGGAGAGTCAAGAATTTCTACTCTCTGTTGTGCTGTCAGACATCAAGAGTCAAGAATTTCTACTCTCTGTTGTGCTGTCAGACATGGAGAGTCAAGAATTTCTACTCTCTGTTGTGCTGTCAGACATCGAGAGTCAAGAATTTCTAATCTCTGTTGTGCTGTCAGACATCAAGAGTCAAGAATTTCTACTCTCTGTTGTGCTGTCAGACATCAAGAGTGAAGAATTTCTAATCTTTGTTGTACTGTCAGACATGGAGAGTCAAGAATTTCTACTCTCTGTTGTGCTGTCAGACATGGAGAGTCAAGAATTTCTACTCTCTGTTGTGCTGTCAGACATCAAGAGTCAAGAATTTCTACTCTCTGTTGTGCTGTCAGACATGGAGAGTCAAGAATTTCTACTCTCTGTTGTGCTGTCAGACATCGAGAGTCAAGAATTTCTAATCTCTGTTGTGCTGTCAGACATCAAGAGTCAAGAATTTCTACTCTCTGTTGTGCTGTCAGACATCAAGAGTCAAGAATTTCTACTCCCTGTTGTGCTGTCGGACATGGAGAGTCATGAATTTCTGCAATGTTTTAGCCATAACTGAAGATTATTTTGATCCACAAATAGTAAAACCATAGCATACTAACAGTATCTGCAGCACATTTTACATTCTCTACTGTTCTTTGATGATACAGTCTTAATCGCTAAGAGTGAAAATGAGTTACAAGAAATGTTGGACATTATAGTGAACTCGATCGCATTTCTTCCTGGTGTGGGGTTTCAGGTGCCTTGGTTAATCCTAATAAAGCATCAGTTTCATGGTTCTCCCTTAACAATCATATCGTTAATACGACCACACCGGTAGTACGAATGGGAGCTGATGAGGTGACCAGGGACAAGTTGATGACATACCTCGGAGTTAAGTTTGATCGCAGCCTGTGTTTTCGGGACCACGTCGACCATGTGATAACAAAATCCCGCAAAGGATTAGCCACCTTGAAGGTCATGGCAGCTGCCAACATCGAGCAGAGGCTACTTACTCTTCTGTTCCAGGGATTAGTCCTCGCACCAATCGAGTATGCCCTGGCCATTCTTACTGTCAGTACGACTCAAATTGATAGGCTGGAGAAAATACAAAATGAAGCCATGCACATTATCCTGGGATGTACGAGGGACACTCCCTGTGTAGCAATGAGGTATCTTTTTGACTTTCCAACCATGGATGACAGAATCAAGATCTGGAGAGCACGAGCATACCTGAAGATTAGTACAGATAAAGAGCAACCATTGCACCACATGCTCAACACAGAGAAAGGTACCAGGCTAAAAAGAGGCAAATCATGGGTGGGCCGAGCAGAAGATGTCATCAAACAGGTCTGTGGGCTTACCAATATCAGCGTTGGTGAGGAGTGGATACCGGTGCCTACGTCATTCAAGGGGACTTTCTCATGTATTGTCACACTCGACAGGAAAAGTAGGGAACAGAACCCGGTCGTGGTTAATGCTGAGGTCAACGGTCTCATCTGCGATAACACCGATGAGAAAGATGCAGTCATCTATACAGACGGATCTGTAAGACGACACGAAAGAAGTGCATGGGCATTTACAGCACGCTCGGCAGGCAGAATAGCCAAGGAAGACAGTGGTGCATACGCCATGACCACGAGTAGCATGACAATGGAGGTGATGGTAGTGACCAAGGCATTCAAATGGTTAGAGTCACAAGACTACATCCACGCCTGTATACTGAGTGATTCGATGAGCATGATAAAAAAAGTGGAGGCGGGCTTTGTACGCATGCAATGGGTAGAGTCGTTGCAGAAATCCAAAATACGTAAAGTCACCTTTGTCTATGTCCCTGGACATGCGGGAGTACGGGGAACTGATGGATCGGGCGGACATCATCAATGCACTCCGAGATGTGGGAAGAGCACAGGACTTTGACAAACACAGATCAACGTCACTTCTTCGGATGATGGAAATGGGAGTTAAGATGGGCACAGCCAGAAATGAGAAACTTTGTGGCCGTGTAAAAAGACTTATCAACCAACATAGAACTGGAGTCGTCAGTCGCTGGACACAGGGAATTGCTGAGGAGGGGATCTGAGCACCTATGGACATGTTCGGAGTGTAATGATGATGACCCGCAAATAACTTAATAACTCAATAAAACAGGTAAATTAATTTAAATATTTGGGAACTTTGTTAACCTCATACGGAAGATGTACAAAAGAGGTGAGATGCAGAATGGCTCAGGCAAAAGCAGCTTTCCAAAAAATGAGGAAGATACTATGCAATCCATTTTTGACAATAGAAACAAGAAAAAGAGTTCTTAAATGTAATGTAAAGCCAGTCTTAACATATGGATGCGATTCATGGACAATAGGACAACAAACAAGAAAATCACTGGAGTCTGTAGAAATGTGGTTTTATAGAAGAATGTTGAAAGTACCATGGACAACTAAGAAGAGTAATGAAGATGTTCTGAGAGAGGTCAAAGCAAAAAGAGAGCTAATTTCCAATATTAGGAAGAAACAATCATCATTTTTTTGGCCATGTAATGAGAAGAGAACAACTGGAATATACTGTAACAACTGGGGAAATTGAGGGACGAAGAGATAGAGGGAAGCAAAGAGAGAAAATAACAGACAGCTTAAGAGAATAGCTTGGCAGAAGGTCAACAACAGAGATGATAAATAGCTGCCGAAATCAAAAGTTGTGGAGAGACATGATCACCTACAACAGTAGGCCCGGTACTTGATGATGATGACTGTGCTTTGAATGGCCCATCCAATTGAAACTACATGACTTGGATGCAGCTTTACAGTGTAGTTCCATTTACTCTTATGTAAATGTTCATGGATGTCTAATTTACAAGTACATTTTCCTTGTCCTTAACACTCCGACAAGCTTACTATAAGTACCTTCAATGTTTTTTTCTTATTCTCATTAATATTCTTACTTAATAAAGGTACCATCAACGTAACCTCATGAATATTCTCACCCACTATATGTGCCATTTACAACTTTTCAAGTGTGATGTTTATGTATTCAATTATTGTTGGTGAAGTAATCAATGAAAACCTCTTTTTTATATGCTGGGGCTAATCATAGTTATTTTATTTGTACTTTTTATTCATTTCTCATAATTAGCATTCACAAACCATTATATATGTGTGTGTGCGCAAGCTTTAGATATGAGTAGATCATGTCCTATGGTGGTTATCTGATAAATGTCTTGTAACAAGAAAAACACATCTGTTGCCACAACAATAATTCAAGTAACACAATTATGCAACAATGTCAGCTACTGTTTTCACACTGTAACTTGGCTGCGGAAGGTCTTAATGTAATATTGACTTGTCTTGGTAGTCCACTCTCAATGTTTAGTACATCTCTTGGTAGTTACTTTCACAGATAGTCTCTTTCCTGTCATTCTGGTATATTCTCTCTCTCCCCCTCCTACCCCCATATAATATGATGTTATATATGAATAAGAATAGCAAAATGTTACATCTTTTCAATATTCCTGTATGGTGCAGAAACATGGACATTAGACAAGAAAATAGAACAGAAAATTTAAGCCCTTGAAATGTGGATTTATAGAAGAATAGGTAGAATTGGATGAAAAGAAAAGAAAACAAATGATGAAGTTTTAAAACAACTGGAAATAAAAAGAGAACTACTAAACACAATTAGAACAAGACAAATGCAATTTTTGGGGCATGTTAAAAGACACAACAGCCTATTAAAAGTAAAATTGGAAGGGAAAATACAAGGTAAAAGAGGCAGAGGCAGACCGAGACTAACATGGACGAGTAACATCAAAAGATTGACAAATCAGTCTATAACAACCTGCACCATCAAAGCAAGAGACAAGAGCAGAATGACGCTCCATGGTAGCCAACCTCCATTGCGGAGATGGCACCTGATGATATATATGAATTGTGTCTCAACTCAGAAATGCACCATGTAATGTGAATGCACCATGTAATATGAGCATACTAGCATTCAATTATGAGTTCTCGCTTCTAATCAGGTGTTGTGAGTTTTTCACTTACTGGTAATCCAAATATGAAATCAATCGTCAACCGTTTGTGTAAATGATATTGTTATTTCAGATAATGAGGCACACCTCATGGTGAGATTATTGAGTTCAACTTGACATCATCTTGTGATATACTCCAACTGAGACAAACATTCCGAGTTGTTGTCTTTGTAATTGTGAAAACAGAACCAATTCATCTGGAAACAAATGCTGGTAAACACAGGAAAAAACTGATTCTGTTTCATCTGCTTTAATTATAATCACAATCTTCCTATACATTCAAAACCCATCACACAAATAATATAATTAAAACTGGGCACATGGGAGCTAAGTACAGCAACAACATTGACAGAAAGAAAGAAATGTTAAACAAGTGAGCAGACAAACAAGAAAACTGTCACTTAACATTCAGTTTTTCTTTACTTGAGAAAACAATGTTGACAGGGACAACGAAGAAATGCAGGTACAAAGATTGGTGCTGTCCTTGCGTGTTTAGCAGACTTTTTTTTTACAAAACATAATAAATTTATGTTGTTACTGGAGCACTGTTTTGTTGTTCACTGTATTGGAGCACTGTCTGGCACGTTTCAATCAAATTAATTGTGAGACAGAATACTATTTGTTGAAGCAGCTGCCAGGAGATAAGCCATTGGCTGAAATGTGTCACATGACTTTACTTTGTTTTAAAAGACTCTAATCATATTCTCATTGATACTTATTGCATATTCTGTATAGAACTAAAGTTTCCACTTTATAAGCACATCTATGAGAGAAAGAGCTCAGCTTCATGGTAACAAGTGCCACTTTCAAAGTCTATGAATTTAATTATTTCAACAAAACAACGTAACGTAATGACAGAGTTTATTTACCATTGTAAAAATGATGGTTCTAAACCTCACATTACTAGAAATTGTACCTTCTATCATGCCGATGTTAAAAACACTAACACAAAGCAACTACACAAGTTGATTACTACAACAAAAGCATTTACTAGTACAAAAATTTTGTCTGACGGTCCTTGTACATGACTTCTCCATTTCTGTATTTTTTCTCCTGCTCTCTCTGCAAAAAGTTAATTTGGAAAAAGTTAAGACTTAAAACCACCAAACCAAGGTACATTGTAATATAGTTATTGATTCAATTAGAACATTTATGAACATAAAAGATGCCATTGATGAAAGTGATACATTTTTACAGCAAATAATCAGCTAAAGTAAAACCAATTCAGTGACAGTAACAGGGAACAAAGAATTTAGTATTCGTCAAGTAAAAAATAAACAGTAAAATACAAATAAACAAACTGGGTGGTCTAGAGTTAAGGTGTTGGCTTATTTGCAAGAAAGTTGGGAGTTCAATTCTTGTCACAGGTGGTGGACATTTTTCTATTTGAATCTGCTATTTCTTCTTAGCTTCACCCTCCGGTAGTCTCTAGGTAGTGAGATCTAGCCCTGTAAGATAAAAGTCAGCCCTATAAGGTAAGAGTCAGCCCTATAAGATGAAAGTCAGCCCTTTAAGGTAAGAGCCAGCCCTATAAGATAAAAGCCAGCCCTATAAGATAAAAGCCAGCCCTGTAAGATAAAAGCCAGCCCTGTAAGATAAAAGCCAGCCCTATAAGATAAAAGCCAGCCCTATAAGATAAAAATAAAATCTAGCCCTATATGATAAAAGCCAGCCCTATAAGATAAAAGCCAGCCTTATAAGATAAAAATAAAATGCAGCCCTATATGATAAAAGCCAGCCCTATATGATAAAAGCCAGCCCTATAAGATAAAAGCCAGCCCTATAAGATAAAAATAAAATACAGCCCTATATGATAAAAGCCAGCCCTATAAGATAAAAATAAAATCCAGCCCTATAAGATAAAAATAAAATCCAGCCCTATAAGATAAAAGCCAGCCCTGTAAGATAAAAGTCAGCCGTATAAGATAAAAGTCAGCCCTGTAAGATAAAAGCCAGCCCTATAAGATAAAAACCAGCCCTATAAGATAAATGCAAAAAACAGGAGGTCTCGTGTGGACTCTGCACACGCTAAGGAGCTCTTGGAAGTTAAAAGTCTATAAGACTAGGTCAGATATGGCCACTATCTATTTTCCTTCTGAGCAGAAAATGGCACACATAGGGCAGAAATGATAGATCCTGTATCCGATAATCTTTCAACTGTCAGACCTTGCTTAGAACCTGCATTGTGTCTCACCACGCAGCTCTATTCTGGGAAAGTTGCTCAATCTCGGCAAGGGAGCTGATGTCATGCCTGCTGTTGTTACCTCCTGCTTCAATGTTCTTTTTAGTGTTTCTCTAAGTCAGCCTCTTTTTCTTTTACCCTTTGGTTCCTATTGGAGGGCCTGTTTTGAGATTCTCTTGTTGTCTCTTCTCATCACACAGCCAACATATGACTACCTCCCTCTCTTGTTTGCAGTTGATGTTTTTGGATCCTTTATCTCTTATTGATATGGTCACTACCTGGACAAAGGTTGTTAAGAGATAAGTATCTACTCAATTATATCTCTCCTCTCCCCCATTTTTCAAAGTTTTTGTCTGTGATATAGAGTTTGTGGATCTGAGGTGAAGCCATCTTCAGTACATTCACTAGCATGTGATGGAGCTGCCGCCAGCTGGTCAATGTGCTGGGGAGGGGATCTCAGCACAATGTCTGATGTGCAATAAAGATGATCTGTCAACTAAACTCAATTTTAACACAATCCCTAAAAATAAACAGAGCTGATTTAAAAAAAAAAAAACAATGAACAGACAGTAATCGTGAAACAAACAAAAGCTAAACACAGAAGACAATGAACCATGTTGTGTAGCAAACACCTACCTTCCCTTTCAGTGTAAAGTATGTGATTATGCAAACAGGAGCAACAAACATTGCGGTAGCCACAACTACAGATCTGAAGGATCCCCGGAAGTACTCAGCTTGTGTGGCCTTCAGAGCAATGTACCTCTGTATGGCTGGGTCCAACTAGGGAGAGGCAAGATCCTCATTAATGCCACTTAAACAAAATTTGGTATTCAGCCAGTCGTGAATACGATAAAAGCATAGATCAAAGTAAAAGTATAATAGAAAGAATGAAAATCACAAACTTGTATAGAAAAAAAAACCATACATCAAAACATCAGTATAATTCACAGAGAACAATGAACATCACATGAAGAATAATATGAATGTCTGCTGCTAGTATGCATTAACTGACAGGTGTAAATCAACTTCTTGTCTTCCTGTATTTATTAATGTCTATTTAGTGGCATCCACAAATCCTTTTGCTTGTGCATACTTTAGATATGAGCAGAACATCTTCAAATACACCAAGGAACAGGTTATTTTATTGAACTTCATTCTATCGATAATCCTAGTATGTTTAGATGTGATGTTTGGTTTGTGTTGGGCAAGTGGACATGGTGAATTGTTTGGTTTGTGTTGGGACAAGTGGACATGGTGAATTGTTTGGTTTGCGTTGGGACAAGAGGACATGGTGAATTGTTTGGTTTGTGTTGGGACAAGTGGACATGGTGAATTGTTTGGTTTGTGTTGGGACAAGAGGACATGGTGAATTGTTTGGTTTGCGTTGGGACAAGAGGACATGGTGAATTGTTTGGTTTGTGTTGGGACAAGTGGACATGGTGAATTGTTTGGTTTGTGTTGGGACAAGTGGACATGGTGAACTGTTTGGTTTGTGTTGGGACAAGTGGACATGGTGAACTGTTTGGTTTATGTTGGGCAAGTGGACATGGTGAATTGTTTGGTTTGTGTTGGTGAGACAAATGGACATGGTGAACTGTTTGGTTTGTGTTGGGACAAGTGGACATGGTGAACTATTTGGTTTGTGGTGGGCAAGTGGACATGGTGAACTGTTTGGTTTGTGTTGGGCAAGTGGACATGGTGAACTGTTTGGTTTGTGTTAGGCAAGTGGACATGGTGAACTGTTTGGTTTGTGTTGGGACAAGTGGACATGGTGAACTGTTTGGTTTGTGTTGGGCAAGTGGACATGGTGAACTGTTTGGTTTGTGTTGGGCAAGTGGACATGGTGAACTGTTTGGTTTGTGTTGGGACAAGTGGACATAGTGAACAGAACAAAATGGCACAGAGACACTCTAAAATGTTGCTATGGCATTGCAATTCCTTCATAATGTATGTTGTGTTATTGCTGATTACACTTATGATTAAATGTCTGAATGTACTGGTCTGAAAGGTGCTAAACACAGTGCAGTACAATCTGCTAATGAGAGTACAAAGAAGAAGACTGAGATGAGAGAAAACCAAATACTTTCCCAAATGTATCACTTCACTTAACAAATCACACTTCAGAACACAATCTTTACAAAAATAAAAATGTTCAACTCCAGGTGTTAATTTAGTCCTATTATATAGCTGTGAAACATGGAGAACAAAAAAATGACAATCACAAAGATACAAATGTTCATTAATCTATGCTTGTGTAAAATAAAAGGATAAGAATGGCATGACAAAATCACTCACGTAGAACTATGGGAATGTACCAGTCAAGCACAAGTGGACAAAGATATTCAATGAAGATGATCACGCTGGATAGGACATATATTGCAGAAGCCAACTGAGAGTATTATATAACAGGCCCTTCTTTAGAATCCCAGGAGAAGAAACAAAAAAGAAGACCAAAATATACTTGGAGAAGACATGTGGAAGCAGAGATGAAGATAATGGGGAAGACATGGAATGATCTTAAAAGAGCGGCAAGAAACAGAATGGCTTGGAAAGTGTTTGTTGACGACCTATACCACACAGGGAGCTGAATGGAAGAAGACATCATCGTCATTAATTTGGCATGTACACAATGCAAAAAATGGGACAACAGTTTGAATGTATAAGTCTTGTGTATACAGATGAATCACCAGATTAGCACAAAGGAGGAAGACTTACCCCAGAAATCAGCCCGCAGTGTACACAGGTCATAATATTTATAAATGATCTCCCATACATCATCAGATAAATGATAAGAGTCATATCAGGTGTAAAAGGGGGGTAATAGAGAAGAGTAAGAAAAAAAGTATAACAATGAGTGAGTGAGTGAGTGATGAAAAGCGTGAAAGGGTCACAAGAATAGAAGGGAGAAATTAGTTTTGAAATCAGCTCAGGGGACTAAGTGGTTCTTGGGATTTTATGAGAGTTCACGGGTGACAAGTGGTAGAAGACAAAAGAATATACATTCAGAGGGGGACTTGCTCAAGCGGTGGGCTTGTGAGCGGGTGGTAGCCAGTTGGCTACCAACCTTTGAACAGTGAATTTAGTAGACAGTTGTTAGTTGGGTGAGCCAGCTAGCAACCAACAGTAGAACAGGTTATTTTAGCGTTCAGTTTCCAATATGCGAGCAGTGGGCTCTTTAGAATTTAAATTGCTGGTGGAATAGTAACCACGGTCCCTGTGAGGCCCTGTGACTCGGCCAAGGATTGCATGAAGTAGCACAAGGAACATGTGGATTTTTCAGTGGTCAGAGGTTGTGTTGAAGTGGTTTGGCTAGTTGGATTATGATATCCTTTATGTGTAAGCCATACAGGCTATTTCTAGTTTCATGAAGAACAAGTCAGTTGGAGATAATTGTTAGGTGGGAGCTTCAGAGCCTGCCAGTTGCAGTCATCTTTTGCAGAAGTGAACATGTTCTATTTTATGTGTAAGCCAGGAGCTTGCAGACTATTTCTAGTTTCATCAAGAATATGTCCCTTGTAGATAGTTGCCAGGTGCGAGCTGAGGAACTTGCCAGTCTTGTAGTACAACTTGTGGAAGTAAACATTGCATTATGATTCTTGTAGGAGTTGACATCAGAAGTGATTGATTGGACGGCGAAGTCTAGATGTCACGACAAAAGAGCCTAGTTGTTTAGGTGTGTATGCAGATTGAACATTGTCACAGACATCAGTGTGCCAGCTGTGCGTCAAAATTGTTCTGCTTGAGTGGCAGAGTGGAATGTGGCAGCTGAACAAAGTTAAATCTATTTTTTAACTACACTGTCTTGTTCAGTAAATTAAGACTCACTGTTGTGGTTACAAGCAAGTTTGGGGTCGCAAAACAGTCTAGAGGTCGGCATTACTGATCATTAGAAACCAAAGCGAAGTACTAATATCACCAGGGCAAGATCAAAACAGCAGCAGAGCGAAAATCGGCCATCTGTCAAACCAGGGTATATCACAAGTAGGGCAGACATTTGCTGCTCTGCGCTGCTGCGGTGATATACAAAAAAGGGGTTTACACATTTACACCAGACAGCTTCCTTAATTCAACAGAAAGAGGGGAAATGATTGACCCAGAAGATAGTGCACAAATGAAATAGAAGACATCACGATGGGCACCGTGCCACATAACAAAGCATTAACACTAACACTCATCCACAACACTGTAAAGAAAGCAGAAGAAAAGAAAGTAAAGTGCAAATTTGGCTGCAGATTTACCATGAAACAACAAATGGGGAAAAAACATAGATGTCAATTTGAAGTGTTAATTTATAACAACAACATAGATGTCAATTGTAAGTATTAATTTATAACAACATAGATGTCAATTGTAAGTATTAATTTATAAAAACAGTACTAAATGTTATTAATAATAATAATTATGTTCTGCAAGAAGTTCAGACCCTGAGACTGTCATTGACATTGTCACATTATGATCATCAGATTTCTTTCAAATTTCCCATTTACATTATGTTGAACTTTAAATTAGTGCTCAATTCAAAAATCCTTCTTTTTTTTTGCTTTCTTAGTGGAGATGCTTACCTTCCTTCAAAATTATTATTCTTTTCAAGAGAATTAACAGGGAGATCACTTTCAAATTTTGTAAAATAAATGTACAATTGTTTTTGGGCAGCTCAGTGTAAATGGATGCTGAATTAAAAAATTCATTGTTTTTTTTTAAGTCTGCAGTAGTAAATTAATCATTTTAAAAAAATGAATAAAGGACACCTACTGCATTCAATCACAAAATCCACTATTTTGAAATGTTAAAACTACCATGTGACAGTGATTATGATTACGCCAAAAATCATTAAAATTATTTCACCTCTTGGGAACACAGTGGGGTACAGTTTAGCTATTATCATTGTCTTGGGGGTTTTACTTACTTCTTAGTAAGACAGGATCAACTCAATCTCAGACCAAGAAGGTGGGGGACTGCTTGGTCTCACGGCAACACACAGCGGCCATAAGAACTGGAAACCAATTGGGAATGTTTCAACAAATAAAACAGGGTGTTAGACAAGGTCCTCGAAACAGAGAGGTTGTGGGTTCAGATCCCGGCTATACCGGTTGGTTTTTTTTATTTATGATTTCTCTCTGTGGCAACCACCCCTGGTCTCAACAGCGAGACCCGGCTTGAAACGTCAATTACTCATTGACGGAAAAAATATGAGCACCTCCAAAGTCTGAGTTATCTGCCTGTGCGGTGAGGGACCCCTGCGCACACGGCTGCCATGGAAAAAATGGATTAACACGCATAATTCAGTTCCTAGTCTCTAGGGACTCCATCAGAGGTAAAAGCTGGCGAACAGTGGAAAAAAAAAAAAAAAGACCAAGAAGATTATATTAGACTACAATTGCCATCCTAAATGAAAAAGAATACTTCGGGCTGGAGCACATGAGCATAACCAAGAAATTCACAAATTGTATTGTGAAGTTATTTTCCTCACCTTTCTCCCAATGTATATATATATATATAGTTACATCAATCATGTGATATCTCCGATTAAATACATTAAAATGTGAGTCCCTTCAGCCTTTCTCTCTAACTTCATGACTGTAGGAAAAAAATTGGTTTAGGATTTTCACATTTCTGGAAGTAGTCAATACACGGTTTCCAAAAAATGTTGAGTAGATAGATTTGAAGGAAAAAAAGAGTGGAGTTTAAACAAAAAATGTCTTCACTCGTATTAATTGGACGTATGGCTCATATTGAAAAAAAAAAAACATAAAATCCATACTGAATACAAATTACTTGTATCATATGGAAATAGGCCAGTAATGCAATGGTTATACAAAGCAAAAAATAAGCTCTGCAATTTACAATCTGTGCCATGAAGATATTGCCATCATCACATAACTGTACCTTCATCAATCATCACATAACTGTACCTTCATCAATCATCATGTATCTACCTTAATCAATCATCACATAACTGTACCTTCATCAATCATCACATAGCTGTACCTTCATCAATCATCACATAACTGTACCTTCATCAATCATCACATAACTGTACCTTCATCAATCATCACATAACTGTACCTTAATCAATCATCACTTAACTGTACCTTCATCAATCATCCCATAACTGCACCTTCATCAATCATCACGTAACTGTACCTTCATTAATTATCACATAACTGTACCTTCATCAATCATCACATAACTGTACCTTCATCAATCATCACATAACTGTACCTTCATCAATCATCACATAACTGTACCTTCATCAATCATCACATAACTGTACCTCCATCAATCATCACTTAACTGCACCTTCATCAATTATCACTTAACTGCACCTTCATCAATCATCACATAACTGCACCTTCATCAATCATCACATAACTGCACCTTCATCAATCATCATGTAACTGTACCTTCATTAATTATCACATAACTGTACCTTCATCAATCATCACATAACTGTACCTTCATCAATCATCACATAACTGTACCTTCATCAATCATCACATAACTGTACCTTCATCAATCATCACATAACTGTACATCCATCAATCATCACTTAACTGCACCTTCATCAATTATCACTTAACTGCACCTTCATCAATCATCACATAACTGCACCTTCATCAATCATCACATAACTGCACCTTCAATCATCACTTAACTGTACCTTCATCAATCATCACATAACTGCACCTTCATCAATCATCACATAACTGTACCTTCATCAATCATCACATAACTGTACCTTCATCAATCATCACATAACTGCACCATCATCAATCATCACGTAACTGTACCTTCATTAATGTTATAAAATCTTAAGGCCAGTGAAAAAATAAGATTAAATGCAAAAAATTACTAAAATTCATCAAACAGTTTCTGAGATAATTGAAAAACTCTTGTTAGTCTGTGGGCACAAATTACGGAATGAGCTATAACTTACTCAATTTTAAAGTAATTTCAAATACCTACTAAACTTACTTATACTACTAATAAAAAGAAGAGAAGACACTAACTAGACTTACTCTTATTGTGACTCTTATAAGATAAGTTCATCATCATGTGCCAAACCATACCAGTTGGCGTAGGCGATCAATATCCTTTCACAAACTTCTATCCACAGTGATGACCTTGTTATCCTTGTTGGGAAAACCATCCAGCAGGGCTACCGGCGTTCATACAACCTGTGTTCAATTCCCGCTGAAAGCAGTGAGAATTGTACTCGTAGTTGGGAACAAAAATACCCCTGTGGTCGACCCAGCCGCTGGCAGAATTATGGGTACCAGTGTTTCAATTGCAGTACCCTGGGAGGGTGAGGAATGCCACCTCAGTCCTCACATTGTGTTTCGATGAAGCGACACTATCCCGCCGAGAATACCTCTGACTCAACTGAACTGACTGGATAGACGGGCCGAGCACATATGTGAAAAATCGCGTGCGTGATCTCTCTTTCCCTGTATGTTGGTATTTGCAACAAGGTATTATTAAGTATTAAAGTAAACTTACAAGACCATCTTGAAGTTAAAGTGTTGAAGCGATAAGTTATACTTATAGTAGTTATAGTTATAAGTCAAAATAAGTTACTCTACTGAGTAGGGAACAGGCAAATAATTGCAATGCTGCGGTAAAGCTGGTAGCAAGGAGCCAATGGTGGGGTGTGCTAAACACTCCAAGGTATGGTGACAGCTTTACAAATAAAGAACACAACACAATACTGACGTTTCGGCCTGTGGCCTTCTTCAGAATACAGGGACAACGACAACAAGCGGTGAAGCACAATTACTACATGTTAGATGATCAAGTGGAGGGCGAGGAAAGTAGGATGCAGAAATAAGAAAAAAGAGAAATGAATTTTACATGATGAGAGGTATGATGGGCGTCAAAATATATAAAATAGAAAAAGAGAGAGAAAAATGTATAATAAATTGTACTTAGCTGAGCTCAGAGCAGGAAAACTGTAATCCGTGCTGAAACCAGTCGGAATGACTAAAAGCGCAGAGAACGTGTATAGAAAGCAACACGTGACAAAGGACAGGTCAGTAAAGAGGGCAAAAAGGATCTAATATCGGGAAAACCAAAAAGGGGGGGGGGGGAGAAAGGGGGGATAGACGAGGACACTCCTGGGACACAACAAGCAATACATATAAATCACTCAACAATGGAAGTGAGAGATCACGCGAGAGGTTAAGAGAAAGAAATAGAATGACACGACAAAGTAGTAAACTAGGCAGTGGGTGAGAGAGATGGACTCTACAGAATGGATGGCCTCGAACTGAAAGAGTTGAGAGGTAGGTCAACGAAAGGAAGGATTGGATACTGGAGGAAGAGATACGGTGAGGAAGAATAATAAAGCCGGTACAATGAGAAGGGCGATAGAGGGGTGGTCCGGAGGAAGTTAATCTATCGGGAGGTAGGGAAGTATTGGAGGAGGAGGTATGGAGAGGAGGGATAAGAAGCAGGTATGTGAAAACTGGATAGGGGGAGAGGCGGTAGGTCAGAAGTGAATGGAAAAAGAGAAAGTCTGGAAGAAGTGGAGCAATAGGGGATGGTGTGCAAGAGGTATGAACCATAGGAGGTAAAGAAGGAGGGAAATGATAGAACAAAGGGGGAATGAAAGTGGGCATCAGGATCAGGGGATACTGGAATAGTAGGTATAGATGAGTAGTGACTACAAGTTAATAGAGAGGAGAGGGGTGAGCTAGGAGTAGATCAGCAGAGGGGTGGTAGAAGGACGAGGGACAATAGAGGTGGGCAGAGAGATCGTACGTACAGTCCAGGTGGAGAGGTGATATAGTGATAAAGAGGTAAAGGACATGAAGGTAGTCAGAAGAGAAAAAGGTGTAGGGAGAGGGGGGGTTTAGGAGGAAGAAGGCAAGATGGGGTTTACTCAAAGAGGATATGAAAAGCAGGGATGGACGAGGAGTAGAGGACCCAAGAAGAGAAATAGGAAGAGAGGTCCATAGGTGGGAGGGTGGAGTCGGAGGCCGGAGGGTCCTCAGAGGGACAGGGATACATTGATGCCACGAGGGGTGAGGCAGCCCCAACGAGCGATCAGACGGTGCTCAAGAGTGAGCCGACTGTGGTTACTCTACTGTTTTGTTACTTACCAGAAAACCACCACCGTGTGACCCTTTAAAAGGATTTGTGTATTTTTTCGTCCATTCAGCTTTCAAAGCATCTCTCATTTTTGCGCGTTCTTTAATTGCACGCATTTCATCGGGCGAAACATCGTACATCTGCCAAGGGTCCCACAGTTTCTTGTTTTCTGCCATCACAGACCGAGGATCCAAGCAAACACCGGTCAAGTCCTCTCTCAAAATATCAGGGGTCACCGGAAGTTAATCGCGAAGAGTTCCTGTCAGAAGTGAAACATTATTTTTTGGTCCAATGCATAGTTGTTTAAAAAAAAAATATATATATATATCTTACGGTATTTTCCTATTACTGGGGTCTGCATGAAAAGAAAACAAACGACGAAGTCTTAAAACAACTAACAATGAAAAGAGAACTACTAAGCACAATCCAAACAAGACAAATGCGATTTTTGGGCCATGTTAAAAGACACAACAGTCTACTAAAAGTAATCCTGGAGGGGAAAATACAAGGTAAAAGAGGCAGAGGCAGACCAAGACTAACATGGACATGTAACATCAAAAGATGGACAAATCAGCCTATGACAACCTGCACCATCAAAGCAAGAGAGAACAGAATGGCGCTCCATGGTAGCCAACTTTCGTTGCGAAGAAGGCACTCGATGATGATGGGGTTTGCAAAGAGGGGGGGGGGGGGTCTTATAGGAACGGAGAATAAGGTCGCTTGGCCAGTGAAGTCGCCACGAGGTGTTCGGGTCTGAGTTTAAATTTGCCCAATTGCGCAACTGCAATTTCCAAATGTTTGGTTAAGCCTCTGAAATCAAGAACTAATTTTGTCTTTTTCTTCTCTACTTCCTGACTTACCTTTCAGTCCAGGATAAAAATACAGTGTGCGGTCTTTTACTCTTCTCTTGACCTCTTAGTATTTCTCACATTCCATCAATGCATCTTATTTTCTTGGTCAGCTCTAGAGCCAGGAGTCGTTTATTGAAGACTCGTGTTTTGTATTGATCGTTCTACCTATCAGGTGGCCAAACATGTCAACTTCTTTCTTAATCGAGGACTGGGTGGTCGAGATGTAAGACGTCGACTCCTGGACAGAAAGGTCCCGGGTTCGATTCTCACCACAAGTGGTGGGCATTTTTCATAAATCGAATCGGTTATCTTCCTCGCTTCGCGACTTTACCCTACCCTAGACTCTTAGTAGAGAGCTTCCATGTTTAACCCTCTCGGAAACGGCGAAAAATTAGAGGTACCGTGTGCACTCGCGCACGTTAAATAACTCTTGGCAGTTTACAGTCGAAAAACGTAGGTCAAAATGGGCGCTGTCCGGGTAAAAATTGTTAAGCAAAATGTATCTAAGCCGAAGACGGATGTATCGGGCCGAAATAGATAGCCGTGCTATCATAGCTTAAGACATAACAAGGATTTGGCGCTTTCGGGAAAACTTAGGTTTAAGAGATATAGATGGCGATGGTCAAGCACGATAATGACACCGTTGATGAAACTGTGCAGATACATCATCATCAAGTACCATGCCTGCTGGCATATGCGATCATGTCTCTCCACAACTTTCGATCTTGACAGCTATTTATCATTTCTGTTACTGACCTTCTGCCACGCCATTCTCTTAAGTTATGTGGTATTTTTTTCCTCTTTGCCTCCTTCTGTCGCTTTGTCCCTCAATTTTCCCAGTTGTCACAAAATATTCCAACTATTTCCTTCTCATTACATGGCCAAAAAAATGATGATTGTTTCTTCCTAATATTGGAAATTAGCTCTCTTTTTGCTTAAGCCTCTTTCAGACAGTTTTTATTACTCCTCTTAGCTGTCCATTGTATTCTCAATATTATTCTGTAAAACCAAATTTCTACAGCCTCATATGATTTTCTTGTCTCTTGTCCTAATGTCCATGATTCACGTCCATATGGTAAGACTGGTTCTATATAACATTTAATAACTCTTTTTCTTGTTTCCAGTGTGCAGAATGGCTCACATCAAAATACTGTTTTCTTCCATGCGTTTAAGTTGTACATTGAAAGTAAAAAAAAAAAAGTAAAGTACCCCCGTCACGCCAAGTGGCGTATAGGGAAATATGGTGTTAGTGACCATAAATTATACAGACCTAGGGCGCATGATTTTTGGGGTAATGTGGTCGGTATTACGCCCATGCCGCTTTACTTTCCCATAAAAATCCGGTACCCATTTAAGGCTGGGTGAACCGGAAGCCGTCGGTTGGGATTGAACCCTACCTCTTGTCCGTCATTAATTGAACTGAAGAGCTGAATGGTCAGTAAAGGGAGATAAACACATATATCAACTATACAGAAATATCAACACTATGTCTGGCAGTGAGTATAGCTGCGGAAAACATAAACGTAAAATGGTACTGAGCAGCCAGACCAACAGAAAGACAAGACAAGCTACAACGTTTCAGCAAAAGCCTTCTTCAGGTATATCAAACTATACAAATTAAACACATAAATCCAAGCCAGAAACACAACTACATAGTCAGTAAAACTTGTAAATGTCTGTCATAGCAGCCACAAGCATTTTTTTTTTCTTAACAAATATTTCAATGTAAATAAGAAAAATCCTACAGGTGATTCGTTGTCATGGCAACAATACAAAATGTTATTATCGTTGGAGTTATCAAAAATTTCCTCTAGACTGTCTGCTGATGGTGCATAAACTTGTATGAGATACACAATCAGTCCAGAATTTAGTGATGAGTAGTGTGATTTTGTTGGAGGTAAAGGAACAAACAATGCCATATACACCATAAGATCTTTAGTAGAAAGAGCCATAGAGGTGAAAACAGATCTATACCTATGTTTCATAGATTATCCCAAAGCATTTGACAAAGTAAAATACCAAGAAATAATCAACATTTTAGAAGGCATAATAGTAGACAGCAAAGATCTGAGAATAATAAAGAACATGTACTGGCAACAAACCTAGGTCATAAGAATTGTAAATCAATTGGGAATGTTTCAACAAATAAAACATGGTGTTAGACAAGGTTGTGTGCTGTCACCAGACTTATTTAATATTTATAGTGAGATTATTTTAAGATTCATAAGGGGCATGCCTGGAATAGCAATAGGAAGTCATAATATAAATAATCTAAGGTATGCTGATGATACAGTCTTAATCATTAAAAGTGAAGATGAGTTACAATACATGTTAGACATTATAATGAAAGAAAGCAAAAATAAAGGACTCAGCCTTAATAGCAAAACGACAGAAGTAATGGTAACAACAAAGAAAAAGACATCACCACAATGAACAATAAAAACAGTTGGAACAATTTTAATACAAGTAAATGAATTTAAATATCTGGGAACAATGTTAACCTCAGATGGTAGGTGTACAACAGAGGTGAGATGCAGAATGGCTCAGGCAAAAGCAGCTTTTAAAAAAATGAGGAAGATACTATGCAATCCATTTTTGACAATAGAGACAAGAAAAAGAGTTCTTAAATGTAACGTAGAGCCAGTCTTAACATATGGATGCGAATCATGGACAATAGGAGGACAACAGACAAGAAAATCACTGGAGTCTGTAGAAATGTGGTTTTACAGAAGAATGTTGAGAGTGCCATGGACAGCTAAGAAGAGTAATGAAGATGTTCTGAGAGAGGTCAAAGCAAAAAGAGAGCTAATTTCCAATATTAGGAAGAAACAATTATCATTTTTTGGCTATGTAATGAGAAGGGAACAACTGGAATATATTGTAACAACTGGAAAAATTGAGGGACGAAGAGATAGTGGGAAGCAAAGAGAAAAAAAATAACAGATAGCTTAAGAGAATGGCTTGGCAGAAGGTCAACAACAGAAATGATAAATAGCTGCCGAGATCGAAAGTTGCTGGAGAGACATGATCACCTACGCCAGTAGGCCCGGTACTTGATGATGATAATGAATTTATGTTTGTTTATTGTCATGAATGATTTTGTGTTCTAGTTAGTTATCTTTATTTCGTTGTTCATTTGTGTTATCGTTTTCTGAAAAAGGTAATATGTAGACCGAAGTGCCAGTATTTTGTTGTGTTCCTTTTTTGTAAAGCTGTCCTCATACCATCCAACGTTGTGCTACCAATGCCAGACCTGGACCCTAGATGCAAGAACAATAAGAAAAATAACATCTTCAGAGATGAAATGTGTTAGACGAATGACAGGAAACAGTCTGAGAGATAAAATCAGAAATGAAGAACTGAGAAAAAAGCTAGGAATAGACCCCGCCATAGAATATATAAGGAAACAACAGACAAAATGGTTTGGCCACGTGACAAGGCAGAAAGAACAAAACACAACACAACACAACGAACCTTCAACAAACGTTGTGAGAACACCAGACCCGAGGGTCGACCACGAAAAAGATGGGTCGATGGAATATTAGAAGCACTAGGAAACATAACAGCAGCAGAGGCGAACAGAAGAGCAAAAGACCGCAAATTATATCTCCCCTCGACGCTGAAAGGCAGATGAGGAAGGAAAGAAGTAGAAGAAAAAGTCCTCAGAGGGAGTGACGTGGACTCGTGGTTGTCGAAGTCCTGTGCCCTTCCCGCATATCGGAGGTTATTGATGTCGTACGCCTGGACCATTGGTTGACCGCCTTCTGCAACAGCATAACTAGCACACATGTGGTGAATGCAACGTTCTGCTAAGTATATGCGACCTGATGCTGATGTTTGACTATCTGACTTAGATAAGTTAAAGTCAGGAAAATCGTTGAGGTCTACATCAATGTGATTTTACAGAAAGTTTAAGCGAGTACTTCTGCAGATAAAAAGTTGTACTGAGACAATCTATACATCAGCAGACAAGGTACATTTCACATGATGGTGATATTAATAATACATATTGACGACATCATCATCATTGAGTGCCGTCTCCGCATCGAAGGCTGGCTACCATGGAGCGCCATTCCACTCTGTCTCTTGCTTTGATGGTGCAGACTGCCATAGACTGACTTGTCCATCTTTTGATGTTACTCGTCCATGTTAGTCTTGGTCTGCCTCTGCCTCTTTTACCTTGTATTTTCCCTTCTAATATTACTTTTATTAGACTGTTTTGTCTTTTAACATGACCAAAAAATTTCATTTGTCTTGCTCTAATTGTGTTTAGTAGTTCTTTTTTTCATTTTTAGTTGTTTTAAAACTTCTTCGTTTGTTTTCTTTTCTTTCCATCCAATTCTACCTATTCTAAAAATCCACATTTCAAAGATATTGACGACACATGATGATTATTGCTTCAAGGGTGTTCGAGATCTCGCGATGTACGAGACTTATCGTTGTGTCCGCCAAAATGGCGTCAGCGTAGCGCTAAGTTGTAAACAAACTGAACAGATGCTCACAGTACAAGTAATAATCACGTCATTCATACTTTGACTCATGTTCGCGCTAGGCATGCAGTAAGTGTCTTAGTAATATAGTTGAATGATTGCATTAAATACATTCATACCAAATAGATTAGAGGTAAGATCATCACCTTATTTCTCTTACCTATGATTATGATGGTCACTTTGCAAAAACACGCATGGACTCACTCAACTCACTGACTCAGTCACAGTTGTGAGTTGAGTGTTAGTGTTAGACAGACTCTCTCCTCTGCCTCACTCTGTGGAGTTGTTGATTACTGGGATTCTGTCACGAGTCACATGTGACATATTGAGTATAACTGACTGAGTAACGAGATACACGATTGTTAAATTGTATATATAAATAAAATTTATTTATTATAAATATAATAAATATGCCAAGGAGACTAATCACTAAGGAGATAACTAACTCTGATAACCGCTATAAATTGATGATATGATAACAATAACAAAACAGTAATACACTAAATACAGTCTGATCTCTAAAAACTTAACCCTACTACTAATTTAATTACTATTTAGTATTTACTAACTAAACTGACTACTAACTAAACTTGGCTTTTATTTTTTTTTTTTAATGACTTTACTTTTTTAAAAATTTACAGTAAATAAAATGACTAAAATATATTCAATATTGTATTAATTAAAAATTTAATACACTGAAACTACTCCACACTTAAATTTTTTTTTTTTTTACAGCTGAGATTTGTAATTATAATTCAGGTCAGGTAGCAATTTTAATAAATTTTTAAAATATTTATAAATGAAAATTATGCTTGTCCAGTTAGTTACTGGTTACTTTTTATTACATTATTGTTATTAATATTATCAAGTGTGTATCATGGTACGGTATTGTCCATGGTAGTATTTTTTGAGGTACATACATGTGTGGGATGATGAATTATGATTTTATAATGAGCTGATGAGGAATAGCTACTTACTTTGAATGATATAATTGTATATAAAAGATCAAACTGTTCTGACTATATTCAGATCATATGATTATAAGTTTATCACAAGTCAATGTCTTACTTGCAGGTCAGAGTTTTGTAGTTGGCAGTGCACAATTCTAAATGATAAATAAGAATAATTTAATTCACCACATGCTTAATTTTAAAAAGTTGAAGCTATAATTTTAGAGGATTTCAGATAGTCTGCTTGTTTGCGTTCGCCCGATGACTAAAGTATTCTAGAGTATTCGTAGACTGTAGAATTCCTCTTCATCATCCGTCCTTAAAAGGACGTTAAGTGGGTGTGTCTGCGTTGTGTTGTGGTTTGCAGTATAACTGTTATATTTGCGCCTTTCGGCCCAACACATCCAACTCCAGCACAACATTTTTGAATACCGGGCTGTCTTCCCTCTTCGATCCCTTCTCGCTTGGCCAGACTAGACAGGTTAGTCTGTTACTGGAGGCACCACGGAGAGGTGGAGCAGGGTCTGGATGGTTTTAGTTCACCGATCCTGGTGCAAGCCATCAGCTGTGGGTCGCTGACAACTTCCAGCTCTGGTGCTGGGAGGCACGCCTAGTTTCACTAACTTAAACTCGCTATGTTGTTAACTCTAAAGTAACTGTTATTTAAGTTACTAACGCAGTGAGTTCGAGTTAGGGTTACTGTAATGTCTACTTTTTTTAGTAGTAGTGTGTCTGTATATAAAACTGTAGTCAGCTCTTGTTTATTTATACCTTTTTTTTACAACTGGAACAGTACTGAAAGGGCATATGTCATTAAGTTAACTGTTTTTCAACTGGAACAAACACACACACACAGATATGTCAGTAAATAAAACTAGTCCTACATAGCTAACTAATAATGAAGTATCCAAAGCAAAATAATTTTGAACTAGTATGAGAAACAAAAATAAAAGTCTTCCTGTAAACTGCACAGTGGCCAGAAGGAAAATGAACGAGCGGAGCAGGATATGGTATATAATTTACCAATTTCCTTTGCCAACTTGTTTACCTCATTGTTTCTAGGAATATTGCTGGGAGATGGAATCCACTGAATCAGTTTTTCTGTATTTCTGGCAGAGCCAGGCTTGTAGAGATTTCTCTGAGATCACTCAGGCCTTTGTCCCATGACTCCTTTGTGCTGTAATTATATATGGTCAATATCAGAGCTACTTCAAAAAAATATTCTTAAAATGCGAGATAGCATAACAAAATTTATAATTCCATATAAATGTAAAGGTAGAGTACGAGACTTGAACCGGCGTCTTCTAACGCGGGTATACACCCATATGTGCTCGGCAGCATATCCAGAAATGTTCGGATATTTCTGTATAGTGTAGCCTCAAGCATCGAAACTCAGATGCGAAGCGACATTCCTCACCATCCCAGGGTAATACCCTGGTACCCATTTCTGCCAACGGCGGGGTCGACTGTGGGGGTATTTTTTTTTCCAACCACGATTACAATTCACACTGCTCCCAGCAGGAATAGAACACAGGTTGTCCGCACGTCGGTAGTCCAGTCGGGTGGTTTTCCCAACTAGGCTACTGAGGCCCCCTCCATATAAATGTATAAATAATTAAGATTTTTTTTTTTTTGAAAACCACCCATGAATATTTTATGACTGTTTTGTTTATGTCTTTGGTTATCTTCATTTGAATTACTTCAGAATTACCTCCCATGTGCTTTTATGTGTTGATCTTATTTCTCTTGAACAATCACATGAACTGTTTCACTTTGCTCAGAATATTAATCAAGCAACTTTTGTCTCTTCTATCATTGTCAGAAATGAAAATAATACTTTTTATTCTGCTTCCTCTTCTACCTGTTGACTTCCTTTGGAGCATAGGTCTTCAACAAACACTTTCTAAACCATCCTGTCCAGTGCCTTTCTCTCAAGATTGCTCCATGTTTTCATCATCTTCTTCATATCTGCTCCCATCTGTCTTCAAGTATATTTTTGGTCTTTCCTTATGTATTTTCTCCTTGGGATTTCAAACAAGGACTTGTGTAATACTCTCATTTGGCTGCCACAGTGTGTGTCCCATGCTGCGCCATAATTTTTGTTTGATACTTTCCCATAGTTCCAAGTTGCTCATTTTGAGCCACTGTTTCCATCCTTCTATTTTGCACATAACATTCATTAATGAAAGTCTGAAGACAAAGTGCCTCATAGCAGCAGAGCTGAAAGTTGTTAGCGACCCACAGCTGATGGCTTGCGCCATCATGATTGGTGAACCAGAACCATCCAGACCCTGCTCTACCCCTTCAATATGGCTCTAGAAACAGACTGACCTGTCTAGTCTGACCAAGCGAGTAGGGATCAAAGAGGGGAAACAACCTAGTACTCAAAAATAACATGCTGAAGTCGGATGTGTTGGCCGAAAGGCAGCAAATATCAGTTTTACTGCAAAACACAACACAATGTATACACGTCACTTAACTTCCTTTTAAGCACGGATGATGATGAGGTATATTCCTTTAGCCATCTGGCGAATGGAAGCAAGCATCAATGAACATCTGTATCCTCAATACTTTTTGTTTTTATTGTTCTCCACGTTTCACACTCATATATTATGATTAATTTAACAGTGGAGTTGAAATTTTTGTGATTAAACTCAATAGTTTTCTTTACCCTATCTGGGAAGGTAGATATAAAAGGTGACTTTCTTTAAGCATTATTTTGTTAAGTCTTGACTAGAATTAAATTCTGCAGATCATAATGAGTTATACAGTGCCTGAAAAGAATGACAACTTGCAATAGAGTATTGACTTTCAGTGGTAATCACCGCTGAAGGTTCCTGGTTCCTCAGATTTTTGTTAATTTGAATTGCTTTTGTTTGCTGTGATCAACAGTAGATGCAGCACAAAGACCAACAATGTGCAAACAGAAATGCGTTGCTATATTCACACAAAATGGTCATTACATTGTGGATCATCTCTTAAATGAAATTGCAGCTGCGGCTAATTTAAAATATTGATGTTGGAGTAAATTATTTCATCATAAATTATAGGAACTGTTCACAGATGTTGCTTATATCTAGTGTGTGTTAAAACCATGTGCAAATGATATTTGGATGTGTAATTGTATTGTAAAATTATGCAGCTTTTTTTTTAGATAGTCATTTATATTTGTGGTAATATTGTATGTTTTTTTTAAAATTACATTTGTTCAGTGAATCTTGCTAGTGTCATTCTGGCTGTGGAAAGTTGATTGCATTGAACTTGTGGATGAACAGTTGATATCACATCAACACTTCATGCTCACTTTGCTTTGAAGTCATGTCCACATCATCAGCAAAGGGCTGGTCCTACCTACAGGAGAAACAAGGTAGCTAATATGACTATATTGTATTTCGTTATACAACATGATTGTCATTTTTATTAACTTCTTGTGTCCATGTACAAGGTACATTTTATAATCCATTCATAAATTCGGGACCACTGTGTTCTTCATTTTTCTGGAAAACTATTTGATAAATTGCGGTGAAAAGAAATCTGCTTAGCAATATAAGGAACAGATGAAGAGATGGAAGGAACACTTTAAAGAACTCTTGAACAGACCTGGCCCAAATAACCCTCCATATATACTACCAGCAGAAGAAGAGTTGCACGTCAACTGTGAAAAGCCAAGCATGGAAGAAATATTGAAAGCCATCAAGCTATTAAAAAATGGTAAAGCCACAGGACTAGATGAAATTCTTTCAAAAGCCATCGAAGCAGATATTAACACCTCTACCACGATGTTACATAGCATACATAAGATGTTAATAGATAAAATATGGGAAGGGGAAGAAATACATAAGGACTGGAAAGAAGGTTATATGATCAAACTACCAAAGAAAGGAAGTTTACAGGAGTACACACATTATAGGAGAATTATGCTACTGTCAGTGCCAGGAAAAATACTAAGCAGAATCATTCTGGAGAAACTAAGAGGCAGTAGAGAAACATTTGAAAGATGAACAAACAGGTTTTAGGAAAAACAGATCATATGCTGATAAATAACTACCTAACGTATAATAGTTGAACAAAGCTTAGAACTAGTCCCCACTTTATATTGGATTCATAGATTACGAAAAGGCATTTGGTAGTTTAGACAGAGGAATGCTTTGGAAGTTACTGAGTTATTATGGAATCCCCATAAAGTTATTAACCTGATAAGAACAATGTATGAAGGAATGAAATGTAGTGTTGTGCATGAAGGGCAGCTTACAGAAGCATAAGAACAAGAGTACGTAAGGGGTGCCTTCTGTCTCCATTTCTCTTTCAGCTGGCCTTAGATTGGATTATGAAAATAACTTAAATAACAGAAGAAATGAAATCCAGTGATCACAGACCAAGTAACTTGATTTAGACTTTGGTGATGACATAGCTCTCCTATCTTATAATCATCAACAGATGCAAAATAAAATGAGCATACTTGATGAGAGATCACAACAGCTGGAACTGAAAATAAATAGAGATAAGACCAAAATTATGACAATTAATGCAGCTGGCAATAACCAAATAACAATAGGAGAAATACCTCTACTAGATGTATAATCTTACATATATCTGATCAGTAATATAGACAATATATAAAACAAGGAGTCAGACAAGTCTGTGCTCTGTCGCCAGATTTGTTTTCACTTTACAGCAAAAATATTATGGATATATAAAACAAGGAGTCAGACAAGTCTGTGCTCTGTTGCCAGATTTGTTTTCACTTTACAGCAAAAATATTATGGAATCAATAGACAAAAAAGGAATTTAAGTCATCGCTCACAACATAAACAATTTGCAAAATGCAGATGACACAGTATTAACATCAGGGACAGAATGAGCAACAAGAAATGTCTGTCTGAATAGTAGGAAAACAGAAGTAATGGTCATATGGAAGAAACAATCATCACCATCATGCAGCATAAAAATAAAACAGGACAAATCTGAAACAAGTGCAACAGTTTAAATATTTGGGCACAATAATATCAGATGGAAAATGCACTACAGAAATAAAAAGCAGAATAGCTCAGGCCAAAATAGCATTTCAGAAAATGAAAAACATCTCATACAACAAATCTATGTCAATAGAAGTGAGAGAAAGAGAGTTCATCAGTGCTGTATAGAGCCAATTCTGACCTACGGAAGCGAGTCATGGACAGTAGATAAACAAATGAAAAGACGATTAGAGACCACAGAAATGGGATTTCTCAGAAGAATGTTGAAAGGTCCCTGGACAGCTAGAATGACCAATGAAGACATTTTCAAAGCGGCCAATACAAAAAGGGAGCTGCTAAAAAACATCAGAAAGAAACAACTTTTCAGGCACATCATGAAAAGAGAAAAGTTGGAATACTTGGCTACAACAGATAAAATATAGGAACGAGAGATGGCAGAGAGAGAAAATACTAGATAGCTTGGTGTCATAGCATAGAAAACAGTCAACAACAGAATCAATAGGATGCACTGTGGATAGAAGATTGTGGAAGGACATGGACACTTACGTCAACTGGTATGGCACATGATGATGATGAATATAGACAAAGAGGGAGGACCCCAATGTTAAGTCAGTCCTATTATATGGCAGTGAAACATGGAGAACAACAAAAATAACAATCATGAAGATGACAGAAGAAAGGATGGAAATGGCAGGACAAAATCACTAATATAGAATTATTTTTAAAAAAAGTACCAGTCAAATACTTTTGAATAAAGAGATACAGCAAGGACTATGGGGCTGGATAGGACATACTATGGATGCCAACTGAGAGTATAACACACTTTTTAGAATCTCCAGGTGAAGAAACAAAGAGGAGAGCCAAAATATTCTTGGAGAAGACAGATGGAAGCAGAGATGAAGATGTTGGGGAAGACATGGAATGATCTGAAAAGAATGGCAAGAAACAGAACAGCTTGGAAAGTGTTGAAGAGGAAGACAACTTAATTTTAAGGAAAAGCCTGAGTGATAAGACCAGAAATGAAGAGTTGAGAAAAAAAGCTAGGAATAATTCCCACTTTAGAGTACATAAAGAAACAACATCAGAATGATTTGGCCACGCGATAAGACGGAAAGATTAAAACACAACACAACATACTTTCTATAAACGTTGTAAGAATACCAGACCCAAGGGCTGACTACGAAAAAGATGGATTTGATGGAATATTAGGAAACATAAAAACAAGAGAGGCCAACAGAAGAGCAAAGGATCGCAAAATATATCTCCCTTCAATGCTGAAAGGCAAATGCGTAAGGAAAGAAGAAATTTATTTTATTTTATCCCCATAGAGAAATACTTGGACAATAATGAATAAATGTAGTAGCTTATAATCATTTGAAAATTGATAAGCAGTAGCTTTTGTAATGTTTTGAGAATGATATTCTCTGGCTGTGCAGGTTTTTCCTGGGACCAGTACCTCAAAGACAGTGTTGCTAAAGCTGCCCCAGCTACTTGTTTTAAGCAGGTATGTTTATGAAAGATGTTCTACGGAGATGTTAATTTTATATATTTGATTTAACCCTAGATTACGATACCTATCTGTGAGTCATGTTTTTACTATATGTGCGTCAAAATAATGAACACTCCTCGTAGATTTCCACAGTCAGAAGTTAAAAAAAAAAATTGTGCTTATGGCCAAAGTTATTTTTTTTTAAATAAAAGAGCTGCACTTTTCTTTTTTCTCTAGGATTGATAGACATAGGATCTCCCTAGGATTGATAGACGTAGGATCTCCCTAGGATTGATAGACATAGGATCTCCCTAGGATTGATAGACATAGGATCTCCCTAGGATTGATAGACATAGGATTTCCCTAGAATTGATAGACATAGGATCTCTCTACGATTGATAGACATAGGATCTCTCTAGGATTGATAGACATAGGATCTCCCTAGGATTGATAGACATAGGATCTCCCTAGGATTGATAGACATAGGATCTCCCTAGGATTGATAGACATAGGATCTCTCTAGGATTGATAGACATAGGATCTCCTACGATTGATAGACATAGGATCTCTCTAGGATTGATAGACATAGGATCTCCCTAGGATTGATAGACATAGGATCTCTCTACGATTGATAGACATAGGATCTCTCTAGGATTGATAGACATAGGATCTCCCTAGGATTGATAGACATAGGATCTCCCTAGGATTGATAGACATAGGATCTCCCTAGGATTGATAGACATAGGATCTCCCTAGGATTGATAGACATAGGATCTCCCTAGGATTGATAGACATAGGATCTCCCTAGGATTGATAGACATAGGATCTCCCTAGGATTGATAGACATAGGATCTCTCTACGATTGATAGACATAGGATCTCTCTAGGATTGATAGACATAGGATCTCTCTAGGATTGATAGACATAGGATCTCTCTAGGATTGATAGACATAGGATCTCCCTAGGATTGATAGACATAGGATCTCTCTAGGATTGATAGACATAGGATCTCCCTAGGATTGATAGACATAGGATCTCCCTAGGATTGATAGACATAGGATCTCCCTAGGATTGATAGACATAGGATCTCCCTAGGATTGATAGACATAGGATCTCTCTACGATTGATAGACATAGGATCTCCCTAGGATTGATAGACATAGGATCTCCCTAGGATTGATAAAAGACGGATCTCCCTAGGATTGATAGACAAAGGATCTCCCTAGGATTGATAGACATAGGATCTCTCTACGATTGATAGACATAGGATCTCCCTAGGATTGATAGACATAGGATCTCCCTAGGATTGATAGACATAGGATCTCTCTAGGATTGATAGACATAGGATCTTCCTAGGATTGATAGACATAGGATCTCCCTAGGATTGATAGACATAGGATCTCTCTAGGATTGATAGACATAGGATCTCCCTAGGATTGATAGACATAGGATCTCCCTAGGATTGATAGGCATAGGATCTCCCTAGGATTGATAGACATAGGATCTCTCTAGGATTGATAGACATAGGATCTCCCTAGGATTGATAGACATAGGATCTCTCTAGGATTGATAGACATAGGATCTCCCTAGGATTGATAGACATAGGATCTCTCTAGGATTGATAGACTTAGGATCTCTCTAGGATTGATAGACATAGGATCTCCCTAGGATTGATAGACATAGGATCTCTCTAGGATTGATAGACATAGGATCTCTCTAGGATTGATAGACATAGGATCTCCCTAGGATTGATAGACATAGGATATACCTAGGATATACCTAGGATTGATAGACATAGGATCTCCCTAGGATTGATAGACATAGGATCTCCCTAGGATTGATAGACATAGGATCTCTCGAGCCAGAGACCAGGGGAGGGTACAGCTACAAAGAAACCACAGATTCAAAGTGAAATATTCCCATCACTTGTGACAGAATTCAAACTCAGAAGCTTACTGTTCAGGGCCAACCTCTCTAGACTACCTAGTTCCCTGTTCTACATACTATTTGTCAAAGTATAAATCATTCTTAGACTATCTATTCCTTGTTTTACATACTATTTGTCAAAGTATAAATCATTCTTAGACTATCTATTCCTTGTTTTACATACTATTTGTCAAAGTATAAATCATTCTTAGACTATCTATTCCTTGTTTTACATACTATTTGTCAAAGTATAAATCATTCTTAGACTATCTATTCCTTGTTTTACATACTATTTGTCAAAGTATAAATCATTCTTAGACTATCTATTCCTTGTTTTACATACTATTTGTCAAAGTATAAATCATTCTTAGACTATCTATTCCTTGTTTTACATACTATTTGTCAAAGTATCAATCATCTCTAGACTACCTAAACCCTTGTTTTACATACTATTTGTCTCCCTAGGATTGATAGACATAGGATCTCTCTAGGATTGATAGACATAGGATCTCCCTAGGATTGATAGACATAGGATCTCCCTAGGATTGATAGACATAGGATCTCCCTAGGATTGATAGACATAGGATCTCTCTAGGATTGATAGACATAGGATCTCTCTAGGATTGATAGACATAGGATCTCTCTAGGATTGATAGACATAGGATCTCTCTAGGATTGATAGACATAGGATCTCTCTAGGATTGATAGACATAGGATCTCCCTAGGATTGATAGACATAGGATCTCTCTAGGATTGATAGACATAGGATCTCCCTAGGATTGATAGACATAGGATCTCCCTAGGATTGATAGACATAGGATCTCTCTAGGATTGATAGACATAGGATCTCCCTAGGATTGATAGACATAGGATCTCCCTAGGATTGATAGACATAGGATCTCCCTAGGATTGATAGACATAGGATCTCTCTAGGATTGATAGACATAGGATCTCCCTAGGATTGATAGACATAGGATCTCCCTAGGATTGATAGATATAGGATCTCCCTAGGATTGATAGACATAGGATCTCCCTAGGATTGATAGACATAGGATCTCCCTAGGATTGATAGACATAGGATCTCCCTAGGATTGATAGACGTAGGATCTCCCTAGGATTGATAGACGTATGATCTCCCTAGGATTGATAGACGTAGGATCTCCCTAGGATTGATAGACATAGGATCTCTCCCTAGGATTGATAGACATAGGATCTCCCTAGGATTGATAGACATAGGATCTCCCTAGGATTGATAGACATAGGATCTCCCTAGGATTGATAGACATAGGATCTCCCTAGGATTGATAGACATAGGATCTCTCTACGATTGATAGACATAGGATCTCCCTAGGATTGATAGACATAGGATCTCTTTAGGATTGATAGACATAGGATCTCTCTAGGATTGATAGACATAGGATCTCCCTAGGATTGATAGACATAGGATCTCTCTAGGATTGATAGACATAGGATCTCCCTAGGATTGATAGACATAGGATCTCCCTAGGATTGATAGACATAGGATCTCCCTAGGATTGATAGACATAGGATCTCCCTAGGATTGATAGACATAGAATCTCCCTAGGATTGATAGACATAGGATCTCTCCCTAGGATTGACAGACATAGGATCTCCCTAGGATTGATAGACATAGGATCTCCCTAGGATTGATAGACATAGGATCTCCCTAGGATTGATAGAAGTAGGATCTCCCTAGGATTGATAGACATACGATCTCCCTAGGATTGATAGACATAGGATCTCTCTACGATTGATAGACATAGGATCTCCCTAGGATTGATAGACATAGGATCTCTCTAGGATTGATAGACATAGGATCTCCCTAGGATTGATAGACATAGGATCTCCCTAGGATTGATAAAAGACGGATCTCCCTAGGATTGATAGACATAGGATCTCCCTAGGATTGATAGACATAGGATCTCTCTACGATTGATAGACATAGGATCTCCCTAGGATTGATAGACATAGGATCTCCCTAGGATTGATAGACATAGGATCTCTCTAGGATTGATAGACATAGGATCTTCCTAGGATTGATAGACATAGGATCTCCCTAGGATTGATAGACATAGGATCTCTCTAGGATTGATAGACATAGGATCTCCCTAGGATTGATAGACATAGGATCTCCCTAGGATTGATAGGCATAGGATCTCCCTAGGATTGATAGACATAGGATCTCTCTAAGATTGATAGACATAGGATCTCCCTAGGATTGATAGACATAGGATCTCTCTAGGATTGATAGACATAGGATCTCCCTAGGATTGATAGACATAGGATCTCTCTAGGATTGATAGACTTAGGATCTCTCTAGGATTGATAGACATAGGATCTCCCTAGGATTGATAGACATAGGATCTCTCTAGGATTGATAGACATAGGATCTCCCTAGGATTGATAGACATAGGATCTCTCTAGGATTGATAGACTTAGGATCTCTCTAGGATTGATAGACATAGGATCTCCCTAGGATTGATAGACATAGGATCTCTCTAGGATTGATAGACATAGGATCTCTCTAGGATTGATAGACATAGGATCTCCCTAGGATTGATAGACATAGGATATACCTAGGATATACCTAGGATTGATAGACATAGGATCTCCCTAGGATTGATAGACATAGGATCTCCCTAGGATTGATAGACATAGGATCTCTCGAGCCAGAGACCAGGGGAGGGTACAGCTACAAAGAAACCACAGATTCAAAGTGAAATATTCCCATCACTTGTGACAGAATTCAAACTCAGAAGCTTACTGTTCAGGGCCAACCTCTCTAAGACTACCTAGTTCCCTGTTCTACATACTATTTGTCAAAGTATAAATCATTCTTAGACTATCTATTCCTTGTTTTACATACTATTTGTCAAAGTATAAATCATTCTTAGACTACCTAAACCCTTGTTTTACATACTATTTGTCAAAGTATAAATCATTCTTAGACTATCTATTCCTTGTTTTACATACTATTTGTCAAAGTATAAATCATTCTTAGACTATCTATTCCTTGTTTTACATACTATTTGTCAAAGTATAAATCATTCTTAGACTATCTATTCCTTGTTTTACATACTATTTGTCAAAGTATCAATCATCTCTAGACTACCTAAACCCTTGTTTTACATACTATTTGTCTCCCTAGGATTGATAGACATAGGATCTCTCTAGGATTGATAGACATAGGATCTCCCTAGGATTGATAGACATAGGATCTCCCTAGGATTGATAGACATAGGATCTCCCTAGGATTGATAGACATAGGATCTCTCTAGGATTGATAGACATAGGATCTCTCTAGGATTGATAGACATAGGATCTCTCTAGGATTGATAGACATAGGATCTCTCTAGGATTGATAGACATAGGATCTCTCTAGGATTGATAGACATAGGATCTCCCTAGGATTGATAGACATAGGATCTCTCTAGGATTGATAGACATAGGATCTCCCTAGGATTGATAGACATAGGATCTCCCTAGGATTGATAGACATAGGATCTCTCTAGGATTGATAGACATAGGATCTCCCTAGGATTGATAGACATAGGATCTCCCTAGGATTGATAGACATAGGATCTCCCTAGGATTGATAGACATAGGATCTCTCTAGGATTGATAGACATAGGATCTCCCTAGGATTGATAGACATAGGATCTCCCTAGGATTGATAGATATAGGATCTCCCTAGGATTGATAGACATAGGATCTCCCTAGGATTGATAGACATAGGATCTCCCTAGGATTGATAGACATAGGATCTCCCTAGGATTGATAGACGTAGGATCTCCCTAGGATTGATAGACGTATGATCTCCCTAGGATTGATAGACGTAGGATCTCCCTAGGATTGATAGACATAGGATCTCTCCCTAGGATTGATAGACATAGGATCTCCCTAGGATTGATAGACATAGGATCTCCCTAGGATTGATAGACATAGGATCTCCCTAGGATTGATAGACATAGGATCTCCCTAGGATTGATAGACATAGGATCTCTCTAGATTGATAGACATAGGATCTCCCTAGGATTGATAGACATAGGATCTCTTTAGGATTGATAGACATAGGATCTCCTAGGATTGATAGACATAGGATCTCCCTAGGATTGATAGACATAGGATCTCTCTAGGATTGATAGACATAGGATCTCCCTAGGATTGATAGACATAGGATCTCCCTAGGATTGATAGACATAGGATCTCCCTAGGATTGATAGACATAGGATCTCCCTAGGATTGATAGACATAGGATCTCCCTAGGATTGATAGACATAGGATCTCTCTACGATTGATAGACATAGGATCTCCCTAGGATTGATAGACATAGGATCTCTTTAGGATTGATAGACATAGGATCTCTCTAGGATTGATAGACATAGGATCTCCCTAGGATTGATAGACATAGGATCTCTCTAGGATTGATAGACATAGGATCTCCCTAGGATTGATAGACATAGGATCTCCCTAGGATTGATAGACATAGGATCTCCCTAGGATTGATAGACATAGGATCTCCCTAGGATTGATAGACATAGAATCTCCCTAGGATTGATAGACATAGGATCTCCCCTAGGATTGATAGACATAGGATCTCCCTAGGATTGATAGACATAGGATCTCCCTAGGATTGATAGACATAGGATCTCCCTAGGATTGATAGAAGTAGGATCTCCCTAGGATTGATAGACATACGATCTCCCTAGGATTGATAGACATAGGATCTCTCTACGATTGATAGACATAGGATCTCCTAGGATTGATAGACATAGGATCTCTCTAGGATTGATAGACATAGGATCTCCCTAGGATTGATAGACATAGGATCTCCCTAGGATTGATAGACATAGGATCTCCCTAGGATTGATAGACATAGGATCTCCCTAGGATTGATAGACATAGGATCTCTCTACGATTGATAGACATAGGATCTCCCTAGGATTGATAGACATAGGATCTCCCTAGGATTGATAAAAGACGGATCTCCCTAGGATTGATAGACATAGGATCTCCCTAGGATTGATAGACATAGGATCTCTCTACGATTGATAGACATAGGATCTCCCTAGGATTGATAGACATAGGATCTCCTAGGATTGATAGACATAGGATCTCTCTAGGATTGATAGACATAGGATCTTCCTAGGATTGATAGACATAGGATCTCCCTAGGATTGATAGACATAGGATCTCTCTAGGATTGATAGACATAGGATCTCCCTAGGATTGATAGACATAGGATCTCCCTAGGATTGATAGGCATAGGATCTCCCTAGGATTGATAGACATAGGATCTCTCTAGGATTGATAGACATAGGATCTCCCTAGGATTGATAGACATAGGATCTCTCTAGGATTGATAGACATAGGATCTCCCTAGGATTGATAGACATAGGATCTCTCTAGGATTGATAGACTTAGGATCTCTCTAGGATTGATAGACATAGGATCTCCCTAGGATTGATAGACATAGGATCTCTCTAGGATTGATAGACATAGGATCTCTCTAGGATTGATAGACATAGGATCTCCCTAGGATTGATAGACATAGGATATACCTAGGATATACCTAGGATTGATAGACATAGGATCTCCCTAGGATTGATAGACATAGGATCTCCCTAGGATTGATAGACATAGGATCTCTCGAGCCAGAGACCAGGGGAGGGTACAGCTACAAAGAAACCACAGATTCAAAGTGAAATATTCCCATCACTTGTGACAGAATTCAAACTCAGAAGCTTACTGTTCAGGGCCAACCTCTCTAAGACTACCTAGTTCCCTGTTCTACATACTATTTGTCAAAGTATAAATCATTCTTAGACTATCTATTCCTTGTTTTACATACTATTTGTCAAAGTATAAATCATTCTTAGACTACCTAAACCCTTGTTTTACATACTATTTGTCAAAGTATAAATCATTCTTAGACTATCTATTCCTTGTTTTACATACTATTTGTCAAAGTATAAATCATTCTTAGACTATCTATTCCTTGTTTTACATACTATTTGTCAAAGTATAAATCATTCTTAGACTATCTATTCCTTGTTTTACATACTATTTGTCAAAGTATCAATCATCTCTAGACTACCTAAACCCTTGTTTTACATACTATTTGTCTCCCTAGGATTGATAGACATAGGATCTCTCTAGGATTGATAGACATAGGATCTCCCTAGGATTGATAGACATAGGATCTCCCTAGGATTGATAGACATAGGATCTCCCTAGGATTGATAGACATAGGATCTCTCTAGGATTGATAGACATAGGATCTCTCTAGGATTGATAGACATAGGATCTCTCTAGGATTGATAGACATAGGATCTCTCTAGGATTGATAGACATAGGATCTCTCTAGGATTGATAGACATAGGATCTCCCTAGGATTGATAGACATAGGATCTCTCTAGGATTGATAGACATAGGATCTCCCTAGGATTGATAGACATAGGATCTCCCTAGGATTGATAGACATAGGATCTCTCTAGGATTGATAGACATAGGATCTCCCTAGGATTGATAGACATAGGATCTCCCTAGGATTGATAGACATAGGATCTCCCTAGGATTGATAGACATAGGATCTCTCTAGGATTGATAGACATAGGATCTCCCTAGGATTGATAGACATAGGATCTCCCTAGGATTGATAGACATAGGATCTCCCTAGGATTGATAGACATAGGATCTCTCTAGGATTGATAGACATAGGATCTCCCTAGGATTGATAGACATAGGATCTCCCTAGGATTGATAGATATAGGATCTCCCTAGGATTGATAGACATAGGATCTCCCTAGGATTGATAGACATAGGATCTCCCTAGGATTGATAGACATAGGATCTCTCTAGGATTGATAGACATAGGATCTCCCTAGGATTGATAGACATAGGATCTCTCTAGGATTGATAGACATAGGATCTCTCTAGGATTGATAGACATAGGATCTCCCTAGGATTGATAGACATAGGATATACCTAGGATATACCTAGGATTGATAGACATAGGATCTCCCTAGGATTGATAGACATAGGATCTCCCTAGGATTGATAGACATAGGATCTCTCGAGCCAGAGACCAGGGGAGGGTACAGCTACAAAGAAACCACAGATTCAAAGTGAAATATTCCCATCACTTGTGACAGAATTCAAACTCAGAAGCTTACTGTTCAGGGCCAACCTCTCTAAGACTACCTAGTTCCCTGTTCTACATACTATTTGTCAAAGTATAAATCATTCTTAGACTATCTATTCCTTGTTTTACATACTATTTGTCAAAGTATAAATCATTCTTAGACTACCTAAACCCTTGTTTTACATACTATTTGTCAAAGTATAAATCATTCTTAGACTATCTATTCCTTGTTTTACATACTATTTGTCAAAGTATAAATCATTCTTAGACTATCTATTCCTTGTTTTACATACTATTTGTCAAAGTATAAATCATTCTTAGACTATCTATTCCTTGTTTTACATACTATTTGTCAAAGTATCAATCATCTCTAGACTACCTAAACCCTTGTTTTACATACTATTTGTCTCCCTAGGATTGATAGACATAGGATCTCTCTAGGATTGATAGACATAGGATCTCCCTAGGATTGATAGACATAGGATCTCCCTAGGATTGATAGACATAGGATCTCCCTAGGATTGATAGACATAGGATCTCTCTAGGATTGATAGACATAGGATCTCTCTAGGATTGATAGACATAGGATCTCTCTAGGATTGATAGACATAGGATCTCTCTAGGATTGATAGACATAGGATCTCTCTAGGATTGATAGACATAGGATCTCCCTAGGATTGATAGACATAGGATCTCTCTAGGATTGATAGACATAGGATCTCCCTAGGATTGATAGACATAGGATCTCCCTAGGATTGATAGACATAGGATCTCTCTAGGATTGATAGACATAGGATCTCCCTAGGATTGATAGACATAGGATCTCCCTAGGATTGATAGACATAGGATCTCCCTAGGATTGATAGACATAGGATCTCTCTAGGATTGATAGACATAGGATCTCTCTAGGATTGATAGACATAGGATCTCCCTAGGATTGATAGACATAGGATATCCCTAGGATTGATAGACATAGGATCTCCCTAGGATTGATAGACATAGGATCTCCCTAGGATTGATAGACATAGGATCTCTCGAGCCAGAGACCAGGGGAGGGTACAGCTACAAAGAAACCACAGATTCAAAGTGAAATATTCCCATCACTTGTGACAGAATTCAAACTCAGAAGCTTACTGTTCAGGGCCAACCTCTCTAGACTACCTAGTTCCCTGTTCTACATACTATTTGTCAAAGTATAAATCATTCTTAGACTATCTATTCCTTGTTTTACATACTATTTGTCAAAGTATAAATCATTCTTAGACTACCTAAACCCTTGTTTTACATACTATTTGTCAAAGTATAAATCATTCTTAGACTATCTATTCCTTGTTTTACATACTATTTGTCAAAGTATCAATCATCTCTAGACTACCTAAACCCTTGTTTTACATACTATTTGTCAAAGTATAAATCATTCTTAGACTATCTATTCCTTGTTTTACATACTATTTGTCAAAGTATCAATCATCTCTAGACTACCTAAACCCTTGTTTTACATACTATTTGTCAAAGTATAAATCATTCTTAGACTATCTATTCCTTGTTCTACATACTATTTGTCAAAGTATAAATCATTCTTAGACTACCTATTCCTTGTTCTACATACTATTTGTCAAAGTACAAATCATCTCTAGACTACCTAGTTCCCTGTTCTACATACTATTTGTCAAAGTATAAATCATCTCTAGACTACCTAGTTCCCTGTTCTACATACTATTTGTCAAAGTATAAATCTTCTTTTTTGCCCATATATCAACACAGTTAAGTGACCTACCTCCCTTTTGTCATCTTGTAGAACAACAACAAAATCTCTCAATTTTTGCATGGTCTGTGCCCATCCTTAACAGAGTACCACACGTCTGGCCCACACAGTTCATCTTTCCCACTGCCTGCGTGCTGGCTTTTGTTTGTTTCTCTTTGGACTTCCCTTCTAAGTCCACTGCGTGATATTTCTGGTGATTGTTTCTGGGTCTTGATATGACCTATCCAGCTGTGGTGTCTGCATGTTGGTACTATGTGTATTTCCTCTTGAGTTTCTCTTAGTTGATTTATTTATTTGACTAAAATATTCTGTTCGTTCCTTTGACAAGTTGGTTGAGGTAATGGCATTCCTGATGTTTCCTTTTACTGTTGTTTCTACATTCATATCTCTTCTCTTGTCTTAGTGCTCACCAATTAAGTGGATGTGTTGTATTGCTAGTCTATGCTGCAATATTTGTATATTAGGCCAGACACATCTGTCCTTGACATGAGTAGTTTTGCTTAGCAATTTCTGCACGGGGAGGGGCCAATTTTGGCCTGCTTCTTTAGACTTTAACTACTAATGGTTATGTAATATGATAAGACACCTCCTGTTTTTTTTTTTCATTTTTCCTGAGAGCTAGACACTGGATTTCACTACCTAGAGACCAGGGAAAGGTAAACCCCCCCCCCCCCCCCCCCCCCCCGGAAACCACGGATTAAATTTTGAAAAAATTCCCTCCACATGTAGTGGATTTGTACCCAGGACCTTCTTGTACGGAGGCTAAAATTTGACGACTCCATATAAAAGCACCTAAGTGCATGACTTTCAATTTATTTGGAGTTTTCGTGCTGAAATCAGATGTGGTGATCCGAAAGGTGCAAATATCACAGTTGTGCCGCAAACCACAACACAGACATGCCCACATCCCATCTGTTTAAGGGCAGATGACGAAGAGGTGTACTCCTTTAGTCATCAGGCAAACGCAAGCAAGCATTTGGAGTTTTGTTCATGTATAGCAAACATTTTGTTCATGTATAGCAAACATTTTGTTCATGTATATCAAACATTTTGTTCATGTATAGCAAACATTTTGTTCATGTATAGCAAACATTTTGTTCATGTATAGCAAACATTTTGTTCATGTATAGCAAACATTTTGTTCATGTATAGCAAACATTTTGTTCATGTATAGCAAACATTTTGTTCATGTATAGCAAACATTTTGTTCATGTATAGCAAACATTTTGTTCATGTATATCAAACATTTTGTTCATGTATATCAAACATTTTGTTCATGTATATCAAACATTTTGTTCATGTATAGCAAACATTTTGTTCATGTATAGCAAACATTTTGTTCATGTATAGCAAACATTTTGTTCATGTATATCAAACATTTTGTTCATGTATAGCAAACATTTTGTTCATGTATAGCAAACATTTTGTTCATGTATAGCAAACATTTTGTTCATGTATATCAAACATTTTGTTCATGTATATCAAACATTTTGTTCATGTATAGCAAACATTTTGTTCATGTATATCAAACATTTTGTTCATGTATATCAAACATTTTGTTCATGTATAGCAAACATTTTGTTCATGTATAGCAAACATTTTGTTCATGTATAGCAAACATTTTGTTCATGTATAGCAAACATTTTGTTCATGTATAGCAAACATTTTGTTCATGTATATCAAACATTTTGTCCATGTATATCAAACATTTTGTTCATGTATAGCAAACATTTTGTTCATGTATATCAAACATTTTGTTCATGTATAGCAAACATTTTGTCCATGTATATCAAACATTTTGTTCATGTATAGCAAACATTTTGTTCATGTATATCAAACCAAGCTTTCAAATGAGGACCATTGAGGTGAGAAGCAACAACAACAGTTATCAGCTCACTTGGCAAGGCTGAGAGGTTCACCCGGGACAGGTGGCAAGATATGATGGAGGTCCTGTGCAAGGTCTGACACTTAATAACAAAGATTGTTGGACACAGAGAGTCTAGAATGTCTGCCTTATGATTGATAGATTCTGGGAGTTGATATCCAAACATTTAGATTAGCAAATGCTACTGTAGCCTTATTTATCCTTGGGTTGTTATCTTTGTCATCATCGGTCAACATTTACATTAATAAACCATTCTCTGATGATGAAAGATGAAGTCAGACCTGATTGTGTAGCCATTACATTTGATCAGCATGGAGACTTCACAATTTTCTGCTCATTAGTTTAAGTCTGAAGAGTTTGGTACAAAGTTTAGCTTGAAAAACTGTTGCTATAAGATAGTTTGCCTGACTCTACAGTTCTGGTTTGCATGCAGTCTTCATTGTCATCAATCTTAACAATTATAAGGGACTGGGTAGTCTAGAGATATGACGTCAGCCTCAGGATAGAAAGTATCTGGGTTCAAAGCCTACCAGAAGCAGTGGTGATCTTTTCAAATATAGGAACAATTAATCCGTGATTTCTTTATGACTTTAAACTCCCCTGATCTCTTGGGTAGTGAGATCCTATGTCTGGCCCTCTCAGATAATGACAGTAAACAAGAGGGTCCTGTGTGCACTCATGCATGTTAAAAAATCCTGGGCAGTTAAAATTGAAGAGCAGACCATACATAAGACTGCTGGTTGAGCAAAATTGTCACATAAACCTACTATGGCTTCCATGCTGTGCTACAGAGTTTGTGCACATTGGCCAGAATTCTCCTTGGATTTTCGTGGGAGGGGAGGGAGAGATATCAGAACACTTTTGTATTCATCCTGTGTGCTGTGATGATGATCCTAACCAAAAAATGATATTGTTTCAATTCATACACAGGCTTCCACACCACCATCTAATGACTTTAGAAAAAACATGAAGTTGGAGGCCAATGACCCTCGAAATAGTACGTCCAGCTGTATTGCCACAGTTATTGACATGCAAGGCCCACGACTTCGCTTACGATTGGATGGCAGCGACGACAAAAATGATTTTTGGCGTTTGGTTGATTCCAGTGACCTGCATCCTGTTGGTTATTGTGAGAAACACAGTGGATTACTACAGCCACCTCTAGGTAATTGTCATTATTTTTGCTCATTATTTATTATTATGGTGGTACCAATAGTTAAACACATTTATATTCTGAAAGATAGGTGACTGAAGTATGTAAACCATGTTACATTACTCAAACTGTGTGTAAATAATGTTTATCTATCTTTCAGACATTTAATGGTATCTATAATGTCCCTTCCTTCCTTCCATGACTTCACTTCTTTCTTTTTTCTTCATTCACTTCCTCTTGTACCCCCATTCAGGTGTGAGCAATGTTATATTCATATAACAGCTCTGCGACTGTAAATGTTACATATTTTTATGTTCTGGTGACTTAAACCTAAATCACATTTATATTTTTGCTATTTGCAAACTGAACTATACATGTCAGCGTGTTTAATATAATTATAAGCTATGATTGGCTGATAGTGTTGTCAGTTTAGTTACATTCCTCTGAGAGATGATTGGCTGACAGTTGTTAGTTACATGCTCCTGAGAGATGATTGGCTGACAGTTGTTAGTTACATGCTCCTGAGAGATGATTGGTTGACAGTTGTTAGTCACATGCTCCTGAGAGATGATTGGCTGACAGTTGTCAGTTTGTTACATTCTTCTGAGAAAAGAATAATTGGTGATCGAAGTAACTCATGTCTGTTCGGGACACATTCTTTAACTGAAATGACCCAAGTCACAATGACACAAATGAGACTCTAATGGGCTCAAATGAGTCCTTCCCCAGACAAAAATTCTGATGTTTCTAACTTACATTCAGGTATACTCTCTATGAAGCTTTTACTATTTTTTCCAGCCTTTCCGCTATAAAAAGTTATTGTTTATGGTACGCCACTGACATTGCTGTGTCTGTTGGTTCAGTTCACCTCACAAATTTGCTAAAGTAACAATTGATGTCATAATAGCCCAGTGTTTATGGCTCGCTTTTACTGACGCAGTGAGCACAAAAATATAGTTCCAACTTCCAGGACAAATTTAATAAAATTGAAGCTGTCAAAAAAAAAATATCACTTTCACTTACAGAAATTATACAATTTATATTATTGCATGAACAGATATAGGTGTTCACTGTTAATATGAGAGATTAAATGTCGTGAAATAAGTGGATTGTAAAATATTATTAAATCACTGATGGAAACTGAGGCGGCAAGCACAAAAACATAGACCTACTCCAAATACGAATATAACAAAAATGAAACAGTAAAAAAAATTTATGACTTTTCTTTTCTTCTTTTCACTGATACCTAAAAGGTGTCGTGGTTTATATCATTTGTCGTTCTTGTGCTGCTCGAATTGTCTGAATTAGTGATTTTCCTTTGTTGTTACATGTCTCTGTCACTGCATCTCTCCATCTTCTTCTGGGTCTTCCTCTTGGTCTTTTTCCATGTATTCTCGAGAAGAACGCCCTTGATGGTGATTGGTAAGAATTCATTCTGACCAGGTGGCCAAACCATTTAAGTTGTTGTACTTTTAGTCACAGAAATTATGAAATTGTTTTTGTATAAATATAGGTGCTCAATGTTGATAAGAGAGATTAAATGGTGTGAATTAGGTGGATCATGTTATAAAATATATAGGTGCTCAATGTTGATAAGAGAGATTAAATGGTGTGAATTAGGTGGATCATGTTATAAAATATATAGTCATGGTGTAATTTTCCTGGGAGTGGTGGGCTAGACAACATTCCGGTCAGACTCTGCTGGAGGGAATTCTGTATATGATGTCATGACTGCATAAAACTAAGGTAGATGTTTTAAAGAACAAGTGTTCACATGTAAACTAACTACTTTTGACTATGTTTCATCCTTGAGATTAATGACTATATATATTAATACTCCTGATATAAAGAATAAATGTATCTTTTTTTATATAGTTGTATGTTTATATCGTTGCTTCTTGAAAAGAACAGTTTATCTTTCAGGTTTCCGCATGAACTCATCCAGTTGGCCAGGCTTCTTACAGAGAACCTTGAATGGGGCTGTGCTTGCTCCCGATTTCTGTTTCAAAAAAGTAAGCAAAGTTCTCAGTCTCCTAATTCTTCCTCTCCTTCATCCTTGATATAACAGCGCCTTTCTTAATATACCAGCACTGAATACTCTATAATAAACTTGACACGCTTATTGGAACGATTTGACGTTTGACCTCAACGCCTTGTGTTGCGCTGCAGGCACGTAGATTGCCTGGAGACGTCTTGCACTAGACAGCTCATCCTGACCCCGTATCAGCCCTGGACCGAGTGTGCTGGAATGGACTCGGGATTCTGTAGCTGCTTATCTGCCATCTGCTTGCTTGATGTTGGACTTATCCATAGCCCAGACACACACTTGTCCATCTGTCGTAATTGTGTAATAAGGTATTTCGCGCTGTTTCGTTGTTGCAACCGCCTCTGTGTCAATGGGCCTGTGCTTGATGACCCCCTCCCAGTTTTCATTCTTCGCTAGGCACAGACATATACAGATTGCATTCTATGAAGTAGTCAAGGAACACCATGTAAAATACACACTCGAGGTTTATTGATGGACCGTCAACCTTGCACAACAATTTACACAATCACCACAACAGCATGTTTGTCAGTGGTACTTCTCAGATTACATGGTAACCACAAGGCATAACCCATGCCCTTCAAGCCACCCTGCACTTTGGTGACCTCCCGTTGGAGCCGACTCCACTCAGTCTCTTGAAGACACTGCGCAGGAATCTTCCCGCCAGCTATCTGCCCCTGATCTATGCTGAGGACTCTCCCAAGGTTGTCTGTGCGCTCCTCTAATAGCACCCACGTTTTTAAGCATTAGTCTGCGATCGCTGTCTCACTGACTTTCACCTGAATGAGTTGTTGCTTTGAATTCACCACTCTCCTATCATATCATACTCATTGCTGAGCAGTAACTCGGCGCGAGCTGTCTTGCTCACTATCACTTACACTGTTTGTTGTTGCTAAGTTTCATATCTCCTTCTTCTAGCTCCATCCTTGATGCACTTTAACTGCGATAGCTGTTTCACTCACTGTCACCTAACTGTTCGTTGTTTCTAAGTTTCATAACCCTTTAGAATAGCGCAATCAGTATTGCAAATGAATCTGCGAGAGCTGGCTAGCTCACTATCACCTATACTGCTCGTTGTTTCTAAATTTCATAACTCCTCTGTTTGAATCTACTTGGCCTTGATCCAGGAGCACGGTGTGTTTCACTCAACTGCCACACACGAACTGAACTAACTCTACTACGCTATTAGGTACTAACTAGCTACGCTCACGGGACCAGTTGCCAACAAACCCCCGTCCGCATTGAGCACTCGTTTCATCTTGACTGCCTTCTAACTTATCGTTTTTCCTCATTTCCCCCCTTTCCAACCAATCCTATTCCGTCTTACATTTCTGCCTCACTCCTAATTGCATCTTATTTTCCCCGTGAGGCTCGATGTTTCTATTCTCCTTACTACTTATCACTTTCCCCCGTGGACTCGGTGATTCTATTTTAGTTAACCCTTCTCACTTTCCCCTCGACTTCTCCCACACACTCCCATTTGTCTTCCACCTTATAATCACTGCTTCATTGACAGTGGTAAATATATATTTTTGTAAATATTGGGTGCAACTTTAATCGTTGTTATACAGTAGATTTATGTCTGGAAATTGATACCTAAACCACAAAATTAAAAACATAGGGAAGAAGGTAAATTACAAGCGTTCATCAGTTGAACAGTTTGGTGTTGTTTTGAGAACTTAAGTGATTAAATACCAAATGAAGTGTGCAGGCTTGGTTGAGTTTTATTTATGTGTTTAACCCTAAATTACGATTCTATTGTAAAAATTCTTAAAATTTGACATTTTGCTGCAGGAAAACATCTTTCTCCTGAGTGTTGGATGTTTTTTTTTTTCAAGTGTATACTAAAAAAATATGATAGTATCATAGAAAGAGGGCTGTTTTTTTTCCTCTTTTTTTAAAAATAATTTCTCCAGTTTTAAAGAAATTAGGTTTTTTTTCTTATGATGGGAAATTTGCTTGGCTGTCAGCAAGACTACAAACAGACCTTTGAAAATGGGATAGGCAGCGAACAACGTTTAGAGGGAGCCGAACATACCGCTGGATTGACACTTACGGCCATCTTGTGAAGAGACAATGTAACACCTCCAGTACCCTTGGCACCATGCATTCAAAATTAAGGCCATAAATCTAACGTAACTCAGCAAATTATGACAGCATTCATTTCCTATGTGTCTTCTTGGGTAAACACACAGCTGTATAGCAAAAGTTCAAAGAAAATACTATTTTTGGAACTTCAAATTAGTTATCGTAAGGTACGGTATCATAAAAACGTGACCCACAGATAGGAATCATAATCTAGGGTTAAATTTAATTTGTTTAAAATCTATCTTTCATTCGTCTGAAGTATTGTCTATATCTGCAATGTCGTTTGCTGTATAAATTTTACTGTCTTTTGTAATCCTTGCAGTGACCCATTAATTTTTGTCAGTAGTGTTGTATCTATGGGCCGGTGGATTTTCCTCAGTCTACTATATTCAGTGTAGTCTTGAAGTATGTGTTCAGCAGTCTGGGGCGCCTGTCCACATGTACATGTGACTGAGGTGCCAATCTTGAATTTTGTATACATGTGACTGTGGAGTCAATTGTGCCCTGTCATATTATGTATAATGATAACTTCTTCCCATCTATTCATAATATGAAAGGCATCTTGATTTGGGGCTTGTGGTCTTCTGATTGATTTATCTGTTTCTTCTGATATGTAACTGGTCAGTTTACCAATAAAAGGAAACAAATGATATATATTTTATAATTTGTACACAGCCTTGTTTTCTCAACAGTGAATTAAAGGTTACAAATGATGTTCAAAATTGTGTATGGGCACACTGAGCACAAAGCATTTGAAAGTGTTATATCATGTCATAGTTAATTGTGAATACATGCCTAGAATGAGCAACAGAATGCACAGATATGAAAGACTTCTGGATGCATGCATATAGATCTGGGTGAACAAAAAGTAGAAAAGGACGAGTCTTCATGAGTCTTGAAAATGTTTCATGAAAATCATACTTTCATAACTTTCCATATGTTTCACCGCACTATGTGGCATGCTGATTTTGGCCGCATAGTGCGCCACTCTCAATTTGATTAGTGTGAACTGTCATCAGACCATATTCTGTTTACATGTCTTGTATCATCTTGGTATTGGTGAAATCTAATTCCTTGTTCAATTATCTAAAAATTCACACGTTATATGTTAGATAAATATAAATATGTAGATTGATTTTTAAAAACATGAAAAATGTTGTCTCTGAAATCTCTTCCATTGCTTCGATAAAAAGCTTTGGTAATGAAAGAGTTAAGATCATCATTATTGTGTGCCAAATCCGCATCGGAGGTTGGCTACCATGGAGCGCCATTCCACTCTGTCTCTTGCTTTGGTGGTGCAGATTGTCATAAGCTGACTTGTCCATCTTTTGATGTTACTCGTCCATGTTAGTCTTGGTCTGCCTCTGCCTCTTTTACCTTGTATTTTCCCTTCCAATATTACTTTTAGTAGGCTGTTGTGTCTTTTAACATGCTCTAAAAATTTAATTTGTCTTGTCTTTTACTAATTGTGTTTAGTAGTTCTCTTTTCATTTTTAGTTGTTTTAAAACTTCGTTTGTTTTCTTTTCTTTCCATCCAATTCTACCTATTCTTCTATAAATCCACATTTCAAAGGCTTCAATTTTCTTTTCTGTTTTATTGTCTAATGTCCATGTTTCTGCACCATACAGGAATATTGAGATGTAACATTTTGCTATTCTTAGTTTTAGCCCTGGTGTTATTTGTTTTGATGTTAGTATACTTTTCGTGGCATTAAAATTACTTTTTGCCATTCCTATTCTTTTGTTTATTTCAGTTATACATTTTCCATTACTGGTTATAGTATGTCCCAGGTAGTTGTCGCTCTGAACTGTCTCCAGATGTACTCCTTCAACTTTGATATTTATTTGTAGGTCTTGAGAATTTTCTTTGACCTGGCATCTCTGATATTTTTAAAGATTTGCTCAGTTTATAGATTGAACAAGCTTGGTGATAGGATGCATCCTTGTTTTACTCTTTTTATATCAATGGGTGTAGAGTTTTCTTTGTTATATTTTATTATTGATGTTTGCTCTCATCTTTGTTATATTTTATTATTGATGTTTGCTCTCAGTATAAATTACATATTAGTTGTATGTCTGTGTTGTCTTAAGATCATAACCGTCTAAAATGATCTTCCAGGAACCATCAACTCCACTTCACAATGAATTCCAAGTTGGTCAGAAGTTGGAAGCTGTGGACAGGAAGAATCCAGCCCTGATTTGTCCAGCAACAATTGGTGCAATAAATGAGGACCAAATACATGTTACCTTCGATGGGTGGCGTGGGGCCTTTGACTACTGGTGTCGTTACGATTCACGAGATATCTTCCCTGTTGGCTGGTGTGAGAAAAGTGGACATCCGCTGCAGAGTCCTGGCACAAAGGGTGAGTCAGTTTGATTGGTTAATGTGGTTACTCAGCACAAAGGTTGAGCCAGTTTGATTTGTTAATGTGGTTACTCGGCACAAGGGTTGAGTCAGTTGGATTTGTTAATGTGGTTACTCGGCACAAGGGTTGAGTCAGTTGGATTTGTTAATGTGGTTACTCAGCACAAAGGGTGAGTCAGTTTGATTTGTTAATGTGGTTACTCGGCACAAGGGTTGAGTCAGTTGGATTTGTTAATGTGGTTACTCAGCACAAAGGGTGAGTCAGTTTGATTGGTTAATGTGGTAAACCTGCACAAAGGTTGAGTCAGTTTGATTGGTTAATGGGGTTACTTGGCACAAAGGTTGAGTCAGTTTGATTGGTTAATGTGGTAAACCTGCACAAAGGTTGAGTCAGTTTGATCTGTCCTTCCAGGTGATACCAAGAATACGGTGTTGATGTCACATTTTCTTGAGGGGAAATATTGGAGCACCTATGGATTAATTCGATGGGCAGTGGGGATGATGATCCTAACATGGGACTAGTAACGTTCACACATCTAATGGCAGCAATAACATGGGACTTGTAAAGTTCACACATCTAATGAAAGCAATAACATGGGACTTGTAAAGTTCACACATCTAGTGACAGCAATAACATGGGACTTGTAAAGTTCACACATCTAATGACAGCAATAACATGGGACTAATTAAGTTCACACATCTAGTGACAGCAATAACATGGGACTTGTAAAGTGCACACATCTAATGACAGCAATAACATGGGACTTGTAAAGTTGACACATCTAATGACAGCAATAACATGGGACTTGTAAAGTTGACACATCTAATGACAGCAATAACATGGGACTAGTAAAGTTCACACATCTAATGAAAGCACATTATTCTGTGTGCCTTATTTATTAGATGCTGCAAGTTACTCACTCTTTGACAGCAATGCCAATCTGTAAAATGGCATGTTGGGGTGTTGTCTCATAAAGACTTTAGAAAGAGTAAATAAATACACATAAAATGGTCTTACGCAGCTAAACCTAAAAAGAGACAAGACAGACTACAACATTTCATCAAAAGCATTCATCATGCATGAAATAAAACATTAATACAAAAGGCAAGTACTTATCTATCTCTAGGAGGCCATGTGGAGCAGGTGGGTCATTGTGGTCCAAATGGCCGAAATAGGAAGTGACCAGAACCAAAGTGCCTGTTGGTCATATAAGTGGTCAATAGGCCAGATAGGATGGGATGAAGTTTGTTAATCTTTAAATACTTGCATAGTTTGAGGCACAGAAGGCATAACAATTCATAATTGATATGATCTTGACTTCACAGTTGTAATTTTTAATGGGAGCACAGTGATGATTTGAGAGAGAAATAAATCAATGTATTTTGAGAGAGAAATAAATCATTGTGATGTTTCAGCAACTCCCTACAAGTCTGTGAAAATGATGAGAGAGAATGAGCTCAGTGTCAGTGTTGCTGGCAGTGGCTACAGTGGCAGTCCTTCTGTGAGTCCTCGTCATTCTCAAGCAAGTCCCTTGACTCCCAGCTCAGCAGAATTGAGTCATCTGTCGCCTCATGAGAGTACTGTTACAAGTTCTGAACCAGACACAACAGGAGCTGACTCTGATAAAGGTATATATTGCAACAAAACAATTACGGACATATTTTGACTGCTGTGTAATATTACAAATTTAGCAAGATTAATTTATAATAGTAGTAACGTTTCTCTAGAGCAGTGGTTCATATCACGGTGCCCGCGAGCCCATTGTGCCCACCATGTGTTTTCTTGATGCCCGGAAAGTCCAGCAAGTGACATCATTTATTGTCCAGTATTCAGTTGAACAAAAGACTGAGAGAAAAACAGAAAGAATGAAACAAATGCTCATGTTTTTTCCTTCCCAATAAACAGAAGAGGTACCTATCTGCATCAAATGGCCAGAACAAAGCAGATTTAGCCATTGTAATTAGCATTGGTATGGTATTTTGAAAGGCTTGAGTAGAGGTTGATAGAGTCAACTAGAAACAGCTATTGTTGACATTTATTGAAACAGATTGATAGAATCGTCTATAAACAGCTATTGTTGACATTTAATGAAACAGATTGATAGAATCGTCTATAAACAGCTATTGTTGACATTTAATGAAACAGATTGATAGAATCGTCTATAAACAGCTATTGTTGACATTTATTGAAACAGATTGATAGAATCGTCTAGAAACAGCTATTGTTGACATTTAATGAAACAGATTGATAGAATCGTCTATAAACAGCTATTGTTGACATTTATTGAAACAGATTGATAGAATCGTCTAGAAACAGCTATTGTTGACATTTAATGAAACAGATTGATAGAATCGTCTATAAACAGCTATTGTTGACATTTAATGAAACAGATTGATAGAATCGTCTATAAACAGCTATTGTTGACATTTATTGAAACAGATTGATAGAATCGTCTAGAAACAGCTATTGTTGACATTTAATGAAACAGATTGATAGAATCGTCTATAAACAGCTATTGTTGACATTTAATGAAACAGATTGATAGAATTGTCTATAAACAGCTATTGTTGACATTTATTGAAACAGATTGATAGAATCATCTATAAACAGCTATTGTTGACATTTAATGAAACAGATTGATAGAATCGTCTATAAACAGCTATTGTTGACATTTATTGAAACAGATTGATAGAATCGTCTATAAACAGCTATTGTTGACATTTAATGAAACAGATTGATAGAATCATCTAGAAACAGCTATTGTTGGCATTTAATGAAACAGATTGATAGAATCGTCTATAAACAGCTATTGTTGACATTTAATGAAACAGATTGATAGAATCGTCTATAAACAGCTATTGTTGACATTTAATGAAACAGATTGATAGAATCGTCTATAAACAGCTATTGTTGACATTTAATGAAACATATTGATAGAATCGTCTATAAACAGCTGTTGTTGACATTTAATGAAACAGATTGATAGAATCGTCTATAAACAGCTATTGTTGACATTTAATGAAACAGATTGATAGAATCGTCTATAAACAGCTATTGTTGACAGTTGGTCCTCTGTCACGCCCACATTGAAGGGACCACAAAATGAACTCTCATGGTTTACAGTAAGTGGCGGTATTTGTGTCCTGACTCAACACATCCAACTTCTACACTGCATTTTCCTTGACTCTTCAGTTCCTTTCCTTCCTTTCTCTCTAAGTGCAATCATTTTTTTGTTGTTGGTGACCAGAACTTGTTTCATTTGATTGACATTGACATATATTCTGCTTTCAGTCTGTGTGTATGTCAACCACAGCTGCAACTGTGGTGCTCTCTTACAGCAGCAGAGTGTCAGTGAGCATATGCAGGCACAGTTTGGACCAGCTCCAATTAGTCGAGTCCTCAGAGATCTGGTGGATGCATGCATTGAGTGTGCGCTGCAGGAGAGACAGGTTTTTGATATTTTAAAAATGGCTGCCCCAGGCACAGGCAAAATAACTGTCACAGGTATTTGCTTACAGCACAACATTTGTATGTGTTAACTTTTTCTGTCTCCATGCTTAATTTTCATTCTTACAATATTTTGTACATTATTTTTCAACTAAATGCACATTTTGATTGGAGCACTAATTTTGATAAGCAGCTTATTTAACACTATGCCATCCCCATCGAGGTGCCTTGGTGGTAAGTGCACTCGCTTCCTGATCAGTAGGGTCCGCATTCACTATTTAGAAGTGACACATTTTTTAATGGATCAACAAGGTTCACCCAGCCTCTAAAAATGGGTACCAGAGAATTTTATGGGAAGAAAAAGAATAGAGTCAGTTTTATCTGCCATGCATGTTGTAAGAGGTGACTAAGGAGGTTTGTAATTGCTTCCTGTACAGTCAAGTAGGAAGTGCCAGCGTGGCCTTGTCAATGGAATTTAACAATACATTTTGTGAAATGCTATGACAAGTAGTGGAGTAGATATGGGGAATTTCTGACTGCAACGAAACTGGTTCCATCAATAGAATTCTGAGAAGTACGTGGCAGTCTGGCGTGTCATCGACCACATTACTCAAAAGTGTGCAACAGTCATGGAAAAATTTGTCACCAACACCATATTCCTTATACTCCCAGCAAGGCAGGGGAGGGAACTTTTACTTTATACTTTTTACATCATCACATCCATTTGCTTTTTACATGCACAAGAGTGAAGTGGAACCACAGAGTGTGTTTGTGATCAGCGTTTGTGAACTAGTGGTTATGTACAAATTTGAGTTTGTGATATAAATGAAGTGAGCTTTTTTTCACAATCAAACCATGAAACCTACACAATTTTTGGAATCTTTTTGTTAAAGGATTGGAGAATGTACCCAGGTCAAGTGATACTGAGAGGCTGCTGTTGTTGAAGAATGCTATAAATATCTTTGTTATCCAGAGATATACAGTTATCAGATTTAATAATAAGAGACAATGAATGGGTGATATCCAAAATCGGAAAATCCATTCCTGCTTATTTCTTATGCATGTAAAGTAATAAAGGAAAACCATCACACCAGGCACTTGTATGGGGAATATGTTGTTGGTGCCCATCACCGCCAGGCACTTGTATGGGGAATATGTTGTTGGTGTCCATCAACGCCAGGAACTTGTATGGGGAATATATTATTGTTGTCCATCACTGCCAGGAACTTGTAAGGGGAATATATTGTTGGTGTCCATCACTGCTAGGAAATTGTATGGGGAGTATATTGTTGGTGTCCATCACTGCTAGGAACTTGTATGGGGAATATATTGTTGGTGTCCATCACTGCTAGGAACTTGTATGGGGAATATATTGTTGGTGTCCATCACTGCTAGGAACTTGTGTGGGGAATATATTGTTGTCCATCACTGCCAGGAACTTGTATGGGGAATATATTGTTGTCCATCACTGCCAGGAACTTGTATGGGGAATACATTGTTGGTGTCCATCACTGCCAGGAACTTGTATGGGGAATATATTGTTGGTGTCCATCACTGCTAGGAACTTGTATGGGGAATATATTGTTGGTGTCCATCACTGCCAGGAACTTGTATGGGGAATATATTGTTGTCCATCACTGCCAGGAACTTGTATGGGGAATACATTGTTGGTGTCCATCACTGCCAGGAACTTGTATGGGGAATATATTGTTGTTGTCCATCATTGCCAGGAACTTGTATGGGGAATATATTGTTGTTGTCCATCATTGCCAGGTACTTGTATAGGGAATATATTGTTGGTGTCCATCACCACCAGTCACTTATATGGGGAATATATTGATAGTGTCCATCACTGCCAAGTACTTTATGTTGCTGGTGTCCAACTTACAAGTCATGTCAGTGTGGGTAGAAAAAAACCTTCAGAGTTGAGAACTAAACCCAAACCACCCGCTCTGTAGATGAGTACACCAACCACTTGGTCACAAAATTATGTATGTGTAAAGAATCAATTGTATGTTGCATTATGTAAAACCTGTTGACATACAAGTTGTAGAGAATTGATTGACATTAGCTAAAAACTGTTGACATACAAGTTGTGTATGGCCTTTGGTGTCTTGACAGACGGTAGTAAGCAATCATGATAAGTCAGTAGTTTGGTAAAGCATTAGTGTCTCATACTGGGTGCTGCTTTACTGAACATCTTCTCTCATGGCTGAATTTGCTAATCCTGGACATACAGATCAATCCACAGAACGAGCAAGGTGTATTTGCAGTACCTGACCTTGTCTCTTTTCTCTTTCGCCTTTTGTCTTCTGAATTTGATATCAGCACTGTCTAGAAAATTGCTGTGCCAATTTTTATTTTTGCTCTCTGTGTGCTACGATCCGCAGCCAGATTTTCCCAGTTTCTTTCACTGATAGAGAATTCCCTCAGGGAAGCCCTGCAAACATCCTTATATCTCAGCACTGGTCTGCCCTTTGGTCTCTTTCCGTCCTTAAGTTCGCCATACAATATTTGTTTGGGAATACGATTGTTTGCCATTCTTCTTACATGACCCAGCCACCTTAGTCTACGAATCCTAAGTGTTGCCAAGATCGATGGGAGTTTGGCTCGTAAGACATTAGCGTTGGTTACTTTGTCATGCCATTTTATGTTCATAATCTTGTGATGGCAACGTACATGAAAGCTGTTTAACCTTTTCTCCTGCCCTGCATAGGTAGTCCACGTTTCTGATCCATATAGAAGTGTACTAAGCACACAACGTTGGTAAATTTCAATCTTAGTACTGAGTGTTAAATTGGTGTTGGCCCATGCTCTATCTTTAAGTTTACCAAATGTGGACGCTGCCTTTCAGATTCAGGAAATTATTGGGACTCAGGAAAGATATGTTCCACCAATTGATGTAGGTGCTTTAAAACAATTCTTGTGAATGCCTTTCCAGTCATACTCAGGAAGGATATGCCCCTATAATTGTTGCAATATACCTTATCCCACTTATTTTTATATAATGTTACGATTTTGGCATTTTTCATGTCTTGGGGTATATCACCACTTCTCCAGCATTGGACAAGGAGTTTGTAGAGGTGGGGCAGGAGTGTTTCAAGGTTTTCCTTGAGTACTTCAACAGGGATGTTGTCATTACCGAAGCTTTTCCACTTGAGAGGTCACGGATGACATCATGAAGTTCTTTCTCAGTAGGTTCATTGTCCAGTTCAGTCAGCACTGAGTATTTTGGGAGTAGCTGGTCTAGGGGTGGGCTTGCTGGTCTGTCTACAGAATATAGACTTGAGTAATGTTCAACCCATCTTTCCAACTGTTTAGTTTTGCTACAAGTTGTAGAGAATTGATTAATGACATTAGCTAAAACCTGTTGACACGCAAATTGTAGAGAATTGATAGACATTAGCTAAAAACTGCTGACAAATAAAATCTTTTCCCCAGCCATTCACAACAACCGCACCTATACTAAGAGGATTGTATCCTACGACAAAGTGTCTGACTTCATTCGTTTCTTGGAGGGTTTCAGGGAAAGTCTTGGTTGCTGTGAGAATTTCCTGAGTTTAAGTCCTCTTAGTCGACAGTGTGCAAAGTGCAAAAATAATCGGACGAAAGCAACAATAAAACGATCAGGTAAACCATATTAAAGTTAAAACCTGTTTCATCGTTTGCTTAACCCTAGATCGCGATACTTACTTCCTTTTCTTTTGTTCCTTTGAATGTTAATGGATATACACAAATGTAGTTTTTGGTTTTCTGGCAGCTTTATCATATATACAGTACTTTAATTGAATTGTGACATGTGACCTAATTAAACTTTTAGCTTGAGAATCTTAAGGTCTTAAACTTGTCTGCGGGTAAACAGATTCTCTTTTGTTAAGACTCCATGACCATGGCAAAATGTCAAATTTTGAATAATTTGTATTTTGATGCTGTAATTTTTTGCGACGGTATTGTAATCTAATGTTAAAACTGTCCAGGATGAACCAAAGCTTCTAAATTATTTTATGTCTAACTACACGTCTTACTTCTAACTTGTTGGCTGATCTTTCTACTTCATTTCTAGCTATCTATCCTTCATACCCCTCACTGTCCTGGTGACATCCATCCATACTCTATGATGTTATCCATCTTGTTCGTCTGAGGTACAAGCGAGAACTAACTAGTTTGGCTCATCGACTTCATCACATGACTATTGCCTTAATCACTGAATCTCAGGATGTCCTTCAAACTGACCACTGTTCAACATGGCTAAATAACTTGACATCTCCTGGTTAATTCCCCTGTTAACTCTTTTAACTCCCACTCTATTAGTACACTATTTAACTCTCTGAAACCCAAGAATTGGTTCGTGAGAAAAAATAGAAAGATTGTGTATAGAATGTTAATTTTGGTAATAGAAATGAATAAATTAGAAAGGTTTGTTGATATTCTGTGTTCTGCTAAAACATAACTTAGATGATATGAAACGTCTGTTCTTGATTGCATTTGTTACATTGTGCCTTCTAGGTTTACGGTGATCAGATCTGTCAACTCAGATATTATAGCTTCCTCTTTTGCAGACTCAGAAGAAGATAGTTATATGGTCCCAAAGGTGGCACGGAGAAGATGGTCGACAGAATCTTCTGAGAGTTCACGAGGAGGAGGAACAAAAGTCACCAAGGTTGTTGCACCAAAACGACACTCAACATTTGAAGCTGGTAAATTGATATGTATATTTATTTATTATCGTGTATGTTATTTAGAAATGCTGTGAGATGGGATCCATTATAGTTGTTTTGTTCCAGCTATTAATCTATCTTTTGATCGCCTGAAGTATTGTCTATATCTTAAATGTCATTTCCTGTATAAATTTTACTGTCTTTCTATTTTACATTCAAAGTGATTGGAATAAACTGTTTCTTACAATTTTTTAACTTTTGTGGCTAAAAAAAAAATGAACATTACATTATTTGAAATTATGATTTACCAATCTTTGATGTTGCTGTTGTTAGGATCAATCAACATCACTGCACACTGGATGAATCCATAGGTGCTCCGATATCACCCTCAAGAAAATCATAGGAAAATCCTGCCCCTCTTCACGAACTCCGTGGCTCAGCCTGGGACTCACTTGAATGTTCTTGTCATGAGCATTAACAATTAAAATATGATTGATGCATCAATATTGGCTTTAGCTAAAGATCTTACCTGTGAGGTGTCACAAACTGAAACCACTTCAATAAAATATGGAGGCGAAGGTGCGCCTCACAGCACTAGAGCTGGAAGTTGTCAGAGACTCACAGCTGATGGCTTGCACCAGGATTCGTAAACCAGAACCATCCAGACTCTGCTCCACCTCTCTGTGGTGCCTCTAGTAACAGACTAGTCTGGCCAAGCGAGTAGGGATCATAGAGGAAAGACAACCCGGTAATCAAAAATAACATGCTGAAGTTGGATGTGTTGGGCTGAAAGGCACAAATATCACAGTTATACTGTAAACCACAACACAACGCAGACACGCCCACTTAACGTCCTTTTAAGGGTAGGTGATGAAGAGGTACACTCCTTTAGTCATCGAGCGAACGCATGCAAGCAAGCAATAAAATATCCATTTTAAGAATGAGTTCAATCTACTCAACTCAACTTCATCCATAAATGAAGCAAAATTTCCAAGAGTAGAATTAAAATACCACATTGATATAAAAACAAACAACTGTGCTCTATCACATGATTTGTTTTATCTTATAGCCAGTTCCACAACAGGAGAGAACAGTAGCCAGCCTCCATCTTTACTGCCTTCTGCCCGCAGCACAGATCCCGCTGAGTGGAGTGTGGAGGATGTCATGTCTCACATCAAGGACACAGACTTGGGCCTGGCACCTTACATAGACCACTTCAAGAAGCATGTATGTTCTTCTGTCATATTTTATTTTCTGTTAAATTTTCTATATCTAAGACTACCACTAAAATTCTTTAGTACTTTTGTACAAACACTTTAGTACTTTTGTACAAATACTTTTGCAAGAATATCTTGTAGATTTACTTAACTTGCTGAGGCCTGTATGCTCTCAGGAAAAATTAAAAAATAAAAAAAGGTATGTAAGAAGCTTTACGTGACAAGTGGACGACACAGACTAAACAACGTTTCGGCTCAATAGGCCTTCATCAGGAACAAACAATAAAAACACACACACACAAATTAATAACGAAACAACCAAAACAAAAACAATCGAAATGTGTTAAAGAAAACAACAACAAAAAGTAAAACTATCCTGTCAAATCCAAAATAAAATCGTAACCAAGTGCGGCTGTCGTGAACGTCGAAAATCGTGCGAAAAAGTGCGTAAATGTAAACAGAACCAGATGAGTAAACACAGGGGTCAGTGTGCAAACACAAAGGAGAAAGAATCGAATAGTAGTCTGACAGGTGTAAAAAGACGCTAAGAGTGAGATGTCTGAGAGTGGGGTACAGTAAAAATAAATGAGGGGTAAGAAGCACAGAAAAAAAAATTTTTTATAGAGGAGAAAACCGAAGTGTCTCATAAGGGACTAGAGGAGAAGAACTATAAAAAGTATGGCATAGTAAGTAGACCAAAGAACCCAAATATGTGTAGTAGAGAAGGCTATGCAAAAGGGAAGGAGCAAGCAAAAAGAAACTATGCGTATGAGTGTGATACATTCATACCTCTCGGGGTCAGCGAACCATACTGGACTATAAGGCGATTTTCCAAAGTATAGCGGCTGCGGTCGCCAGAGTGACAAAGGACAATACCAGTGACACGGATGTCGTCTTTGCCCTTGTGATCAGGGGAGTTGAAGTGGGAAGATACCGGAGTACCAGTATTTTGTTGGACATCACGTAGATGTTCACAAAATCTTTCCGCTAATCTTCTTCCAGACTCACCAATATAGGTCATATGGCATCGTTGGCATATGATGGCATAAATGATGTTGCGGGACACACATGTGAAGCTATGCTTGATCTCGAACCGTCCATTAGGGAACCTGTATGCTCTCACCTCTACAATTCTAGAATATGTGATATAGATAGATCCAAAGTCTGATACTGACTACCTCTTTCTTTATGTACCCAAGAAAACATAAGCCCTGACCAAAGAGAACTGAGAGAGAGAGAAAAATTGAAGGACACCACTGTCTTTAAAATCACATGAACAATGTAATTATTGACAAAATCTACGTTATTATACATCAAATAAAAGAAGATTGAAATATAAGACTACATCTGCAGTAAAAAAAAAATGTTAAAATATAATTATGAAGAAAGAAGATTTATAGAAAAGTATCTCAGGACCTGCGATAAATACAGTTTGTTCTCATTTCACTTACCAGATCTTGCCATATGATCGATTATATTTGTGTTCTCTTTATAATTAATACCTTTCAGAATTTATCATTTTGGACACACGCACAATTTTCCTTAACAATTAGCACCAAAAAAAGCTAAAAATTTAAAAATTAAAAAAAAAACAAAAACATGTTTTTATGTTTATAACGTTATGTGCCACACAACATGGACAAGTCTCCATATTGTCTTAGAAAAACATTACGAAGGAGTTCAAAACAGCTGGTTTTTTTTATTTACTCCGAGGCTAAACCGAAATCAAATAATATAATAACTTGGTGCTATGATTCATTACAAACATTCATCATCATCATGTGCCATACCGGTTGGCGTAGGTGATCATGCCCCTCCACGATCTTCTATCTACAGTGCATCGTATCAGTTCTGTTGTTGACTGCTTTCCATGCCATGACACCAAGCTATCCAGTATTTTCTCTCTTTGTCGCCCACGATCTCTCTTTCCTTTTATTTTGCCAGTTGTAACCAAGTATTCCAACTTTCCTCTTCTCATGATATGCCCGAAAAATGTTGATTGCTTCTTTCTGATGTTTTTTAAGTGCTCCCTTTTTAAAACAAATAGAAGGTTGTAAATAATCATGACAAATCACAACCTTCTATTTACAAACATTAGAATCGATTTAAAAATTGTTTGCAATAAATAGCTTGATGTAAATCGGCTTGTGACATACGATTTCGAGGGATCGTCTTTGTAAGTAAAGGACAATATCTCACAAAAGTCTTTTATTTTTACTACAAAGTAATTGAAAACTATTGCCTAATGTCAAATTCTGTTAAAATAAACATTTTGCTAGAGATTTTAACTTGTTTCAACTTAAAAAAGTGTCAAAATGACCAAGTAACAAAACAAAAACTCTATGACCATCAGCCGTACAGTCGACTGGATCCTGGTCCTTTTACACAAATCCTGTGGTGCAGTCCACTCAACATAGTTAAAGTGTTCAAATAATTGAGTTTTTTTAACCATTTAAAAGGTAGTGGTAAAATGAATGGCACCATCAAAATAATTTTAAAAGATTTTGCCACGGCTAATTGTGTATCTGTTACATCCCTTAGATAGGGGAGCTCGCCACATTTGAAAACCGGGATCATTATTAGCTCTTTTGTTTAGAGTCAATTGCTGTCAACATGTTTGTATCTGTGTCGTCAGTGGCAGTTATATTGCCACCTCCACTTCACTATAGAGGCAGTGACAATCATCTTGATTGGGATCCTTTTCGCGCCACTAGACATCACTTCGGGCGTGTCGTGTTTTTCGCCACCCATCTCTTTTCTTTGCAAGATATTCCATCTTATCTATTGAATCTATACATGCCTACTAAGTTTCTCTTATAAGTGTTCTTTTTAGTGTCTCTCCAGGTCTTCCTCTTTTTCTGCATCCTGATGTTTCCCATGGAAAAGCCTGTTTTGAAATTCTCTTGTTGTCTCTTCCCAATACGTCTGACATATGTCCATCTTCTCTTCCTAATGGTAGATGAGATCATGGCAAACATATTGCCACCCTCTACATATTGGAAATAAGTGTGCCTTACTCTATCAGCTGGTAGGGTTCGATCCCAACCGACGGCTTCCGGGTTCACCCAGCCTTTAATGGGTACCTGACTTTTTTCAGGGAAAGTGAAGTGGCACGGGCGTAATACCGACCACATTACCCCAAAAATCATGTGCCGGAGGTCTGTAAAATATATGGTCACTAACACCATATTCCCTATACGCCATTTGGCGTGACGGGTGTACTTTACCTTTTTTTTACTCTATCAGCTGCAAAAAAAAACATAAAAATATAACTTTACTGTCCAGCCTTTCATACATGCATCACATCATGACAAAGGAAAAGCCACTGCAACATTAGTAGAGGAATTCATGTATTATCATCATCATCATGTGCCATACCGATTGGCGTAGATGATCATGTCCTTCCACAATCGTCTATCTACAGTGCATTGTATCAGTTCTGTTGTTGACAGTTTTCCTTGCCATGACACTGAGCTATCTAGTATTTTCTTTCTTTGTCATCCGCGATCTCTCTTTCCTTGTATTTTGCCTGTTGTAACCAAGTATTCCAACTTTCCTCTTTTCATAATGTGCCTGAAAAATGTTGTTTCTTTCTGATGTATTTTTTAGGAGCTCCCTTTTTGTGCTGGCTTCTTTGAGAATTTCCTCATTGGTCTTTTTAGCTGTCCAGGAAACTTTCAACATTCTTCTGAGAAGAGAATTCATTTATAAAAACAATTATTGTCCAGAATTCTGTTACCAAGTATATGACAGTAGCAAAAGTTTTTGTTGCTGAAAAATTTAGGGAGTCCTCATGTTGACTGCCTATTGTTTGTGTATTTCTGCCTTTGTTAATTTTTTTAGTGCAGTTCTTGCGTCACTGTAACATTCATGCTTATTTCAGCTTGACACAAACATGCACACCAATCTATTGATTTAGGAATTGAGTATTTTGTGAACTTGAAGGAGAAAATAGAGAAGTTGAAGATTGTAGTTGCCTTTCTTTTCTTATTGCAGGAGATTGATGGGAAGGCTTTCTTGTTGTTGAAGAGTGAGATGATGCTGAAGTATATGGGACTGAAGCTTGGACCGGTTGTGAAGCTGTGCAATATCATTGATAAACTCAAGGCAAGGTGTGGCAAGTAACCAGTGCCAGTTGATCATCTCCAGACAAGATGCCATTCATCTTGTCATCTGTAGCCTTAAAGATGCAGGATTTATTCTTAGTGCACCACTGAGCAGCTCTAAGGGTTTTTCTGTCAGTGTTGATGTGTGTACTTGACAGACACAATCATGACGATGTGTGTACTTGACAGACACAATCATGACTTTTCCATGCAACCTTTTGTTGATGGAGCTCAGGGCATTTGTGAATCATTTAACAAGCAGAATGTTTGCAGAGCTAGACATATGCTAATCTCTACATTTAACAAGCAGAATGTTTGCAGAGCCAGACATATGCTGATCTCTACATTTAACAAGCAGAATGTTTGCAGAGCTAGACATATGCTGATCTCTACAAATCTTATTAATTGTTCATTGTCAGTGTTTTCTGTGAAATTGAAAACAATATTAATTCATTATTCGTTATTTTTGTTTTGTTCTGGATTTTTACATCTAGGTTTCAATATTTCATTTGGAGTTCAAGTTTTATGCTGATTCACCACAATATGCTGGTGTATCTCCCTGACATGGATATTTTGTATTTATTAATGCAACCCTTCATTAGCCTAGACTGAAAGGAAATGTCCAAGAATAAGACTGGATGAGGGATCTTTCCATGGTCTCTGCTGATTGGTTTATGCAACCTTGTCATAGCAATAGCAAACAGGCTTTCTGTCTGCATTGATTTGTTCTCATAAATCATATACTACAAGAAGCTAAAGGGCAGAGATACTCAGGAGTTTACTTCTGATTATCAGATTACCTACAACTGTTAAGCTTTGTATAATGAGTTTCCTGTTACTATTTACTGATGTCAAAAAGCAGTGACAACAAATCAAATTATGTTGTGGAGGTAGGGGGTACAGTTCTAGATAATTAAGACATTCTTGCTTGACTAATGCAAAATGACTTGCTCGGTCGTGTTGTTTACGCATTGGAAGAGGAGTGGGGGAATTACTCTAGAGCACATGGTGCTTGAAATATAAGAGAATTTCTTCTCTCTCTCCTCCACCCAAACGTGGACCAGCAAATTAGTTAGTGTCCAACCGCACATATTGATAACTGGGCATCAATAAAATGTGTCTACCAAGCGTGGTCAATGGCCAGCATTTTCAAGGTACTCTTAAGTCGGGGCTACACTGTGCATCTCTCCTTCCATTTCCTCTTCCAAATTGTCTACTATCACTACCTTGAACCTCAATCCACAGCATGGTAGTTTGTATTCTGATTTCTTGATCTCATCTGAGCACAAGACCTGTCGAGCTCTATTGCTTGCCTTTATCGTTGTGTGTATTTCTTGTTCTTGCTTCACCAAGAATTTTCTTGAGACATCCCTGTGTGGTTGCCGGGGTCCAAGATGAGAGAAATTAATAGAGCTACTGCCATGCATGTCATAAGAGACGACTAAGGAGGTTTTGAATCGTTACCTGTGCAGTCAAATAGGATGTGCACAGAGTGTCCTTATCAATGGAATTTTAGGAAATGCTGTAACAAGTGGTGGAGCAGATATGGGGAATGTCTGACTGCTGTGAAACTGGTTAAATGGATAGGATTTCTTGAGACAGGTTGTGGGAAATGTCTGACTGCAGTGAAACTGGTTATATGGATAGGATTTCTTGAGACAGGTTGTGGGAAATAACAGTTTTCATGCCTTTTTCTCTGTTGTTCTCTGGCAGTCAGATCCATATATTAACAAAAAATGACAGAGCAGACCTTCCATTGAAGGATCTTTAAATGTAATTGAAACTGTCATAAGCTAATCTAACTTTGTTGATGTCAGCACCAGTTTCCCCTGGTGTTGCTGTACTTTGGAGGTATGTCAATGCTTTTATTAGTTCCTGGTTGATTATTTTGACTGTTGTCAAGTTTCATTACATGTAAGAGTGTTGCCTCTGTCTTTATCACTGAATATGAATAACAAATAGAAGTTTTTTGTTTAAACACAACAGCAGTGAAATTGTCTGAACAAAAAAGGACTTAGGCACACAAAGGCATAACCTAGGAGTGTAGAGTCAGTCAGAGAATAAGCCCTTCTGACAAGATTCAACAGAAATGCATAAATACTGTAAACATGTGCATTTTTGTGTTTTTCCTTTATGGTACTATAGAAATGTTCACATGAAACTTATGTTTGTAGCTCGTAAATGCTATCGGCAGATTTGTTGCTATGAGATGCAACATTTGTTGGTGTCTTGGACCGAATGAATGCTAAAAATGTGTATATATCAGTTTACCTATTGTATATATAAGTTTATTAAAAGTATTTTTGTTTCAAGTTTATCTCATTGTAAAGAGAATGGTGGACATGTTAGATTTAGTTGTTCTGTTTGTGTATGTCAAGTAATTGTCAGGTTAAAGACACTGTTTTTGGTTCTCTGTTTGTGTCAAGTAATTGACAGATTAAAGACACTGTTTTTGGTTCTCTGTTTGTGTCAAGTAATTGACAGGTTAAAGACACTGTTTTTGGTTCTCTGTTTGTGTCAAGTAATTGACAGATTAAAGACACTGTTTTTGGTTCTCTGTTTGTGTCAAGTAATTGACAGGTTAAAGACACTGTTTTTGGTTCTCTGTTTGGTTGTTGAGAAACTATACCCAAGAGCATGTAGTGTCTATTTTTGCTGGAGTGAAATTATGAGTACAGCATTTAAGTGCCATGGTTTGTCTACATTGTTTGAAGATATCAAATACAAGATAAAAATTAAATCAGTAATAAGAAAATGTGATATTTAATATTAAGTTTAGAAAATAGAATGATTGCTATTTCTATTATTTTATTTCACTGGTGGGGGTCTAGATGTAAGACATCGACCTCTAGACAAAAAGGTCTTGGGTTCAATACCCACCAAAGGCGGTGGAAAAAAATAAAATCAAATCTGTGGCTTTACCCTCCCCTGGTCTCTGGGTAGTGAGATTCAATGTCTAGCCCTCTTGGGAAACCGTGAAAAAAAAAACGGACTTAGTTACAACAGGTAAAAGTGATGGCAGGAAGTGTTAGACAGAATAACCAAAAGGTTGAAAAAACAAAGATTGGTGTGAAGTAATGAAATCAAATGAAAATAATTGTCTGAGTCATTGCAACAAGTCATGAGACATGACAGTACAAAGATAAAAGTTAAGGCTTCCCTTCAACAATACAGTGTATGGGGAATGTAGCATCAGTAACCAAGGGTTAACTAGATGGGTGATGACATATAATATTAAATGTAGAGCTAGTCTACTGAAGATATTGTATTGCTAATGTCTCATAACCTCACTATGTCCGTGTATTCCTGCCCAGTATAGTTGCAGATAATGTTGTGATTGTTGCTGTTATTTAGTGTCTAGAAATTTTATACCAGCTTAGTAGTATCACAGTTGACGTGTTTATAAAGAGACTGCCAGTTATAAACTTTATACTGTCATAGCTGACATGTGTTTATGAAGAGACTGCCAGTTATAAACTTTATACTGTCATAGCTGACATGTGTTTATGAAGAGACTGCCAGTTATAAACTTTATACTGTCATAGCTGACATGTGTTTATGAAGAGACTGCCAGTTATAAACTTGATACTGTCATAGCTGACATGTGTTTATGAAGAGACTGCCAGTTATAAACTTTATACTGTCATAGCTGACATGTGTTTATGAAGAGACTGCCAGTTATAAACTTTATACTGTCATAGCTGACATGTGTTTATGAAGAGACTGCCAGTTATAAACTTTATACTGTCATAGCTGACATGTGTTTATGAAGAGACTGTCAGTTATAAACTTGATACTGTCATAGCTGACATGTGTTTATGAAGAGACTGCCAGTTATAAACTTTATACTGTCATAGCTGACATGTGTTTATGAAGAGACTGCCAGTTATAAACTTTATACTGTCATAGCTGACATGTGTTTATGAAGAGACTGCCAGTTATAAACTTTATACTGTCATAGCTGACATGTGTTTATGAAGAGACTGCCAGTTATAAACTTTATACTGTCATAGCTGACATGTGTTTATGAAGAGACTGTCAGTTATAAACTTGATACTGTCATAGCTGACATGTGTTTATGAAGAGACTGCCAGTTATAAACTTTATACTGTCATAGCTGACATGTGTTTATGAAGAGACTGCCAGTTATAAACTTTATACTGTCATAGCTGACATGTGTTTATGAAGAGACTGCCAGTTATAAACTTTATACTGTCATAGCTGACATGTGTTTATGAAGAGACTGCCAGTTATAAACTTTATACTGTCATAGCTGACACGTGTTTATGAAGAGACTGCCAGTTATAAACTTTATACTGTCATAGCTGACATGTGTTTATGAAGAGACTGCCAGTTATAAACTTTATACTGTCATAGCTGACATGTGTTTATGAAGAGACTGCCAGTTATAAACTTTATACTGTCATAGCTGACATGTGTTTATGAAGAGACTGCCAGTTATAAACTTGATACTGTCATAGCTGACATGTGTTTATGAAGAGACTGCCAGTTATAAACTTTATACTGTCATAGCTGGCACGTGTTTATGAAGAGACTGCCAGTTATAAACTTTATACTGTCATAGCTGACATGTGTTTATGAAGAGACTGCCAGTTATAAACTTTATACTGTCATAGCTGACATGTGTTTATGAAGAGACTGCCAGTTATAAACTTTATACTGTCATAGCTGACACGTGTTTATGAAGAGACTGCCAGTTATAAACTTTATACTGTCATAGCTGACATGTGTTTATGAAGAGACTGCCAGTTATAAACTTTATACTGTCATAGCTGACATGTGTTTATAAAGAGACTGCCAGTATGCTCAAGAAAGCAGTAATCAGGTTAAGGCAGTATTTGATCTTCTATACTCAGGTCATGGCTTTGTAACATGTACAAGCTCATCTCCAGATAGAACAAAACTCACAATCTTCTCTAAGTCTAGTCACCATTAGCTTTTACTTTATTGCTGTATTCCTTCACAAAACGTGGCACTGACACCACCATAAGTAGAACATTCTTGGGAGGAAGTATAACATGCTGCTGTCTTGTGTTGACACAAACTTATGTCAGATTATCTTGGTCAGTATCTTTCTTTCTCACTTCACCCAACATTTACAAAAGGAGTGAATAGTTCTCTTCCTTATCCTGCCTCAAAGGGACATTAAGTGGGCATGCACATGTTATGGCTTGCAGAAAACTATTTTGATACAGCACATCCTGACTTCAGCATGGAATGTTTGAACACAGTATTTCCTTCTCTCTGTCTCTACTCTCTTGGCGAGTTGGTTAATCTGTTTAGAAGGACACCGCAGAGAGGTGGAGCAGGATCTGGATAGTTTTGGTTTACTAATCCTGGTGCTGACAGATAGCTTTTGGCCCCCATCCCATCTTAGTCAGTGAATGTATGGTCAGTAATATAAAACTGAAGTAATGTGTGCTGGAACAGCTTTGCCCATAGTCTTGTCATGAAAGGTAATGGCTGTTCCAAAGTGAGCATCATCTCTTTCTCTTATGCTAAGTGCAACATCATGAGTCCACTAATTGAAGCATAAGTCTTCAACAAACACTTGCTGCTCCCTGTGAAGCATAGGTCTTGTTCAACAAACACTTTCAACTGCCTGTGGAAAATAGGTCTACAAAAAACATTTTTCAAGCCATCCTGTTTCTTGCCATTCTCTTAAGATCATTCCATGTCTTCCCCATCATCTTAATCTCTGCTTCCATCTGACTTCTCCAAGAATATTCTGGTCTTCCTCTTTGTCTTCTCTCCTGGGGATTCCAAAAAAAAGGAATTATTGTTTAATATTCTCAGTTGCCTTCTGCAGTGTGTGTCCTATCCAGCGCCATCATCTTTGTCCATTGATATTTGACTGATACCTTTCCGTAGTTTTATATTAATATCCGCAGCATAGTAGGACACACTTCATTAAGCTGCTTGTATATTTTTCTAGCTAAACATTTTAATGCACAAACATTTCTTTATTTGAAATCAGTTGCAATCATGCTCAACATAAGAACAGGGACGGCACTTGTGACCATGACCAGTACCATACCAGGACGCGCTGTATAGAGATATCACCAACCTTGAATTGATGAAAGCTTCCTTTGAGCTTATTAGTTTTGACATTTACAGATGTATGTAGAACACAGTAACATCTGGAGAGAAGGGTCAATCACATGTTTTAGACAACTTCACAAGATCTGGAGGAGCCAGCAGTACAGTGTCCTGGATGAGCACATTGTTTTATGCTCTGGGACAAACCTGACAAGAACATAACTGAATATTGTTTTATCTATTCTGCAGTTTGGGATAGTGGTTTTTAAGTTCAAAACTGATACAATTTATGGTTGTTAAAATACTTCTTTTATACAACTCTGCAATAGTTTCATCATCAAAGTGTTCATGTTTTTGTTGTTGAAAAGTCATTGCTGAGGAGCCAGCCAGGAACTAAAGTGTAAGAAAAATGGTTGATGTGAAGAGTGAATAAGGTTAGCACAGATGATAATTTTGTAATGTTGAGATATACGAGTATATGTCAAAGATCTTCAAATTAGTTAATGCTGTAGTCCATGTGGTTTGCTTTACTGACACAGTGTGTACAACACATATATATATATATGCTGCCGTCCTGTTTATGCATCATCCTTCACATATGTCCCAGTTGACCATTAATCATGTTCTCATCACTTGAACTAAACAGATAGATTTAGATCACCAGTGTTGAAATGTTCTATAGATCTGTTCATGTGGTAGTGTTGGTCATGCAGTGAACATTGGAGGTAACATTCATGTGTTGCACTTATACATTGTCCATTATTACTCTTTCTTGATCACACAGGAAGGTGACTGCACAGTGAGAGCAGATGCTTGTTTCAATGGCTACATGATCAACCAAATCTGTCTGCAGTTCACTGACATCAGAGCAACTCTTCTTCAAAGACCTGATAAATGGAACACCTTATACGGAGCAACAAGGGAACTAATAAATACCTGCAGATATCATTATATGGCTTTGGGCTGAAGGGCATCAGCTCTTAGGTTTCTGGATCTATAATGACTACATTATTGTTAGATCAATGGAGGTTACAGAAATGTGATGTAGAAGAATGGTCAGATTCCAATAATATTTGGAACAACGAAAGAAATCAGAGAAATGTCAGATCAGATGAAGAGTTCATGGAACATCGGCAAGAACAAATTCAGAGTTGGGAGAATTAATTGAGGATACAGCAATCATCTGCATGTTAGTATAACAACAATGAAATCTGTTGGGAAAATGATGAAAGGGTGAGTAATAAAAGTTTCTTGTTTCATTTTGAGGATCCAGCAAGACAATTGATGCATCACATTTGTGCATTGTAACTGCAGTCTGATCAATCACACAGAGAAAGGCCAAAGTTATAGTTTTTATGAGATCTATGAGTGTGGAATCTACAACAGCTGGAAGTTATACATCACAGCTCAGGAGTCTACAACAGCTGGAAGTTATACATCACAGCTCAGGAGTCTACAACAGCTGGAAGTTATACATCACAGCTCAGGAGTCCTACATCACAGCTGGCTGTCATGGACAGACAATGCTACCAGAATCCAGCTATAGCACTGCCAGTCAGGTTCACTTTGTTCAGGATAAAAAAAACTGCATCTCCGCAGGACACATCCTGTTATATATATATATGGACAGGATCGGAGGAGAATTCTTGTCAGAAGTAACATATTTTGCGTTATTCATTTTAAATAATTATCACCATTCTTTTTCTATCGTTCAGCTCGCTGTGGAGTAGGTCACTTTTCAACTAAATCTACCAGAATTATCGTCATTGCTTGTCATTCATTATTTTTGTCATTATCACTATCTCCATTAAAACTCATCACATAAAATATAACATTTAGATATGACTATCTTCATCATCATCATCAGTTGTCATCATACTCATCATCAATGTTGTAACCACTGCCACAACTCATAAGACTTTACTACTTTTGTAGTAGTCTTTGTCATTGTTAATATTGCTTCAAATGCTTGTGACAATAGAGCCTTTGTTGTTACTTTTACAATTTGAATTATTCAAACACTTTGTCATACCATCAATTGATTGTTATTTACCCAACTACTTCCTAGCCCATATGCAAATTTTAAGATTCCAATGGATGTGTGTTTGATTTGTAAACATTTGATTTTCTGTAAGATGGATCTAAGTTTTTAACTTCCATAATTTAATTTGCAAACTTAGCAGCAAAGTTTGAATGGGTTTGTTGAAAGCTTTATTTGATTAAATGTGAGATATTTGTTGTGTAGCTCTAGTATGTGTTCTGAAATGTAAAGTCTGTCTAATATCTGCAGTGTCAAGTGTTTTAACCTGAGTAAAAACAAATGTGAAGGTGATCTGTCAAATGTAGTCTAGTAGTGCAGTAACAAATAATGTGATTGGGGTGTACATGCTAGATCACTGCGCGACATAGTGTGAGACAACTAGAGCTTTCACCTACCTTAAGTCAGGTTTACAGTTGAATCGATTGACATGCCTCCTCCATCCAAAGAATGAAGCAACGACCTCTTAGAGCAGTGACACAAACAGGAATCACTACGCCGCGACCATTTACAAATTAGAACTGAATTAAAAGACCTTTACTGATTACTCCAAGGGTTTTAAACCATAGTTATCTTGTCTCCTTGTTACTGAATATACCAGAGATCATCAGACCCAGTCCCTCTGTTACGTGCTACGTCAGAGATCCAATTTCTCTATTACATGCCACACCAAAGATCACCAATCTTTGACCCACAGATCCAGTCCCTCTATTACATGCCACACCAAAGATCACCAATCTTTGACCCACAGATCCAGTCCCTCTATTACATGCCACACCAAAGATCACCAATCTTTGACCCACAGATCCAGTCTCTCTATTACATGCTGCACCAAAGATCAGCAATCTTTTATCCACAGATTCAGTCCCTCTATTACATGCCACACCAAAGATTCAGTCCCTCTATTACATGCTACATGAGAGACCCAGTCTCTCTATTACATGCCACACCAGAGATCAGCAACCTTTGACCCAGAGGTCCAGTCCCTCTATTGCATGCTACACCAGAGATCCACTCCCACTATTACATGCTGCACCAGAGATCCAGTCCCTCTATTACATGCTGCACCAGAGATCAACAATCTTGGACCCCAAGATCCACTCCCTCTATTACATGCTGCACCAGACATCCAGTCCCTCTATTACATGCTGCACCAGAGATCCAGTCCCTCTATTACATGCTGCACCAGAGATCAACAATCTTGGACCCCAAGATCCAGTCCCTCTATTACATGCTGCACCAGAGATCCAGTCCCTCTATTACATGCTGCACCAGAGATCAACAATCTTGGACCCCAAGATCCACTCCCTCTATCACATGCTGCACCAGAGATCCAGTCCCTCTATTACATGCTGCACCAGAGATCAACAATCTTGGACCCCGAGACCCAGTCCTTCTATTGCATTCTACACTAGAGATCCAGTTCCTCTATCACATGCTGCACCAGAGATCCAGTTCCTCTATCACATGCTGCACCAGAGATCCAGTTCCTCTATCACATGCTGCACCAGAGATCCAGTCCCTCTATCAGATGCTGCACGAGAGACCCAGTCCCTCTCTATTACATGCTGCACCAGAGATCCAGTCCCTCTATCACATGCTGCACCAGAGATCCAGTCCCTCTATCACATGCTGCACCAGAGATCCAGTCCCTCTATCACATGCTGCACCAGAGATCCAGTCCCTCTATCACATGCTGCACCAGAGATCCAGTCCCTAGAACTGAATTAAAACTGAATTAGAACTGAATTAAAAGACCTTTACTGATTACTCCAAGGGTTTTAAACCATAGTTATCTTGTCTCCTTGTTACTGAATATACCAGAGATCATCAGACCCAGTCCCTCTGTTACGTGCTACGTCAGAGATCCAATTTCTCTATTACATGCCACACCAAAGATCACCAATCTTTGACCCACAGATCCAGTCCCTCTATTACATGCCACACCAAAGATCACCAATCTTTGATAAAACTATCACATGCTACACCAGAGATCCAGTCCCTCTATCACATGCTGCACCAGAGATCCAGTCCCTCTATCACATGCTACACCAGAGATCCAGTCCCTCTATCACATGCTGCACCAGAGATCCAGTCCCTCTATCACATGCTGCACCAGAGATCCAGTCCCTCTATCACATGCTGCACCAGAGATCCAGTCCCTCTATCACATGCTGCACCAGAGATCCAGTCCCTCTATCACATGCTGCACCAGAGATCCAGTCCCTCTATCACATGCTGCACCAGAGATCCAGTCCCTCTATCACATGCTGCACCAGAGATCCAGTCCCTCTATCACATGCTGCACCAGAGATCCAGTCCCTCTATCACATGCTGCACCAGAGATCCAGTCCCTCTATCACATGCTGCACCAGAGATCCAGTCCCTCTATCACATGCTGCACCAGAGATCCAGTCCCTCTATCACATGCTGCACCAGAGATCCAGTCCCTCTATCACATGCTGCACCAGAGATCCAGTCCCTCTATCACATGCTGCACCAGAGATCCAGTCCCTCTATCACATGCTGCACCAGAGATCCAGTCCCTCTATCACATGCTGCACCAGAGATCCAGTCCCTCTATCACATGCTGCACCAGAGATCCAGTCCCTCTATTACATGCTACACCAGAGATCAACAATCTTGGACCCACAAACCCAAACCAATGTTTTCATTTTTAGCCCATCAAAACAAATATAATTATTTATTCTATGGTGGTATGTGTTTTCCCCATATTTTGCTTACAGATTATTTTCTTGCAGTTTCTTTCTAAGCTTCTTGACAATTATGTTGCTGCCCTTGTTTGTGAAAGTTTGAAAATCCTGGGTTCAGTCAAATAAACAATGATAGATGAATATTTGTATGTGTTTGCCTTCAGAGTATTGTCTGTTGTGTTGTTATAGCAGTGCAAGAACATTTACAGGTTTCAATGTTACTTACACACACACACACACACACGCGCGCATTTAATCATGAGAACAAGAAAAAAGATTAAAAGAGAAATAGCAGACAAACAATTTTGATTTGTTGAAGGAAAAGGAAAATAGAATGCCATTTATACGCTACAAACACTAGCAGAGAGAGCCTTGGAGATACAGATAGATCTATACCTATGCTTTATAGACTATCTTTCGTTCGCCTGAAGTATTGAATATATCTCCAATGTCATTTCTTGTTTAAATTTTGCTGGGTTTTTTTTTTTTTTTTTTTAATGATTCTTGCAGTAGTTTTGTCTGTAGTGTTGTATTTATGGGCCAATGAATTTTCCTCAGTCTCCTATATTTAGTACAGTCTTGAAGTATGTGTTCAGCAGTCTGGGGCATCTGTCCATATGTACATGTGACTGAGGTTCCGATCTTAAATTTCATATACATATGACTATGGAGTCGAATGTGTCCTGTTCTGGGCGTACAATGATAACTTGTTCACATCTATTCATACTATGAAAGGCATCCTGATTTGGGGCTTGTGGTCCTCTGATTGATTTGATTATCTGTTTCTTATGATGGTATGTAACCGGTGCATTTGGTTGTTTGCCTATTGAACCTTCCTTTGCCAACTGATCTGCTCTCTCATTTCCCGGTATTCAACAGTGAGATGAGATCCACTACAGGGCAACTCTATGGTGCTTGCAGAGTTCAGTCAATCAGGTCTGCAGATGTGGCAATTTTCTGGATTGTAGTGCCTGGAGTACTGATCTTGCATCTGTCAAAAACACTACAGGCTGTGGGCTAAGATTACTGTTCAGCAGATTTTCTATTGCCAACTTTATTGCTTGTATTTCTGCATCATAAGTGTGACAGTATTTCCCTAGTGTTATTTGGGTACTCTATATATGCACCTGCTCCTGCATTCTGTGCTGATCCATCTGTGTACACACGAATCCATAGGTCTTGTGGGTATTCTTCATCCAGGAAACTGAGAGTTATTGTTTTACGCTGTAGACTATTCTGTTCCTCATTGTCAAGTATTCCTTTCACTTCTGTCCGTATTTATATTGATAATCCTGATTCCTTTGTCCAGGGAGTCTGTTCTGGTAGGGGGTTAGCTCTTGGCATGTCTGGTGTTTGTCTACTAATACGCTTGGCTTGGTGGATAAAATTGTTTCTCTTAAGTCGTCCCAATGCAAGATTTTGGAATCGGTCCTTCATTGGATGTCTCAGCATGCATGAAAATGTTTCTGCCTGTATCAGCACCTTTGTGTTCCTCCGTTCTCTCAGTGCTGGTATCCTCCACAATATCTCCAATATTGATGTTGATTTCTTTGCTCCTGTGATGACCCTAAGTGCCTGGTTTTGTACTTTGACCAGTTCTTGCAGTGTGATGTTTGATGCTGAGCACCATGCAGATGATCCATGTTCTAAATGTGGGCATATACTCTGTTGGTAAACTTTACTGAGTATTTTCCCACTCGCACCCCATGTGGTTCCACACAACTTTCTTAGAATAGCCAACTTCCTCCCTACTTTTTGGGTTGCCTTATTTATCTGCTGTTTCCAAGATAGTTTGTTATCAAATGTAACTCCGAGATATGTAGCTTGTATGTCTTCTTTCACAGGCTCATTGTTTATGTAGATGGCTCCTGCTTTTTGTTTTGGGGAGAGAGTGAAAAGTGTAGTACTGCATTTGTCTGTATAGATGATGATACACCATCTATTTGTCCATGAATTCAGTGCATTCATAGCTCTTTGCAACAATTTGGAGGCCACTGTTGCATATTCCTCTGTGCACCACATTACCATCTGCATACAATGCCACTTTGATACCATGTGGTTTCCTTGCACCTAATAATGATGACATGTGTGTATATTATAGAATGACTAAGGCCTGTGAGCAACCTAATAATGATGACGTGTGTATGCACAGAGGAGTATGCAACAGTGTCCTCCAAATTGCTACAAAGAGCTATGAATGCACTGAATTCATGGACAAATAGATGGTGTATCAGCATCAATACAGACAAATGCAGTACTACACTTTTCACACTCTCCCCAAAACAAAAAGCAGGAGCCATCTACATAAACAATGAGCCTGTGAAAGAAGACATACAAGCTACATATCTCGGAGTTACATTTGATAACAAACTATCTTGGAAACAGCAGATAGATAAGGCAACCCAAAAAGCAAGGAGGAAATTAGCTATTCTAAGAAAGTTGTGTGGAACCACATGGGGTGCGAGTGGGAAAATACTCAGTAAAGTTTACCAACAGTGTATACGCCCACATTTAGAATATGGATCATCCGCATGGTGCTCAGCATCAAACACCACATTGCAAGAACTGGATAAAGTACAAAACCAGGCACTTAGGGTCATCACAGGAGCAATGAAATCAACACCAATATTGGAGATGGAGAAATTGTGGAGGATACCAGCACTGAGAGAACGGAGAGACACAAAGGTGCTGATACAGGCAGAAAAATTTGTATGCATGCCGAGACATCCAATGAAGGACAGATTCCAAAATCTTGCATTGGGACGACTTAAGAGAAGCAGCTTTATCCACCAAGCCAAGCGTATTAGTAGACAAACACCAGACATGCCAAGAGTTGTTAAACCCCTTCTGCCCATACCAGAACAGACTCCCTGGACAGATGAATCAGTATTATCAGTTCAAATACGGACAGAAGTGAAAGGAATAGTTGACAAAGAGGAACAAAATAGTCTACAGCGAAAAACAATAGCTCTCAGTTTCCTGGATGAAGAATACCCACAAGACCTATGGATTCGTGTGTACACAGATGGATCAGCACAGAATGCAGTAAAGAATGGGGGAGCAGGTGCATATATAGAGTACCCAAATAACACTAGGGATATGAATAAAATAGCAACAGGGAAATATTGTCACAATTATGATGCGGAAATACAAGCAATAAAGTTGGCAATAGAAAAACTGCTGAACAGTAATCTTAGCCCACAGCCTGTAGTGTTTTTGACAGATGCAAGATCAGTACTCCAGGCACTACAATCCAGAAAATTACCACATCTGCAGACCTTATTGACTGAACTCTGCAAGCACCACAGGGTTGCCCTGCAGTGGATCCCATCTCACTGTGGAATACCAGGAAATGAGAAAGCAGATCAGTTGGCAAAGGAAGGTTCAACAGGCACACAACTAGATACACCAGTTACATACCATCATAAGAAACAGATAATCAAATCAATCAGAGGACCACAAGCCCCAAATCAGGATGCCTTTCATAATATGAATAGATATGAACAAGTTATCATTATACGCCTAAGAACAGGACACAATCGACTCCATAGTCACATGTATACAAAATTCAAGATCGGCACATCAACTACTTGTACATGTGGACAGGCACCCCAGACTGCTGAACACATACTTCAAGACTGCACTGAATATAGTAGACTGAGGAAAATCCATTGGCCCATAGATACAACACTACAGACAAAACTATATGGGCCACTGCAAGAATTACAAAAGACAGTAAAATTTATACAGGAAACGACATTGCAGATATAGACAATACTTCAGGCGAACGAAAGATAGATAGATAGATAGATAGATAGATAGATAGATAGATAGATAGATAGATAGATAGATAGATAGATAGATAGATAGATAGATAGATAGATAGATAGATAGATAGATAGATAGATAGATAGATAGATAGATAGATAGATAGATAGATAGATAGATAGATAGATAGATAGATAGATAGATAGATAGATAGATAGATAGATAGATAGATAGATAGATAGATAGATAGATAGATAGATAGATAGATAGATAGATAGATAGATAGATAGATAGATAGATAGATAGATAGATAGATAGATAGATAGATAGATAGATAGATAGATAGATAGATAGATAGATAGATAGATAGATAGATAGATAGATAGATAGATAGATAGATAGATAGATAGATAGATAGATAGATAGATAGATAGATAGATAGATAGATAGATAGATAGATAGATAGATAGATAGATAGATAGATAGATAGATAGATAGATAGATAGATAGATAGATAGATAGATAGATAGATAGATAGATAGATAGATAGATAGATGACGTGTGTATATTATAGAATGACTAAGGCCTGTGAGCGACCTAATAATGATGACATGTGTGTATATTATAGAATGACTAAGGCTTGTGAGCAACCTAATAATGATGACGTGTGTGTATATTATAGAATGACTAAGGCTTGTGAGCAACCTAATAATGATGACGTATATATTATAGAATGACTAAGGCTTGTGAGCAACCTAATAATGATGACGTATATATTATAGAATGACTAAGGCTTGTGAGCAACCTAATAATGATGACGTGTGTGTATATTATAGAATGACTAAGGCTTGTGAGCAACCTAATAATGATGACGTATATTATAGAATGACTTAGGCCTGTGTGCAACCTAATAATGATGACGTTTGTATATTATAGAATGACTAAGGCCTGTGAGCAACCTAATAATGATGACGTATATATTATAGAATGACTAAGGCCTGTGAGCAACCTAATAATGATGACGTATATATTATAGAATGACTAAGGCCTGTGAGCAGAAAATAAAACCGGATTAACCCCCAACTAGCGTGACGTTTTCAGCTATAGGAGCAATAGACGGCTGACGTCACTCTAACCACAACCACCCCTGCTCGCAAAGCTATAAACGTCACGCTAGTTGGGGGTTTTCCTGGAATTTCCTGTCAGCCCGCGGGAATTTGGAAATCTATATGGGGCTTTGTTTGACACATGTGTTGATCCAGAAGTTGAGTATGTTAAATCCATGTTGCCTTCGGTTAAACACGTGCAGAACATGCAACATTCCATACATAACTCCATAAAGGAACGAACAACAATATTGTAATATTATATTCCCATTATTTTTCAACAAAACAAATAAAAACACTTGACAAAGATCAAAGGAGGTAACTATTTTGGAGATTTACAAAGGGAAGTAAATACATTCTTCTACAACACAGGCAGAGCCACGTATACATAAGATACTGAAATATTTTGTTCCGATGGTACAGTAAACATTGTTGAACTATCTTAGGTTCATTTATCTAAGTGCCACTTATGTTCTCAATATGTACCGAGAGTGCATCAGGAGATCCAAAATGCGCCCTTACATTGCATTTTACACATCAGATATAACGCACGGCATCTTAATAGAGCTCACAGTGCTATTTGAATCCAGAATAGAGGAACAACAAATATTTAAGCTAGCCAAGTACAAGGATCTCGCCACCGAGCAACAACAGTGATATCTATCACGCGCACACACACACCACTGAAGGCCGTAGATGTGTTGTTTTACAGAAGAATGTTGAGAATACCATGGACAGCTAAAAAGAGTAATGAAAACGTTCTGAAAGATCCAAAGCAAAAAGAGAGCTAATCTCCAATATTAGGAAGAAACAATCATCATTTTTTGGCCATGTAATGAGAAGGGAACAGCTGGAATATATTGTAACAACTGGGGAAACTGAGGAACGGCGAGATAGAGGGAAGCAAAGAGAAAAGATACTAGACAGCTTAAGAGAATGGCTTGGCCTAAGGTCAACAACAGAAATGATAAATAGCTGTCGTGATCGAAAGTTGTGGAGAGACATGATCATCTACGCCAGCAAGCATGATACTTGATGATGAATATATAACTATTTTTACGAAATGTATGATAATGTAATGATAATGATTTTTATTCAAGAAATTATATTTACAGTTCGAAATGAACGACTTAAGTTTGCTTTAACTTTGTATGTATGGATGTGTGTGTATATATATAAATCAATATGGAGAATTATAGTACTCGGATGTCGTAGAGAAACATAGTCTCCTGGCCAGACTGAGTAATGTCTGCTTTCAGAACCAGCTCCTGGCAGAATAAGTAATGTCTGCTTTCAGAACCAGCTCCTGGCCAGACTAAGTAATGTCTGCTTTCAGAACCAGCTCCTGGCAGAATAAGTAATGTCTGCTTTCAGAACCAGCTCCTGGCCAGACTAAGTAATGTCTGCTTTCAGAACCAGCTCCTGGCCAAGTAATATACCAAGCTAAGAAAAAGTTCCACTTCTTCGTTCTGATTGGCTGCTGCCGTTAAGCTTCCGTCCTGCTCCAGCTTATAATTCCTACCATACCATTTTATATTTATTTTATATCTGCCTTAATGGAAGCTCAATGGAAACCAAAGGTGATGGAAGCGGCTTCTAAAAATGCGTGCGAAGTCGGATGCACTGGGTCACATTCACAATGTGCAAAACACAGGACAGCGCAATAGTTCAACAGTTCGCAGCTACTGACAGATACAGCCAATCATTTTGTTTCGCTCGAATTGGTTCGAGAGTGTAGCAAAAATTAAAGCGTTTTCTCCACGGGCAAGGGGAAGTGGCGTAACGCCCATATTTTTCGATGACCAATGACACATTTTATGTTTGATGTGGTCGGTATCACGCCAGGCCGCCCACTCTACTATCCCATAAAAATCCCGTTCCAATTTAAGGCTGGGTGAACCAAGAAACCGTTCACATGATCGATCCCGAGCTCTGGTCCTTAGTAGGACAGTTGACTAACCACTGAGCTACCGTGGCTCCTCATCAACAGAGGTGATCGGGCACTCGTTGTGACTGCATTCCGTTACAGAACAGACAGTTATTAAAGAACCGGTACCGAAATATCCACCATAGAGATGAGATGTCTGAGAAAAGCGCTTGGAGTGACCAGAAAAGATAAAATCAGAAATGACATTATAAGAGGAGTAGGCATTGAGCCAATCCTAAGCTACATACAGAAACAACAAATAAACTGGTTTGTCCATCTAGAAAGAATGTCATGCGATTCATTACAATACAAAGAATATATTAAAAGAGGAGAAGGGAAAAGAACAAGAGGCAGACCCAGAGTAAGATAGGCAGACAACATCAAAGAAGCATTACAAAAGCATCAATTGACAATAAGTGAAGTCACCAAAAGAGCGAGAACCAGAACTTTGTATCTCCCTCGACACCCAAACGGGTGCAATAGAAAGTCAAGAAGAAGACGAAGAAGAAGAAGACGAAGAAGAAGAAAAAGACGAAGAAGACTAAAATATGAAATCAGCCTGAAATCTGTCATAACGTCACTGACAATTTTTTTTCCCAGTTTTCTGTATTTCTTACTTATAACACGTATCCTACTTTCTTTGTTTCCTTCAAACTTCCTGTAGCACATTAATTTTTTTGAAGCACCATTTCCTTGTGGCGCCATCTGTGTATACACGTGTTCAGGTGTGTCTGTGCAAGGATTCTAATGAAGTTGCAGGCTATGGCTCCCCTTTGTCTCCTGCCTGGCCGCTATTACCTTCATTAATAACACCATCTTCTCTCTTGATATCGTTATGACAAGAAATGTGCAGCAGAAGTGAACGTCCAACAAGGTCGCCGCGATCATGCCTTGTCATCCTGCCCTAAATCAGGAAATGTCTCACCAATGAGCAGACCAATAGGATTTTAATACACGATCCTTCGATTTATTTGAAGATGTAATTACGCGATTACATCATCAGAGTTTCTCTTTAATATCATCTAATTACACAAATCACGCTTTGTTTTGATATGTAATTACACTATACTTTTTTGTATTTTACATTTACGGTGTAATTATACAATCCACATTTTGTTTTAAGGTGTAATTATACAATCCACATTTTGTTTTAAGGTGTAATTATACAATCCACATTTTGTTTTAAGCTGTAATTATACAATCCACATTTTGTTTTAAGCTGTAATTATACAATCCACATTTTGTTTTAAGGTGTAATTATACAATCCACATTTTGTTTTAAGGTGTAATTATACAATCCACATTTTGTTTTAAGCTGTAATTATACAATCCACATTTTGTTTTAAGCTGTAATTATACAATCCACATTTTGTTTTAAGGTGTAATTATACAATCCACATTTTGTTTTAAGGTGTAATTATACAATCCACATTTTGTTTTAAGCTGTAATTATACAATCCACATTTTGTTTTAAGCTGTAATTATACAATCCACATTTTGTTTTAAGGTGTAATTATACAATCCACATTTTGTTTTAAGATGTAATTATACAATCCACATTTTGTTTTAAGGTGTAATTTCACACAATCCATGTTTACGCTAGAAGCATCAATGCTAAAGCAAGAGAGACATGGGCACAACATGCAAGTAAATATATTCATTTCAGGGAATAGGATTAGTGGATTCAGTACCCAAAATACCTCACCATCAACCAGAGACCGCCCTATAGTTGCTGGCGCCCCGGGAAATTTGAATTTCGGCGCCCTTTTAAATATTTTATTATTTTCCCTTTTTTTGGATGATCCTTGATGGCGCCCCTAAGCACATGGCGCGCCTGGGGCAACTGCCCGAGTTGCTGGTAACTTGAGCCTTCAAGTGATTTATGACGCGCCATGTGTAATGTCTGCACCCTTAAAAAATTTAAAAAATAAAACTATCTTTACGACACATAGTACCATTGCTGGTGTATGTCGGGGGGCAACGATAGAACCAGAGGGATAAAGGCCGCTTGGTCAAGCAGTCGCCACGACGTGTGCGATTCAGGATTTTTATTTCACCCCCGATAGAAAAAATCCTTTCTGTCTACCACGGGTTTCGAACACCAAACGTCAGCTTTTCAGCCAGCGGGGCTGTGGTTTTAGCCGCACGGCCACGCGTCTTCTCTTAATCATATATCCTGTTGGCATCTCTAAAATGGTAAAACTGCATCATTCTTGTCCTTGGTCACGCACAGTCAGTGATCGGTACACCTTTCAGCGCCGTGTAGCGATATTACAAGGTTTTTGCACTTTGAGTGACCCATTGTCAAGTGTTCTGTGCCTGGCCCATATCTTAGATCACCGACTTTTGTAAATTGGCCATTAATCTGCTTTAGAGTCGAATATTGTTGCTTTTTCTCGAGAATTACTTCCCCTTATCTGATCATTCCAATTAACAATGATCTATGATCTGGTTATGCCTTATACTAAAATGCATCCTGTATGCGATGCCAGCGCCGCATTTCCCTGGAAGGACAAAGTGACAAACGTGGAGGTCCTCACTCACACAGGCCTCCACACATCTACCCGCTGCTAAAGAAAAATGTAAGTTACGCTGGCTTGGCTACTACTACAAAACCCACAGTCAGCTATGACTGACGGAGGCTACTACTACAAAACCCACAGTAAACTGTGACTGACGGAGGCTACCACTACAAAACCCACAGTAAACTGTGACTGACGGAGGCTACTACTACAAAACCCACAGTCAGCTATGACTGACGGAGGCTACTACTACAAAACCCACAGTAAACTGTGACTGACGGAGGCTACCACTACAAAACCCACAGTCAACTGTGACTGACGGAGGCTACTGCTACAAAACCCACAGTAAACTTTGACTGACGGAGGCTACCACTACAAAACCCACAGTCAACTGTGACTGACGGAGGCTACTGCTACAAAACCCACAGTAAACTTTGACTGACGGAGGCTACCACTACAAAACCCACAGTCAACTGTGACTGACGGAGGCTACTGCTACAAAACCCACAGTAAACTTTGACTGACGGAGGCTACCACTACAAAACCCACAGTCAACTGTGACTGACGGAGGCTACTACTACAAAACCCACAGCAAACTGTGACTGACGGAGGCTACCACTACAAAACCCACATTCAACTGTGACTGACGGAGGCTACTACTACAAAACCCACAGCAAACTGTGACTGACGGAGGCTACCACTACAAAACCCACAGCAAACTGTGACTGACGGAGGCTACTACAGTCGAACCTGTCTAAGGCGACCATTCACGGGACTTTCAAAAACTGGTCCCATAGGACAGGTGGTCCTGCCTCACAGGTTTCACATAATAAATAGAGCGATAAAAAAAAATTTATCCTAAGCACTATGAAAACTAACCTGCAAATCAGCGTAATCCATGAGTAGAACATAGTGCACATGTCGGTCTACAATAGTCACTGGTTGGACACTTTTCATAAAACACGATAGTTAAACACACAAAAATAAAACACACATACACAGATTCCACTTATACTGTACATGTATCACTTTTGACTTGAAAAAAAATCCAATATGGTAGTCTGTTGTTTGACAGATGAAATAAACGATAAGTTCAATTTTTCTCTCAAGTCCATGATAACGTCTAGTATGTCAGATCTCCCGTTTGTTATTGAATAGGTGCGCAGAAGCTCCAAAGCATTATGTGCATCTGCGATAGTGTATGTTTTCTCAATGTCAGTAGAATCTTGTTCGTTGTCTGATTCACTATTCACATCCTCAGCAGCTAAAATTGCAGTGGCAGGAAGATCCCAGTTTGTTTCTATTGTGTTGCAAGTTTGGAGCCCTGAATCAATCATGGAGATGTCTGTCAATTGGTATCCAAACAATTCTTTTGAAAGGTTATCCAAAGCAGTAGAAATTGCAGTAGAAACAATTTGCACGTCGGTCTTTGATGCAGATTCCATGTGCGTCAGAGAATATGCGTGTGTTTCAGCAGGACAATGAAAACCTGCTTTACAGAAACACTTAAGGATGGTTGAGTTGTCCACTTCTTTCCATGCTGCAGCAATCCAGTAGACTACATCCAGTAAATTGACCTGTTTCATGAGTTCGGTTCCGGAAGCATCCTTGTTTGATTCCATGACTGTGATAAGATGTAGAAGCTGTTTTTGTCTAAACTTTAATTTAAATGTCTGAATGACACCCTGGTCTAGGGGTTGAACTAATGCAGTTGTGTTGGGTGGCAGAAACTGCAGCTTAACATTCTGTAGTTCGATCTTGGGATGACAGGTAGCGTTGTCAACAAATAAAATAATGTGGCGCTTTTTTGTCTGCATCTTACGGTCAAAACTTTTCAGCCAATCTTCAAATATAGCTGCAGTCATCCATGCCTTTTTGTTGTTTCTGTAAATCACTGGCAGTGTGTTTATGTTGATGTTTTTAAAAATCCTAGGGTTAGCTGCTTTCCCAATCACTAAAGCCGGTTCTCGTTCCCCCATCATGTTAGTGCATAGCATCACTGTTATTCGCTCTTTGCTTTTTTTACCCCCAGCGCATTTTTCTCCTTTGACAAAAAATATTTTGTCCGTAGTCGCTTTGAAAAATAACCCGGTTTCATCTAAATTAAAAATGTCTTGAGCAGCGTAACCATAGCATATCTCGGATAATTTAGAAGTCCAGTCAGCCGCAGCACTCATATCTGAATCACCGACTTCGCCACATTGCTTACCAAACACAAGATTGTGTCTTTTAATGAAGGCCTCTAACCAGCCGTTCGATGCTTTAAAGACTGAGTTTTCCAATTCTTTTGCAAACTGTAAAGCTCGTTCTTTGATCATCGGCCCAGAAAACGGAATTTTTCGTGCAAGTGCTGATTGACACCATTTCCAACAAAGTGTATTTATGTCTTCATTTCCCGTTTTCCTGCTATTCCTTCTTTTCATACTTGGTGCATTATTTTCAAAGTCATTCATATACTCGGCTTTTCTCTTTAACGAACGTAAAATCTGTGTCTTTCCCACTCCAAACTGTTCTGCCAATAATCGCGAACTTTTACCTTGCTGATTTTGTCGAATCACTGATATTCGTTCTTCCAGCGTTAATGCTTTTGGTTTTACACTTTTGACACTGGCCATTTCCTATATTGTGTGTAACACTTTTAAAATCCACAAAAATAATTCACTGAGATACTGTACATGTACATTAATACACTCTAAGCGGGCAATGACTAATTCTTTAGTTAATTCCTGTAATTTATACGGGCCACGCAATGGTCTACTCTGGTCTAGACGGAACCGCGAAGTGATGTCACTTCACGAATCATAGATCTGTGTCTGCACCAGTATTGACTGATAAACGTAACACGTCCCACTGTAATCTGGGACTCACTAAATACGGGAAAACATCAACACCTGTAGACACCTGTGTCGATCGTTTATAGCTCCCAGCGAGACGAAGGACTGGCTGGTCGTCGTAAACGGGATAAATAACATTGGCGGCGGTTAATTAGCCTGGTCTCTGGTCGCGTCATACGGTGAGCGCCGTAATCAGTGTTAGCATATAGTAAAAAACTCGGGGAAATTGTAGACCCGGTCCTATAACCAGGGAAACGCTTTAAACAGGTGGTCCTAAGACCAGGTTCGACTGTACTACAAAACCCACAGCAAACTGTGACTGACGGAGGCTACCACTACAAAACCCACAGTCAACTGTGACTGACGGAGGCTACTACTACAAAACCCACAGCAAACTGTGACTGACGGAGGCTACCACTACAAAACCCACATTCAACTGTGACTGACGGAGGCTACTACTACAAAACCCACAGCAAACTGTGACTGACGGAGGCTACCACTACAAAACCCACAGCAAACTGTGACTGACGGAGGCTACTACTACAAAACCCACAGCAAACTGTGACTGACGGAGGCTACCACTACAAAACCCACAGTCAACTGTGACTGACGGAGGCTACTACTACAAAACCCACAGCAAACTGTGACTGACGGAGGCTACCACTACAAAACCCACAGTCAGCTATGACTGACGGAGGCTACTACTACAAAACCCACAGTCAGCTATGACTGACGGAGGCTACTACTACAAAACCCACAGTAAACTGTGACTGACGGAGGCTACTACTACAAAACCCACAGTAAACTGTGACTGACGGAGGCTACTACTACAAAACCCACAGTAAACTGTGACTGACGGAGGCTACTACTACAAAACCCACAGTCAACTATGACTGATGGAGGCTATTACTAAAAACCCACATTCAACTATGACTGACGGAGGCTACAACTACAAAACCCACAGTCAACTATGACTGACGGAGGCTACTACTACAAAACCCACAGTCAACTGTGACTGACGGAGGCTACTACTACAAAACCCACAGTAAACTATGACTGACGGAGGCTACTACTACAAAACCCACAGTCAACTGTGACTAACGGAGGCTACTAAAAATGCCTTAAGCGCATTTGTTACACCGTGGGCTTGGATGGCCACAAACTGTAGCGTTTTGCGACATGTTAACATTACATGTTATCTGTTAACATTACAGTTATTCTTCCCCCCCCCCCCCCGTAAACTCTACTATTCCGTCATAACATCATTATCATCATCTTCACAATCGCCACCATCATCATCATCGTCATCTTCATCATCATCATCTAGCGTGTTCCTGTTGAAACTTGGTTACTCTGAAGTTGGCTAACAGGTACTCTGAAGTCTTCTCTGCCCTGCGCGACATGTTCTGCGTCTGAAGCAATCAAATCTAGATCGTCTGTTGTAACAGTGAATGTGAGAATGTGAAGGAGAGTATGGGATGGTTGAGGTGAGTGAGTAGATAGAGCACGAGGAGAGGTCACGGAAAATGTGAATAGAATAATGTTCAAGCAGGACAGCGGATGTCTCGTGACTGATTGAGAGTGAACTTGGAGAGGAGGAGATGACATAGGGGAGTTGTGATTGGTTAAGCATGGGATGACGTAGAGTAATTTGATTGGTTCAGAGACGAAGTATATAATTCCATGTACGAGGCTGAAAGACACAATTCACACATGGGGACCGCATGAGAACGATTTCGCCAGGAGGCGGTAGCCTGTAGTGGCTTACCGACCTCCCTAGTTAGTAGGGAGACACACATGGAGACTGCTGAGAACTAGTGACAGACCGGGTGCTGTAAACCCCAGTTGATAGTCGTAAGCCAATGGCTCGTAGAGCCCAATTCAATATAGAGAGTTAGACTAGTTGAAGAAGTAGGTCTCGAATTTACTGACGAGACAGATCATTGTGTTAGTATAGGGAGTAAATATTAGGATCCAGACTAGAGTGATTCAGTGTTGGACCGATTGTGTGTGTGAGAGACGAACCGAGGCACGACTGCAGTAGAAAGATGTACATTCAGGATATTAATGTAAGAACAGCCGAGCGAACTGTATACCGCTGACTTGTATATATTATATTGTATTGGACATGTTACGTGTAAATAAACTTACTGTTACTTCCACGAGACAATTCTGTGTGCAGTAAATCAACAACTATCACTTTGTCGTGGTCTGACGCTGTGGTAAAGAACGAAGTGTGAGTGTCGCGGCGAAAGTGAGTCTGTGTTACCAGACTCTGCAGTCCAGAATGATTCCAACATCAACGCGAAGTACGTGACGTGTACGATGGGTACATGTTAGACACGGTAGGGAATTATCATCCAAGGTTTCTCACCAGGGTAACTGCAAGATCACGTCTTGATGACGCATCCTCAACCACTGCAGCGGAGCACGCATAAAGTAGGTCAAGAAGAGAGCAGAGTCGTTACGGCCTGGAGATACTGGCGATCGCGATAAGGGCAGAATATGAGAACGTTTTAAACGTGCTGAAGTCGGATGTGTTGGGCCGAAAGGCGCAAATATCACAGTTATACTGCAAACCACAACACAACGCAGACACGCCCACATAACGTCCTTTTAAGGGCGGATGATGAAGAGGTGTACTCCTTTAGTCATCGGACGAACGCAAGTTAGTTAGAACGTTTTAAAGTATATTCATGTGCAAGTTACATCGGCGACGTTTACAGTGCGTGATACATTGAATGACGTATTAATATTGATATGAAGTACGCGCCGATTACACTGTGATATGTTTCACTAATCTTCGTCAATGGTTACATCATCATTACTTACATTGTTGCCGACAAACGTTCTTACCTGGCTCACCGCAGTGCCACTACTAACACAGTTGCAATAAAACCATATCAATCAGCTGCTACTATCACAACTACAACAAACCTATATCAATCAGCTGCTACTATCGCTGCCTCAACAAACCTATATCAATCAGCTGCTACTATCGCTGCTACAACAAACCTATATCAGTTAGCTGCGGTTAGCCTACAGCTGACGGACCAGAACCAATCAACTTTGACCGGTCCGAGTTTAATTTAAAACTGGTATATTTTAATGGGTGGGGGCCTCGGTAACCTAAGTGGGAAACCCACCCGACTGGGCTACTGATGTTCGGACAACCCGTGTTCAATTCCCGCTGGAGGCAGTGTGAGTTGTACTCATGGTTGGGACCCCGCCCCCCCCCCCCCCCCGCGGTCTACCCAACTGCTCCAAGAAATGGGTACCAGGTAGTACTCTGGGAAGGTTAGGAATGCTGCCTCGCATCGGGAGTTTCGATGCTTGAAGCGACACTATCCAGAAGTCTCCGAACACTTCTGGATAGGCGGCCGAGCACATATGGGTGAAAGCTCGCTTGCAGAAACACCGATTCAAGTCTCGTACCTTTGCTATTTTGTATTCATTATCTCTTTCTATTTTAACAACAAAAAGAGCATAACATTTCAAACGTTTGCTGTCCCCTATTAGGACATCATACACTAAGCAAATCTTTAAAAACATCATAGAGCTGCCAGGCCTACAAATTAATGGAAAGATAATCAATAACCTAAGATATGCTGACAATAATGTACTACTAGCAGAAAATCCTAAAGATCTACAACAATTATTTAATGAAAAAAACATGACAAGCAAAAAATATGGACTAGATATGAATATCAAAAAGACTAAAACTATGATCATAAACAAAGAAAATACTCAAAACCCACAAGTGGATATCAAAATTGAAGGAATAGACCTTGAGACAGTTCAGAACTACAACTACCTTGGGCATACTATAACCAATGATGGGGCATGTACAACAGAAATAAACAAAAGAATAGGAATGGCAAAAAGTAATTTTAATGTCATGAAGAACATACTAACTTCAAAACAAATAACGCCAGAGCTAAAATTAAGAATAGCTAAATGTTACATCTTCTCAATATTCCTATATGGTACAGAAACAATGACATTAGAAAAGAAAACAGAACAGAGAATTGAAGCCTTTGAAATGTGGATATATAGAAGAATAGGTAGAATTGGATGGAAGGAAAAGAAAACAAACGATGAAGTCTTAAAACAACTAAAAATGAAAAGAGAACTACTAAACACAATTCAAACAAGACAAATGCGATTTTTGGGCCATGCTAAAAGACACAACAACCTACTAAAAGTAATCCTGGAGGGGAAAATACAAGGTAAAAGAGGCAGAGGCAGACCAAGACAAACATGGACGAGTAACATCAAAAGATGGACAAATCAGCCTATAACAACCTGCACCATCAAAGCAAGAGACAGATCAGAATGGCGCTCCATGGTAGCCAACCTTCGTTGCGGAGACGGCACTCGATGATGATTAGGACATCATGGTCCCAGAGGTCCATATACCCCATTTTAAGAACCGCTGTTATATATTAAAAGGCAGGATACTCGTTACGTCAAGTGACGCGTGAGGTATATGATGTTATTACTCATATCTTTTTAATGAAAACTGGCTTATTTTATGGGGGAATATAGTCACTCTACTTTCATGGATAACAACTTTGGTACCTATTTTCGAGGCTGGGTTAACTGCAAACACCTGGCCAGCAAGCGAAAGAACTAACAGACTTCACTAATGCTGTACTCTAGCAAATCGGACGGATGGACAGCCGTTGGCTAGGCCTGACCCTGAACGTCAGTAGCCCTGTCGGATGGTTTGCCCAAGTAGGCTACCGAGGCCCCCAAGAAAACCATTACTGCCCGCTACGTTCTTGAGTCAATGGGCTTCTTATTGTATCGACTCGTGGTATTATCACATGTAGCCAGAGTTATCTCCACTGGGAAATCAGTCCCACCAAGTCAACGAGTTTCGGTCTAGTATGGTCGACATCAAGTTCTTCTTCTCTTACGTTTATAGTCCACCAGAACAACTATCGTGCCCCTGCGGCTCTTTTATGGTCTTCACTGAGCTTTACTAAACAAGATATTAAATATAATCTATAGAACTATAGAGAGAGAGTCGTAGCTGTTGTGGTGGGCCATGGGTGTTGCAAAGTTAATGTAAGAAGAATGTTGCCGATGTAATGGAGTGCCAAAAGGCACGGTCATCTAATCAGATACAGGTGAAGTCGACCTACACAGCTTTGAACAAACACTTATCGGGTTTGTAGCCTTTGCAGAACGTTGCATTCACCACAGCCCGTCTGAAAGAATCCGTCTGTAGCCAAGTCTCCCACAGATTATCGCAGTCACCACAGCCAGACTGAAAAAATCTCTGTCTCTAGCCAGATGTCCCACAGAACGTTGCATTCATCACAGCCCGTCTGAAAGAATCTCTGTCTCTAGCCACTTCTCATACAGAACGTTGCATTCACCACAGCCGTCTGAAAGAATCTCTGTCTCTAGTCAGATGTCTCACACAACGTTGCATTCACCACAGCCGTCTGAAAGAATCTCTGTCTCTAGCCAGATGTCTCACAGAACGTTGCATTCATCACAGCCCGTCTGAAAGAATCTGTCTCTAGCCAGATGTCCCACAGAACGTTGCATTCATCACAGCCGTCTGAAAGAATCTCTGTCTCTAGCCAGATGTCTCACAGAACATTGCATTCACCACAGCCCGTCTGAAAGAATCTGTCTCTAGCCAGATGTCCCACAGAACGTTGCATTCACCACAGCCGTCTGAAAGAATCTCTGTCTCTAGCCAGATGTCTCACAGAACATTGCATTCACCACAGCCCGTCTGAAAGAATCTCTAGCCAGATCTCCCACAGAACGTTGCATTCATCACAGCCCGTCTGAAAGAATCTGTCTCTAGCCAGATGTCCCACAGAACGTTGCATTCACCACAGCCCGTCTGAAAGAATCTCTGTCTCTAGCCATATCTACCACAGAACGTTGCATTCATCACAGCCCGTCTGAAAGAATCTCTAGCCAGATCTCCCACAGAACGTTGCATTTACCACAGCCAGACTGAAATAATCTCTGTCTCTAGCCAGATCTATCACAGAACGTTCCATTCATCACAGCCCGTCCGAAAGAATCTCTGTCTCTAGCCAGATCTACCACAGAACGTTCCATTCACCACAGCCCGTCTGAAAGAATCTCTGTCTCTATCCAGATCTCCCACAGAACGCTGCATTCACCACGGCCCATCTGAAAGATTCTCTGTCACTATCCAGATCTCCCACAGAACGTTCCATTCATCACAGCCTGTCTAAAAGTATCTCCGTCTCTAGCCAGATCTCCTACTTCTTCTGTTGTCATGCTTAATGACTCTTTGATGTCATGAAATCATCTTCTTCTTGGTATGTCCCTGTCTCGTTTTCCTGGAACCATCATCATCACCATGCGCCACACCGGTTGGCGTAGGCGATTATGTATTTCCACAATCTTCTATCCACAGTGCATCTTATCAATTCTGTGGTTGACAGTTTTCCATGCCATGACACCAAGCTATCTATTATAGTATCCTCTCTCTTTAGCGTCCGCAGTCTCTCTTTTTCTGTATTTTGCCAGTTGTAACAAAGTATTCGAACTTTCCTCTCTGTGGCCTCTAATCGTCTTTTCATTTGTGTGTCTACTATGAATCGCTTCCATAGGTCAGAATTGGCTCTCCTGGAACCATACCTTCCATTATTGTTATTTCCAGCCAGTTGTGTATTTTGACAAGGCCGCGGTATTTTAATGCCCTCTGCTTTCAGTGTTGTTTATAAGGCGAGCTCTTATCGACATTCAGGTCGTTTAGTATGTCTTCCTTGCTCCTTTTTGTTATCCAATGTGTCCAATGGATTTGTTGGTAGCATTTTGTTTCAAATGAACCAATTTCCTTCATAGGTGTTTGAGACATGTCCATGATTCACAACCAGCTATTGGGAAGGTGCATGCCCTACGGGATTTCAATAGTACTACCCTGTTGACAAACAACACGAAAACAAAAGACTGAGACTACGTCATCAAATTAAAGATATGGATAGACGGAACACTAATAAATGTACAGCAAAGAAGTGGCTAACAAGGAGTAAAATACAGTAGTGAGGGTGATAGACGCGTGCAAGCACTACCCTAAGTTACAGGGGGTAACCCGGGGGACCGGGCAGAGTTGTGGAGAACCATTAGGTGAGCAGGTAGTAGAGCTGATTTGGGATAGAGGCGTCGGCGAAATAAATCTAGCATTAGGTGGACTTGATGTAGGAAATCTTGATCATCCTGGCAAAGGCTACGAAGCTTCAGTAATTATGAACAGGGAAGAGAGTTATTGCAAGATATCGGGTGGGAAGAGTCGTAGTGGAGGAAACAATGGGAGTCAGTAGGTTTGTAGAAGACCGAAGTAAGTACACCTGAGACATGTATGGAAACAATGGGAGTCAGTAGGTTTGTAGAAGACCGAAGTAAGTAGACCTGAGACATGTATGGAAACAATGGGAGTCAGTAGGTTTGTAGAAGACCGAAGTAGGTAGACCTGAGACATGTAAGGAAACAATGGGAGTCAGTAGGTTTGTAGAAGACCGAAGTAAGTAGACCTGAGACATGTAAGGAAACAATGGGAGTCAGTAGGTTTGTAGAAGACCGAAGTAAGTAGATCTGAGACATGTAAGGAAACTGTAAAATCTAAGAAGGAGACACAGGAGGTGGAAATGTGGGAAGTGATGCGGATCAAGGAGTGAATATGTCCAACATGCTTCATGAATAGGGAGATTTACTACTTGGAAATGTCAGTCAGACCGATACAGTCATCGATGTACCGACGGTACATAAGGGGAAGAGGGCACTGGTAGGTGTGGATGATCTGATGCTCCGGGAAACCCATGAGCAGACAAGAGCAGCTATGACCCATGTTGATACCCATCGGTACTCCACTGATCTGGGTGAAGAAGTTGCCATTGAACTCGAAAGAGTTAAGGTTAAGAACTAGTTCCGCTAGACGGAGGAAGACTTCGGTAGCAACAGAAGGTTGGCTTCTCTTATCTAGAAAAAAAATTGAATATTGAAGGCCATCAGTGCGGGGAATGGAGGTGTACAGGGAGCAGACATCCATGACAAAGAGGCGGTAGTTGCTGTCAGGAGAAAGGCTGATGGAGGCATAGATGTTCAGAGCGTTGTTGGTGTCTTTAACAAAAGAAGGGAGGTTCATGATAATGGGTTCAAAGACACTATCGAGGAAGTCAGAAGTATGCACCGTGGGTCACGAGATAGAAGAGACAATTAGTCGTCCGGAAGAGTCGTGTTTGATTATCTTAGGTAGCATGTACTGACTCTTAGAAACAGGGCCGACCAAGCTACAATCAGGGGGGATCATACGGGACAAGCTAGCAGGAAGTTCTTCCTCCGTGAGGTGGCATTAAACTGTCAAAGTGTGAGAGGCTAGGCCTAAAGTATGTGCGCGTTACTTATTGGAATTGTGGGTCCATTAAACAACGACGGCCCATTCTTGATAAGCTACTGTGCGGCGCCGATATAATGGTTTTGCAAGAAACTCTTCTTGGTGACAGGACAGTAAGCACTCCTGGCTTTCATTGTTTTTACAATAGACGACACCTTGGGCAGGCCATCCTTGTGCGTAACAATATGGTGGCAGCTGAGGTTGATATGTCTGTGTGGAACAATGCAGAATTGCAGGTACATGAGGCTAGGGTGCAGACTCCAGTTCATTTCGTGATTGTTAATGTGTATGCCTGTAATGGGAAGGTGAACACACAACAATGGCAGAATCTCTTCGAGTTCGATGAAGAGAATGTAATTTTCTGCGAAGACTTTAATGCTAGAGGAAACCAGTGGGTAACGTCATAACCAACAAGCAGGGAGAAGACCAAGAGAACGCACTGGTGTCGGCCGATTTAGTGTGCTTGAATGATGGAAGGGCAACAAGAATGGCCACTCGAACAGGGGACTCTGATAATGTCATAGACCTGGCACTGGTGTCTTCCACCTTCGCACCGGTTTGCAGGTGGAGTGCCCTGGGGTTCCACGGAAATGATCACTATCCATGTGTCCTCTTAATTTAGAAAAGCAGAAATAGAAGCCAGAAAAGAAAGCTCCACACATTCAACTATGAGAAAACAGACCAGGACGTCATTAGCAAAATCAGACATAGGAAACAGAGCGCCCCTCGTAGGAGGCAGGAGCGATGGACGCAGCCACCTTGGTGGAACGTAGGAGTCGAGGCAGCTTGGCGGAGCAAGAGACAAACGGTCAAGACATGGCAGAAAGCTAGAAGGAATGGAAGAACACAACCTGAGCTCTTGAAGCGTCTGAAAGTAGAGGTCGACCAAAAAATGATGCACTTTAAACTATGCGCTAAGCAGGCTAAGGATGCCAAATGGGATGACATCTGTAAAAAAGTGTGCTCAGAAAAATCGCTCGCCACATTCTGGCGCCTTCATCGGTGCATGAATGGCACACCACGACACAGAGGCATACCAGACTTTCAGAGCACAGGCCAGATATGGCACAAGTCTGATGAGAGCAAAGGGAAGGTCTTGCTTGCCCGCTACATTGAGCAGACGGACCAAAGAAATGAGGCTGTAAGAATGAGGATGCGGGGATCGCTGTTAAAATTGTGTAAGGGTGTATGGCTGGAAGAAGATCTCACAATCACAACCGATACCATTCACACGACACTTAAAAGGCCACACAACACTGCTCCTGGTCCAGATGGTGTTCGGTACGATAACATAGGCAATTTAGCTGACGACGACTTGACAAAACTGGCCAATGAGTTTAATGCCAGTATTCAGAGTGGCCAGATTAAGGAGGAGTGGCTACACAGCTACTTACTAACGCTACCGAAGCCAAACAAGGACCATTCTCAGATCAGTGCCTACATAATCATCACAATGCAGAACACTGCGGGCAAGCTGCTGGAGAAAATAGTTGCCCGTGTCCTCACCTGTCACCTTGAACAGAAACGTGTATTCCCACCCACACTTGGAGGTTATAGATATAACAAAGAGACATGGCTCAATGCGGCAGTCTTTGCCTATGACGTCTTCGAAGGCTTCCACAGACGAGAGGAGACATGTGCTGCTGCTATAGATCTGGAGGATGCATACAACAGGGTACCATTTGAATATCTCATGCATATGCTCCTCAAACTGGCGGTGAACCCCATCCTCATTAGATGGATCGCCGCGGCACTGTTTCAGAGGAAGGTGATACTCAGATGTGGAAGTTGGTCTTCCGAGCCTACATACATTTGCCCAGGGATGCCACAAGGCTCACCATTGTCACCAGTTCTATTTAACGTGTACACAATAACGATCACGGAACAACAGCTGGATGGGAGGGGAAGAACTATGACTTTTGCTGATGATATTCTGGTATATCGACAGGGAAGAGACAGACGAAGAATCGTTTCCACAATGCAAGACGAACTCGATCGCATTTCTTCCTGGTGTGGGGTATCAGGTGCCGTGGTTAATCCTAATAAAGCATCAGTTTCATGGCTCTCCCTTAACAATCATATCGTTCATACGACCACACCGGTAGTACGAATAGGAGCTGATGAGGTGACCAGGGACAAGTTGATGACATACCTCGGAGTTAAGTTTGATCGCAGCCTGTGTTTTCGGGACCACGTCGACCATGTGATAACAAAATCCCGCAAAGGATTAGCCGCCTTGAAGGTCATGGCAGCTGTCAACATCGAGCAGAGGCTACTTACTCTTCTGTTCCAGGGATTAGTCCTCGCACCAATCGAGTATGCCCTGGCAATTCTTACTGTCAGTACGACTCAAATTGATAGGCTGGAGAAAAAACAAAATGAAGCCATGCGCATTATCCTGGGATGTACGAGGGACACTCCCTGTGTAGCAATGAGGTATCTTCTTGACTTTCCAACCATGGATGACATAATCAAGATCTGGAGAGCACGAGCATACCTGAAGATTAGTACAGATACAGAGCATCCATTGCACCACGTGCTCAACACAGAGAAAGGTGACAGGCTAAAAAGAGGCAAATCATGGGTGGGCCGAGCAGAAGATGTCATCAAACAGGTTTGTGGGCTTACCAATATCAGCGTTGGTGAGGAGTGGATACCGGTGCCTACGTCATTCAAGGGGACTTTCTCGTATATTGTCACACTCGACAGGAAAAGTAGGGAACAGAACCCGGTCGTGGTTAATGCTGAGGTCAACGGTCTCATCTGCGATAACACCGATGAGAAAGATGCAGTCATCTATACAGACGGATCTGTAAGGCGACACCAAAGAAGTACATGGGCATTTACAGCACGCTCGGCAGGCAGAATAGTTTACGAAGACAGTGGTGCATACATCGTGACTACGAGTAGCATGACAATGGAGGTGATGGCAGTGACCAAGGCATTCAAATGGTCAGAGTCACAAGACTACACCCACGCATGTATACTGAGTGATTCGATGAGCATGATAAAAAAAAGTGGAGGCGGGCTCTGTACGCATGCAATGGGTAGAGTCGTTGTAGAAATCCAAAATACGTAAGGTCACCTTTGTCTATGTCCCTGGACATGCGGGAGTACGGGGAAGTGAAAGAGCGGACAGGTTGGCTAGCTGCGCTATCGTTGAGGACGGGCAACCAATGGATCGGGCGGACATCATCAATGCCCTTCGAGATGTGGGAAGAGCACAGGACTTCGACAAACACAGATCCACGTCACTTCTTCGGATGATGGAAATGGGAGTTAAGATGGGCACAGCCAGAAATGAGAAACTTAGTGGCCGTGTAAGAAGACTTATCAACCAACATAGAACTGGAGTCGTCAGTCGCTGGACACTGAGGGAATTGCTGAGGAGGGGATCTGAGCACCTATGGACATGTTCGGAGTGCAATGATGATGACCCGCTAATAACTCAATAACTCTTCCTCCGTGAATATACTTCAGAATCGTCTGCCGTACCAAGGTAATATTTGAGACACTGGCATCGCCAGTGATGGGTTGGTAGAATGTGTGGTCTGATAGTTGTCTCTGACCTTCATGAACATAGAGGTCCTTGATCTAGTGTGACATATTGAAATAATTGAGTTTGTGAAGTGAAATATTGAAATAATTGAGTTTGTGAAGTGAAATAATTGTGTTTGTGAAGTGAAATATTGAAATAATTGTGTTTGTGAAGTGAAATAATTGTGTTTGTGAAGTGAAATATTGAAATAATTGAGTTTGCGAAGTGAAATATTGAAATAATTGAGTTTGCGAAGTGAAATATTGAAATAATTGAGTTTGCGAAGTGAAATATTGAAATAATTGAGTTTGCGAAGTGAAATATTGAAATAATTGAGTTTGTGAAGTTAAATATTGAAATGATTGTGTTTGTGAAGTGAAATATTGAAACGATTGTGTTTGTGAAGTGAAATAATTGAGTTTGTGAAGTGAAATATTGAGTTTGTGAAGTGAAATATTGAAATGATTGTGTTTGTGAAATATTGAAATGATTGTGTTTGTGAAATATTGAAATGATTGTGTTTGTGAAGTGAAATAATTGTGTTTGTGAAGTGAAATATTGAAATAATTGAGTTTGTGAAGTGAAATATTGAAAAAATTGAGTTTGTGAAGTGAAACATTGAAATAATTGAGTTTGTGAAGTGAAATAATTGTGTTTGTGAAGTGAAATATTGAAATAATTGTGTTTGTGAAATGAAATATTGAAATAATTGTGTTTGTGAAGTGAAATATTGAAATAATTGAGTTTGTGAAGTGAAATATTGAAAAAATTGTGTTTGTGAAGTGAAATATTGAAATAATTGAGTTTGTGAAGTGAAATATTGAAATGATAGTGTTTGTGAAATATTGAAATGATTGTGTTTGTGAAGTGAAATATTGAAATAATTGTGCTTGTGAAGTGAAATATTGAAATAATTGAGTTTGTGAAGTGAAATATTGAAATAATTGAGTTTGTGAAGTGAAATATTGAAATAATTGAGTTTGTGAAGTGAAATATTGAAATAATTGTGTTTGTGAAGTGAAATATTGAAATAGTTCAGGTTGTGAAGTGAAATATTGAAATAGTTGAGGTTGTGAAGTGAAATATTGAAATGGTTAAAGTTGTGAAGTGAAATATTGAAATGGTTAAAGTTGTGAAGTAAAATATTGAAATGGTTAAAGTTGGGATGACAAACATTGAAATGATTAAGGTTGTGAAGTGAAATGGTTGAGGTTACGAAATGAAATATTGAAATGACTGAGGTAGTGAAGTGAAAAATTGAAATGATTGAGTTTGTGAAGTGAAATGGTTGAGGTTGTGAAGACAAACATTGAAATAAGTGAGATTGTGAAGTCAAATATTGAAATTACTGTGGTTGTGAAGTTGAATATTGAAATGGCTGACGTTGTGGAGTGAAATATTGAAATGTTTGAGGTTGTGAAGTGAAATGGTTGAGGTTGTGAAGTGAAATATTGAAATGGTTAAAGTTGGGAAGACAAACATTGAAATGATTGAGATTGTGAAGTGAAATATTGAAATGATTGAGGTTGTGAAGTGAAATATTGAAATGACTGTGGTTGTGAAGTTAAGTATTGAAATGACTGAGTTTGTGAAGTGAAATTATGAAAAGATTGACTTTGTGAAGTCAAATATTGATATGACTGCGGTTGTAAAGTTAAATGTTGAAATGACTGATCTTGTGAAGTGAAATATTGAAATGATTGAGATTGTGAAGTCATATATTGAAATGGTTAAAGTTGGGAAGACAAACATTGAAATTATTAAGGTTGTGAAGTGAAATGGTTGAGGTTATGAAGTGAATTATTGAAATGACTGTCGTTGTGAAATGAAATATTGAAATGGCTGAGGTTGTGAAGTGAAATATTGAAAAGATTGAGGCTGTGAAGTGAAATGGTTGAGTTTGTGAAGTGAAATGGTTGAGTTTGTGAAGTGAAATATTGAAATGGTTAAAGTTGTGAAGACAAACATTGAAATGATTAAGATTATGAAGTGAAATATTGAAATGATTGAGGTTGTGAAGTGAAATATTGAAGTTGTGAAGTGAAATATTGAAATGATTGAGGTTGTGAAGTGAAATATTGAAATGGTTGAGGTTGTGAAGTGAAATATTGAAATAGTTGAGATTGTGAAGTGGAATATTGAAATGGTTGAGGTTGTGAAGTGAAATATTGAAATGGTTGAGGTTGTGAAGTGAAATATTGAAATGATTGAGGGTGTAAAGTGAAATATTGAAATGGTTGAGGTTGTGAATTGAAATTGTTGAGGTTGTGATGCGAAATATTAAAATGGTTAAAATTGGGAAGGCAAACATTGAAATGATTAAGGTTGTGAAGTGAAATATTAAAATGGTTAAAATTGGGAAGACAAACATTGAAATGATTAAGGTTGTGAAGTGAAATATTAAAATGGTTAAAATTGGGAAGACAAACATTGAAATGATTAAGATTGTGAAGTGAAATATTAAAATGGTTAAAATTGGGAAGACAAACATTGAAATGATTAAGGTTGTGAAGTGAAATATTGAAATTGTTGAGGTGTGAAGTGAAATATTGAAATGGTTGAGATTGTGAAGTGGAATATTGAAATGGTTGAGGTTGTGAAGTGAAATATTGAAATGATTGAGGCTGTGAAGTGAAATATTAAAATGGTTGAAGTTCTACACTCAAATATTGAAATGATTGAGGCTGTGAAGTGAAATACTAAAATGGTTGAAGTTCTACACTCAAATATTGAAATAGTTGAAGTTGTGAAGTCAAATATTGAGATTGTTGAATTTATATACTTAAATATTGAAATTGTTGAGGCTGTGAAGTGAAATATCGAAATGGTTGAGATTGTGAAGTGGAATATTGAAATGGTTGAGGTTGTGAAGTGAAATATTGAAATGATTGAGGCTGTGAAGTGAAATATTAAAATGGTTGAAGTTCTACACTCAAATATTGAAATGATTGAGGCTGTGAAGTGAAATACTAAAATGGTTGAAGTTCCACACTCAAATATTGAAATAGTTGAAGTTCTGAAGTCAAATATTGAGATTTTTGAATTTATATACTTAAATATTGAAATGCTCTAATGACAAGTTGGTGGAGGTCATAACCATCAATGGCTCGTATCACGGCACATGATATTGATGATACCAGATTAGTTTGTTTCCAAGAGTTCTTTATTAGTGATCCTATCATCTTACCACAAGTGTCAACATGTTACATGCTGTATGTAAGGACATATTAGATTGGATAACCTGTGTCGTTGAAGGTATTCACATCGAACGTGTACAAATAAAACTGTGATCTACAAATAATATACTTCCTGCTGAAGGCTTGGTTCGAGAAATCTAAAAAAATGTTGAAACTGTGAATAAACACGAATATATTGAAAACATTCACGTTCTGCATAGGCCTAACATTGGTTTCTCTGTATTTTATGTTAATAGATTAATTAATAAACAAACCATTGTAGAAAGATAGAAGCGGAGAAGCACAAATAGGAGGTGGTGGTTGAGGTAGGATAGTGCTCAATCATATATAGTTTATTAGTGCCCGGTACTGCAGTAATCTGAAACCAAAAGCTTCCACAAACCGTTGCGTGGGACAAAGACATAAATAGAGGAATGCTTGAGGTAAGAAAAATGACAGATTGAAGAACAAGAACAATAGAAATGGTTTGATCATTCTTTCTTTGAAGTTCAAGAAGATAATTAAATATGGCAATACAATTGATGGCTTGAGGTGTTGTGAGATGTGGTCGAGGATAAAGGGGGGACACGCTGCCCAGGACACCACAAGTGCTTCAGATGACCTTCCTTTAAAAAAAAAAAAACAGATAATGAACAAAACAGCAATTTTTTTTTAACGTGGCATTTTGGTTAGCAATTACAACCTTAAAATTGACCGCCAGCACGATTTTCTATTTTCTTTGAGTAAATTAAGCTGAACGAAAAAAAACAAAACAAATATCTATTATAAAATTATCATTCTTTAAAATGAAATAACACTCTCTGATCGTTATGCTGAGACACCTTATCCACAATTAACCAAATTCTACATTTGGCGGCTAAAATTCTGAACTGAAAACCACTTTCGTCTTTGTTATTACTAAAGACAGATGGAAGTCTGGCTGGGACAAAGAGGGAATGTGACACATTGAACACAAAGAAGTTCATTCTCACTGACTCTCAGCCTCTGAATTATCGCCCCTGCTGGCTCGGGGCATTCCGAGACAGACCGGAAATACCCGAGCATGGGTAAGTAGGGCACCGAGCATTCGTGAGGTGACGTAGGGCAGTACACACACAGGCTGACAACACAGTGCTGATTTAGCAACATTTAGCCGTTATATGTGTGTAAAACGTCCTGGAAGGCGCAGATTGGTAAGTCAAAGTACCGTTTTATTTAATGGTAATATTTTATGCATTTTGTCTACGGTGGTAGATTAGCAGTTTGATAAATATCGATGGTGGTTTGGGTGGGTTTTTGTTTTGTTTACACCAACAAGATCGGCGCATGCGCAGACAGTCCCGTCAGGACATCTCAGCTGTTTGCTGCGGGGCGTCTCACAGTTACACACATTCGTGAATGGGGCAACCCAGAAGTAAATATTGCATGAATGCACCAACCTACTGCCTTCACTTTTTATTATTATCAGCAGTGCATGTAGCAGAAGATTGAGATATATCTTAGAAAGCGTAATTAAATATTTTCAGTGATTCGATTTCAAGGTTAACGTTAAAATAAATTACGTTAATTCATATTCATATTCGGATTATATTTGAGCTTTGTGCAGGGGAACAACTTTACTTTTGAGAGAAGGGAAGAACATGGCGACTGTCGTGGAAGGAACACAAAGGCTTGACGTTTCACAAAGACTTGCTCGACACACGTTGTGAATTGAGCGATTTAATCACATCGTACTCATCTTCCAGGAATTTTGTCACCATACTGAAGCATAATGTTGACTTAACTGCGTGTTTCTAATTTAAAAGGGAGAATTCTGTTCTCCCAAAATTGTGCAGTATTTCACATGAATAAAAATTGACGTGAGTGTGAAAGAAAGAAGTGAGGAGAGAATTCTGCATGGTTTCGCGCTCGAAGTCCCTGCCTGTGGTGAGACAGAGGACATTCGACAGCAACAGAGTGATCGAACATCACATTCGTGATCAGCCTGCTGGGTGCTTACATCTTTTTTGAGTCAACTCGAAGTATTAATGTCAGCGGCTACAGTTACCATCAGCATTATGCCAGTGAGACAGCATGGGCCCTGTGGTGTTAACACCAACTGGATAAGTAAGCAATTTTGTGAATAGTTTATAACTTTATACTTTATATATTCAATATTCATGTTCAGTGTTGTTTTTGTATTGTATATAAAGTAATAAATAATATAACAATAATACTGATAGTTATGTCATTCATTACTCTTGGACTTAATTACAATGGTCAATGACATAATTAACAACTTCTAGACTAAAAGACAACTTATCATCATCATGATAGTAAGCTTGGTTGATTGATGATAGTATATAATAATAATTATACAAAGTATAATACACATTATAATATATCAATATGCCAATTGTCATAGATATGCTAACTAACCACTGATTGCACTTACTCAAACCTTTGGATTTGAGAGTTAATTTGCCAGTCATAATTGATTACTATTTTTTAATTATGTTCCACTCTGTAGTCAATTCTTAATAATTAATTCATAGCTGTTCTGAATATTCTAGTTGCAAGTCATACGATTTGATATTCTAACATATCCATTAGCATTGAATTCGTAGATAATAAAAGATTCATAAATTTATGTATCAGTGCTAAATTATCATTTTTAAATGTAAAGTAGATCTGATCTATTTGTTATTGTTTTGTGTAGTTGTTGGTTATTTGATATAAATATTATTTGAAGCTCAATACAGCCGGGAGGTTGATGCCTGGTAGTCATGACCCAACTTCCATTTTATAAACGTTCAGATTAAAGTCCACATAACAAATTTGTCTTCTTATTTATCTGGTGTTATAGTTAATTATTAAATTGTTATTACTAAAGACAGTGCTAATGCACACTTTTGACCTGACTAAATGGCAGCTTTATTAAGTACATGACACGACACACATATTTGTGCATATGTGTTTATAACTGCTGTCTACATCAGTTGAAGTCAGTGATACGTCATTGTTTTCACTGCCACACCAGCGAATGCCTATTTCCAACAGTGACTTTTTTGTCCTGTTTGCTCACCTTCTTGTAAGAAGACTCAGAAGAGTTCAAAGACTACTGGGATCAACCCAGACAGAAAATCAGGAGTGGTGGACCCTAAGGCAGTCGGTGGTGTATTATCCATCTTCTGACGTACCCTGCAACTCAACTTTGGTTCCAAGCATAAGGATCTAGTTCCTTTTTTGGAACTCTTCAAAAGAGGAGCCTACAGGGTAGTAGTGTGTTTTGGGTAAAGCACTATCTCTATATTATTGGCCCAGGAATAGCGAGCAAACAATGTCAGTCAATAATTTTTTATATATATTCTTTCTATTTTATACATCTTAACACTCATCCTACCTCCCCTCATGTAACGCTTGCTTTTTTATTTTGAACACATCCTACTTTCTTCTTTTCTGTCCACCTCTCCATTCATCTGATCATCTAACATGTAGTTATAGATAATTGTGCTTCACCATTTGTTGTCGTTGTCTTTGTACTCTGAAGAAGGCCACAGGCCGAAACGTCAGTATTGTGTTGTGATCCTTCCTTGTAAAGCTATCATCATACCTTAGAGTGTTTAACATTCCCCACCACTGGCTCAATGTCAGTTCCACCCTCATTAGGATGCGGCAGAAGGAAAACACCATCTCTCATACTCAGCACATAGAACATTAGGACCATGTGTCCTGGATTAAATAATACCAACCTCACAAATGAGAAAACATAAGGAAGACAGCATTATCAGCATGGAGTTGCAGAGAGTACATGTTGATAATACAGCCCTTCAGGAAACAAGGCTTGCAGATTGTGGTTCAGTCAGGGAAAAAAATTATACCTTTTTCTGGCAGGGGCTAAAACTTGAGCAGTTTCACCTACATGGAGTGGGTTTTGATGTGCATGATAAGCTCATGCACTCTTTAAACACCCCAAATAGTACATTAGAACACAACACTAAAAATCCATTCAAAAGATGGACAAATCAGCATCATTAGCTCCTATGCAGCAACCACAGAAGATAAAAATAAAGTTTATAAGATGCTCCAAGTTTCCTTTGATCCAATCACCAAAGTAGAACAACTTTATGTGCTAGGTGATCTAAATGTATACATTGGATCTGACCATCATTTATGGCTATCATGCCTAAGTCATCATGGTCTTAGCAAATAAACAATAATTGTCAGAGACTTTTGGATTTTTGTTCCTATAGCAAGTGGTGTGCTACCAATACTTTTTCAGCGTTAAGAACTGATAAAAAGCAACATGGGCCACCCAAGGACTGGATATCGGTACCAGCTGGACTTTTAGATGTGCAAATGTTAGATGTGCGAACGAGTACTGGTGAAATCTGTGCTTCACAGTTTGGAAAGTTGCTAAGCTTGGCAATTCACAGACAGTGTATAACAACATAAAGATGGCTCTAGGCCCAGACATCTCAAAAATTGCTCCCTTAAAAGGTGAAAATGGTGAACCTATCAATGACAAAATTAAACAGCTGGAAAGATGGGTCGAAGATTACTCAAGTCTCTACTCTAAAGATAGACCAGCAAGCCCACTCTGAGACCAGCTGGTCCAAAACATTCAGTGCTGATTGAACTGGACAATGAACCCACTGAGAAGGAACTTCATGATGTCATCCAAGACCTCTCAAGTGGGAAAGCTTTTGGTAACGACAACATCCCTGTTGAAGTACTCAAGGAAAATCTTGAAACACTCCTGCCCCACCTCTACAAACTCCTTGTCCAATGCTGGAGATATGTCCCAAGACAAGAAAGGTGCCAAGATTGTAACGTTATATAAAAATAAAGGGGACATGGACTAATATATATATATATATATATATATATATATATATATATATATATATATATATATATATATATATATATATATATATATATATATATATATATAAAACTATAGAGGTATCTCTGTATAATCTGGCAGGCATTCACAAGAATTGTTCTAAAGCGCCTACATCATCTATCAGAACTTATCCTTCCTGAGACCCAGTCTGGGGGGAAAACCCAGAGCTAGATGGTCAACCACTGATATGATTTTTACTCTCTGCCAACTGCAGGAAAAATGCAAGGAACAGAGAAGACCTCTATTTATAGCCTTCATTGATCTCACAAAGGCTTTTGACACCATGAGCAGAGCAGGTCTATACAGGATGCTGGAAAATGTTGGCTGCCCTCCTACATTACTCAAGATGATCAAGTCATTTCACAACATGTCTGCCACTATCCAGTTCGATGGCAGATTTTCCCTGCCCTTTGGGATGATTTGTGAAGTGAAACAAGGATGTATTCTTGCTCCTACCCTGTCTAGAATATTTTTCACTGCCCTTCTACATAATGCAAACCATTTGAAACAATCTCAGGAGATATCTACATAAGTATAAGATCTGGTGGCTCCTTTTTTAATCCATCACATCTGAGGTCAAAATATAAAACAACTGAGACCCTAATCAAGGAGTTTATATTTGCTGATGATACAGCACTGGTTGCTCACAATGAATCTGTCCTACAATCAATGATTAACAATCTAGCTAGATCATGTGATTTATTCTCCTTGTCAATAAGTATCCAGAAGACTGCTGCTTCAACAGGATGTAGCCATTCTCTCAGTTATCTCATCAAATAACACATCCCTTAAATCTGTGAGAAATAACACATCCCTTAAATCTGTGAGAAATAACACATCCCTTAAATCTGTGAGAAATAACACATCCCTTAAATCTGTGAGAAATAACACATCCCTTAAATCTGTGAGAAAGTTCATCTATCTCGGTTCTGTGGTCACAACCATCTGTCTCCCTTGAAGAAGAAATAAATTCCCGAATTGGAAAGGCAGCGTCTACGTTTGGTAAATGTAAAGATAGAGCATGGGCCTACACCAATCTTACACTCAGGACTAAGATTCAAATTTACCAAAGTTGTGCACTTCTATATGGATCAGAAACTTGGACTACCAATGCAGGGCAGGAGAAAACATTTAAACAGTTTTCATGTGCGCTGCGTTCAAAAGATTATGAACATCAGATGACGGGACAAAATAACCAACTCTAATGTCTTATAATGAGCCAAACTCCCATCCAACATGGCAACACTTCGGTTAGTGTGTTGTCATTTTGGTCATTAATTACTTGAACCGATGGTCTAAAATTGCCTGTTAACGTTCTGATTTCTCTGAACATTTCTCTGTCATCTCCCTTGTTGATGAGGCACTTCAATTCTGCCTTAGGCATTTTTCTTTTTGTCTCTTCTGATCTCTGTTCTAACTGTTTTTGTGTACATTCTCTATTCATCGCTGTTTTGCTTTTGGTTCTGTTTGCTTTAGTTTCTTCTTTGAGGGTCAATGTTTTTTCTGAGGTGTTGTTTTGTTTCTTGTTCACTGTTCTGGGGATGATGTTTTGTGTTGATGAGAAAAGAATATCTCTTGCTTGAACTGCCATCAACAAATCAAATTTGTTTTTAACTTCTATGTTATATTCTGATGGTATTGCTTCTGTATTAAAGTATATTGGTCTTGCTCCTCTCACCACTTTTTTAAGCCTTATTTTGAATTCTTCTATTAGTAGTTCATGATCTGTGTCGCAGTTTGCACCTGGTAGTGTTTTTGATGACATCACACCAGATCTCCATCTTTGCTGGATCAGGATGTAGTCTTTGGTTTCTTATGCTGCCATCTGGAGAAGTCCATATAATCTTCTTAGATGTTGTTTGAAGAAAGTATGTGGCAATAGCAAGGTTACTCTCCTGGCAAAGCTTAAGTTTTTCTCCTCTGTTGTTTGAAGAAAGTATGTGGCAATAGCAAGGTTACTCTCCTGGCAAAGCTTAAGTTTTTCTCCTCTGTTGTTTTTAAATACTAAGTGACCCCTGAACGTCTTCATCTTTTCTTTCCATGCCAACTTTTGCATTGAAGTCTCCCGTGACTAAAATATCTACTTTTTTCTATGGTTATGACTTCTTTAAGTTCTTGTATTTTATATTTCACATGGGGAGTCATACTGGATGGGCATATGGATTTTAGCATTTTTTTAGATAGTACTGGATCGCTAGTTGTCAATTCTTTGGAGATTGCCATGAAGTTGTTCCTCTTTAGCTTTCCTTTTTCGAGGCTGGTTATTCTTTGGTGCTTGGGGTGTTTAGAGAACCTTTTTATATTTCTCATATACTTTTAATACTGGTGTTTTACTTTTTCTTTTTTAGTCTAATTGTTAATAATCTGTCGCTGACTAGATTGTAACCAGGGAGAGTTGCATATATTTTTGTTTGTCAGGATGAACCCTACATTTCCCCTGTCCGCTCTTTTCCTGAACATGTAAATGCATTGCCTGATTGAGTCTCAAAATGACCCAAGGTCTCACCATTGGATCTTTGAGATATTTTTTTTATTTTGGCTGTCATTATTTCTCAGCAATCTGCCAGCAGTAGTTTGCCAATGCTTTCTGATTGCTTCTGGCCGCTTAACACCTTAAGTCCCAGTTGTGCCCTGAGCTCGATACCAAGTTGTTCCAGCTCTTGCCTTCAAAACCTTTGTTGACTGACTCAATCCTCCACTCTTTTAAAATATAAAAAAAATATAGATAATTGTGTTTGGATAAAAAAAAAAAGAAAAAAGACAACTCTTCAGACTGCTGCTTTAGAAATTGACAAATGAAGAGGGAAATATAAGCAGATAAATAGTGCAAGGAAGGTTAAAGTTCATGTCAGAGTGTTCTTGTGGCACGTTGAAAACCACAGAGAATATGTTGAAGTGTATTAGATATTGAAGACACATTGTAATTCAATTTCATATAGTGTGTTTAACAATTGTGTAGGAATTTGTCTGTAGCTGTTGCTATTTGCTTCATGCACACGTACAATCAACATTCTTTTGAAATGTTATTTCCTCACTTCTCAAACCAATAGTTGTACCTGAAAGGGGACCTTAGAAAGCTTATTTCAGTCACTTGTTTGAATATCTGATCTATCACCTCGGATGTTTCCCTCCATAATAATATTGATTTATTATTATTTGTAACACTTTTGAAGACAAATACCTAAGAAAAATACACTGTGCTCAAATGAATGAATTCAACACTAATATTGAGGTAAGAGAAATGTCCATGAAACCAACAATCTCATCTACCATTAGGAAGGGAAGAAGGACATATGTTGGACATGAGTTGAGAAGAGACAAGAGAATTCCAAAGCTAGCTCTTCTGTGGAAAATATCAGGATACAGAAAAAGAGGAAGACCTGGAGAGACACTACAATACACTTATAAGAGTAGCAAAGTTGGCAGGCATAGACTCATTAAAGATAAAATATCTTGCCAAGAATAGAGATGGGTGGCAAAAAACACTACAAGCCCCTTGCAACATCAAGCATCATGGGAAGGATCAAGATCAATTTGGTTATAATATAATGCAATCATTAATTTAAAATGGTTTCATTTTGAAGTATATCCCTCAGTTCTCTGTGCTATCTTATGCATGCATAATGTAGACAGTTAAGCTTGCATTAGCTATTAAATTCGATAGATTTATTTTCCATTATGCCTGCTTCAAAGCGACCACACTAATCAGTGTCTTTAATATGCCGACAGAATTATTTCAAGAGTTGAGTTCCCAGTGTCAAAGGGTGCTCTATTTCAGATCATATTATGTACAAACAGTAACAAAACAAAAGGGAAAAGAATGAACCTAATTATATAAAATCGATAGTCTACTTATTGACCCATTGAAAACAAATGATTAAAGCTTACAGCACAGTTCCCTTTTAAGGTGTGCAGTTGGTGCAGTGCATATCAGAATGTTGCAGCTCATTTTTAATTGACAAAGTACACTTTGTTGCCATATATTTTCATTACTTACACATTTCTCAAAACTGAGGATAGGAGTACTTTAGTGAACAATCACCATTCCTCACTTTGCACTGAAAACCATCTTGTAGTTGCATTTGTAATACTGACTCATTCTGATAGGCCATCACAATGTCAACAGCTCACAGACAGTAATACCTTATTTGAACTACTTTTTAAAAAGCTTATTATATAAGGCTAAAGTTAATATAACATTTATATCAACATTTCAAAAAAGAAAGTAAGAAAAAAAAAAGAAAAAAACCCCCAGAACCTTTGCCCTTGTGGCAAGGATTCTAACCTCTCAGCCATCAATGTTCATATAAATAGTAACATAACCACATCTTATCTTCTGGTAAAAAAAAAATGATGAAAACCACATATCAATTAATCACTGGCTACTCCCAGGTCAGTCAGGATTGCAATTTTTGTGACTGGAAGGTATTATGAAAATCTTTTTGTGAAAGTACATTAAAGGTAAGGATAGGCCAATATTTGCAAGCAATAAAATGCTGCTGTGGTTCATGCTCTAGTTTTCTTCCAATTCTCATGATTTGTGTAAACCAAACATACAATGGTATGGGGCAGCTAATTTAATAGAAAGTCAAGACAAACTATGACGTTTCAGCAAGAACCATCATCAGGTACAACAAACTAAACCAAATAAATCTAAGCTAGAGAGCAATGAAGAATAGGAATGGCGAAAAGTAATTTTAATGTCATGAAGGACATACTAACATCAAAACAAATAACACCAGAGCTAAAACTAAGAATAGCAAAATGTTACATCTTCTCAATATTCCTATATGGTGCTGAAACATGGACATTAGACAAGAAAACAGAACAGAGAATTGAAGCCTTTGAAATGTGGATATATAGAAGAATAGGTAGAATTGGATGGAAGGAAAAGAAAACAAACGACGAAGTCTTAAAACAACTAAAATGAAAAGAGAACTTCTGAACACAATTAGAACAAGACAAATGCGATTCTTAGGCCATGTTAAAAGACACAACAGCCTACTGAAAGTAATCCTGGAGGGGAAAATACAAGGTAAAAGAGGCAGAGGCAGACCAAGATTAACATGGATGAGTAACATCAAAAGATGGACAAATCAACCGATGACAGCCTGCACCATCAAAGCAAGAGATAGAGCAGAATGGCGCTCCATGGTAGCCAACCTTCGTTGCGGAGATGGCACTCAATGATGATGATGATGAGAGAGCAATACAGATATAGACAATGATTTGTATAGTTTATTATACCTGATGAAGACCTTTGCCAAAATGTCATAGTTTGTCTTGTCTTTCTATTAGTTTAGCTGCTCCATACTATTTGATGTTTGTTTTGCATGTTCTTTACAACTCTACTTGCAGCCCAGTATTTGATATTATTTATAAATTTGATTTCTGTGCTTATCTCCTGTCATGATTCATATTATATATTTGTGTTTCAATTGGACTTGTAATGAATGTACTTATGATCGCGGGCGACAAAGAGAGAAAATACTGGATAGCTTGGTGTCATGGCATGGAAAACAGTCAACAACAGAACTGATACGATGCACTGTAGATAGAAGATTGTGAAGGGACATGATCACCTACGCCAACCGGTATGGCACATGATGATGAATGTACTTATTAACTGTCTTTCCTTGAATCCTTGAGTCTTAAACGTTTTAAAACACACCTAAGCCTACAGAAATTTACATTGAAACTGTTCACACCATCTCTCTATTGATCTGTGATATGCAGAACAGTATTCTATTTACTTATTAAATGTCTCTTAGTTTTGTTTTTGAAATGATACAGCTAGTAGAACTGGTTAATAGAAGCTCTTAAATTCTTATGAAGTTGTATGTTGAAATTGCAAACTTATGTACATAGTCAAACATTTTATTTTAATAAAATCATCAAGTACAGTGTTTGCTGGCGTGAGTGATCATGTCTCTCCACAACTATCTGTTTCTGGAGTATCATTTCTGTTGTTGGACTTCCTACCAAACCTTAAATTATCTTGTATCTTTTCTCTCTTGTTCCCTAATTTTTGTTCCAATTGTCACAATATATTTTATACTCTATTTGTTTCCTTCTCATTACATTGCCAAAAAGTGATGATAGTTTCCTTATAATTTAGGAAATTAATGGTTTTTTTTTTTGCTTTGGCCTCCTTTCAATGCTAATTTTTAATTGTACATGGTATTTTCATTATTCTTCATAAAAAAGATACTCATCACTAAAGTACTTTTTTATTAATATGCATAAAGTTTGAATGCCGTGCAGTAACTTAGAATTTGAAATGTTTTTATTGAAAGAACCAACAATGTTTTGCAAGGTGGTTGTGAAACATGAACTAAAGCTGTTGAGTGTGTTTCTTTTTCTCTGGACATATAAAAAGATTAACATTTGTCAACTTATCTTACTTTGGTCTGTGCTTTGCTTAGGCAGAATGACTGACACTTTATTTAAATAATGGTGACATTTTTTAGTACTTCCTTCAGATTTTAACATCACTAGTCTGTTTAATATAGTTTTCATCAGCTTAAAGTGATGAAATGTCATAAACAGTATGTAGAACGAAACTAAGGGAAAAAGAGCATCACACAGTGGAACGAAACAGAGAAGCAATTATTGAAAAGAAGAAATTGTTTACAAATTGGAGGGAGAATAAGAACCAAGAAAAGACAAAAAGTTAAAATTTTGACCAAAGAAGCTAAGCAAAACAGATGGACAGATTTTGGACAAAGTATGAGCAGGGACTTCAAGCAAGACAGCCATAGGAGATTTCAACAAAGCAGTAAAAACAAGAACAAAAAAAGAAAGCCAGAATCCCACTGAACTCATAAATGACAAAGACGGACACCCAATATCAAATAACCAACAAATGCAACAGAGATGGAAAGAATATTTTGAAGACCTGTTAAACATGGCACCAACTACCAATAACACAACAAAAACCACGCAAGAGTGGACTGAACCCAACATCATGAAAAGAGGAAATCGAAGAAGTAATAAAATATGCACCAAGAAGTAAATCACTGAGGATAGATAACATCTATCTATTGACCTTTCGAGCCGTAACCGGCCCATAGGGCGTAGACCAAGATACACCTTCTCCTATATGAATTTTTGTTCTAGCAGTTTTCTTTTAAAGATATTTTATCAAATCTCGCCATCTGTCTCTGTTCTGTGCAAGCAGTTCTATCTCATTGAGGGAGCCGATTCCTGCTGCTCTTGCCTCTCTCATCAATGTTCTTTTCAGTGTCTCCCTGGGTCTTCCTCTTTTTCTTTTACCTGTTGTTTCCCATATGAGGGCTTGCTTTGCTATTCGATTATTATCTCTTCTCATCACATGTCCAACGTATGACCATCGTCTTTTCTTTATTACTGAAGATATTAGTGGTTGATTGGCGATTTCTCTAATTTCCTCGTTTGTTTTGAATTCGTTCCATTCTATACCAAGTATTTTCCTTAGACATTTATTTTCGAATGCGTTCAACTTTGTTTCTATATATCTTGTTTTTTTCCAGCTTTCACACGCATACGTAAGGGTTGATAGTACATTTGATTTGAATAGCCTAAGTTTTGTGTTTGTGCTAATGAGTTTTGATTTCCACAACTTTTCAAGGCTTCTGAAAGACATTGCTGCTTTAGCCAGTCTGATTCTAATTTCTTTGCTCGTATCCCCTTCTCGATCAATGTGACTTCCAAGATAGATAAAGTGATCGATCTCTTCTACTGGTTTGTTTTCCATGTATATTTTGTCACTTGTTGGAATTAAACTTTTCATGACTTTAGTCTTTTCATGATTGACCTCAAGCCCAATTTTGCTGGCTATTGATGATAGTTCATTTGTGTTTTCCTGCATCGTTTTTATCTGACTGCTGATGAGAACTATGTCATCAGCAAAGTCGAGGTCCTCCAAATGGTCTCCTTGTATCCATTCGATGCCTTTATTACCAGTGCAGCATTTCTTCATTATGAAGTCCATAACAATTCCAAATAACAAGGGCGATAAAATACATCCTTGTTTAACCCCAGTTTCTATTGGGAAACATTCGCTCAGTCCTTCCTCTGTTCGAACTGCACATGTGTAACCATCATACATGTCTTTGATAATATTTATGATTTTTGATGGTAAGCCATATTGCTTCAGAATTTTCCACAAAGAATCTCTATGAATACTATCAAATGCTTTTTTGAAGTCGATGAAGTTAAGTACAAAAGGTTTTTGCTTTTCAATGTGTTCCTCCAATATAAGTCGTAGAGTGAAAATGTGGTCAAGACAGCTTCTCCCTTTTCTAAACCCAGCCTGTTCTTCACGCATTACTGTATCTATTGAATCCTTTATTCTATTTAGGATGATTTTACAGAATAACTTTGAGGCAACTGACAAAAGTGTCACGCCTCTCCAGTTGTTACAATCTCTAAGATTGCCCTTTTTTGGGATCTTAACAATGATTCCTTTTTTCCATTTATGAGGCGTCTTCTCTGTTTTCCAAATGATGTTGAACATTTTTTGGAGATGTATTAAATTATGGCTATCAATTGCCTTGAGGATCTCAGCTGTTAACTTATCCTCTCCAGCAGCCTTGTTATTGGTCATTAGCTTTAAGGTGGTTTCTATTTCACTCAAGGTAAAGTTATCTAAATTTACATCTAATTCTGCTGCTGGTGTTTCAGCTTCAAAATCTATTAAACTGTGAGGTAGTGGACGGTTAAGAATTTCTTTGAAGTGTTCCGCCCAACGGGCTTTTATGTCTGCGCTTGTTGTTAGCATTAATCCAGATTTGTCTAGAATTGGTGTTCCACTGGATGTATAGGTGTTTGTCAGCATCTTTTGTACAGTATAGAGAGTTCTGCTGTCTCCTGTAATTGCAGCTGTCTCTGCTTTCTCTGCCAAGTTGTCTATATAAGCTCTTGTATCTCTTCTTGCCGAACTTTTCACTTTGTTGTCTAATTCTTTGTATGTTGCTTTTGCCAGAACCTTTCCAAGATCTGTCTTTACATTAGTCATGGCTCTCTTCGCTTCTCTTCTTTCTTTGATGTATTTCCACGTGGTGTCTGAGATCCAAGCTCGTTTTTCCATTTTCTTCAGTCCAGCACTTGCTTCTGCTGCTGTCATTAGTATTTTACTCTGTGAGTCCCACATTTCATTGATATCTAAGTCTATTTCACCATGTGCTGAATAACAATTACTTAGCTCTATGTTAAACTTTTCCTTTATGGCTTCATCTTTCAGTTTATGACTATCAATTTTATGTGTAATTGACCTCTTCTGTTGGTTTCTAAATTTTAATCTTATTTTCCCAATGCACAGGTTGTGGTCACTATTAACATCAGCACCTCTGTATGCTCTTACATCTATTAATGATGATCTGAATTGTTGTTTAATACATAGGTGGTCAATTTGATTTGATGTTCTATCATCAGGAGATATCCATGTTGTTTTGTGAATATTTTTGTGTGGAAATAATGTCCCACCTATAACTAAATTTTCTATTAAACATAATTCTATTAATCTTTCTCCATTCTGACTTGTTGTATTACAGCCTTCTCTCCCCATCACATGTTCCACTCCTGCGTTATCTTGTCCTACTTTGGCGTTGAAGTCTCCCATTACAATTAAAAGATCGTGTTTTGGTATTTTGTTTATAAGTTGTTGCAGTTGGTTATAAAAATCATCCTTAACCTCATCATCAGCTTCGTTAGTAGGCGCATAACATTGAATAATTGAAAGTCTTCCATGTTTTGTTTTGTATCGTGTTCGTATCAGATGGCTGTTTACCGGTTCCCATTCTAATAAACTTCTTGCAGCTTTGTCTGTCATCATTATGCCTACTCCTTCACGGTGTTTTCCATCTTCCCTTCCAGAAAAAACTACTATTTTATTATCAATAGATCTCCTACCTGTTCCAGGCCAGCGCATTTCGCTTAATCCTAAAATATCTAGATCGTATCTGTCCATCTCGCTCGCGACCTGTGCATGTTTCGTCGGAGCGGCCATTGTTCGCACATTCCAGAATCCTATTTTTGTTGTTGTTTTAGGGCCGAAAAAACTATCACTACTATCTACTGCTAATTTACACATTCTGTATCAGGTCTACGTTTCATTAACAACATCGTTTTTACGATAGCGGCTTGTTAAACCTCTGATCAACGGTTCTATACCAAGCCGGAGAAAAAATAATTCCTCCATTTTGGAAACAACCGGAAACCGCGTTATAACCAAGTTATAGATAACATACTAGTAGAAATAATAGCAAAAACAGGAGTTACATAGCTGCACAGAATATTCAATGCAGCATTGCACCAACAAAAAAGTCCCAGAAGACTGACAACAGGCAATCATCGTACCAGTATGGAAAAATAAAAGTGGCAAAGGAAACTGCAATCAATGTAGAGATATACACTGTATCACTTCTCAGCCATGTAGGAAAGTTATTTGCCAAAATTGTGGGGAAAAGGCTGAGACCAATAATAGAATTACCGTTAAGCAATTGTCAAATGGGATTCTGAAAAAACAGGTTGTACTGGTGCTCGCTAACAGAAAAGATGACAGAATACTATAAAAATGTGTACATAGCTTTCATTGACCAGGATTAGATCAGGTATAAGAGAGGTGCATACTGTGGTGTCTCTTCCACCCACCACCCACCCCCCCGATATAACAATACGATGATGATAGGAGGTAAAATAGTTTTAGGCGCCGTGGAATTAAGTGAAGTCTTGAGGATTAACAAGGAGACGTTAAGTCTACCGAACTCAGTCACTGTGTCGTAATCAACTTTTAGATTACAGGAAGATACGTACAGGGAGAGCCTGGAGGTCCAGAGAGATGTTTGCTCTGGCCGACAAAGTTGCGTAACGCAACGACACGGCCGCTGGATTCTAGACACCTGCTGATATGGGATGGCTAGCCCAGCCCTGTAACATTCAGAGTTAAGCCGAAAAAGGGCGTGATCAAAGACGTCACCAACACCAGGTCATCTTTATGTTCAGCAGTGGGTAACACTTTGAGTCTCTTTGACTTGGAGATCAAAGAATCACCACACGTAGATGAGACCACCGTAGGATTTGGTTGTGAGGGGAGAAACTTAGGAAAATTGACGGGTGTTGACAGGATGCTTAAAGCAATAAGACCATGGACATAATTAACAAAGGTGGCGCTAACGAAATAGTGACTGCAGACTGACGAAAGATAAGCCGTATCTAGACTAGATTCCCATGATGCTTTGGCCAGGTGGGGGTGGCTAAATGGACATTAAAAGGCCATGACTGGACTGGAAACAAGAACAGAAGGCAGAGAGACAAGAAGATACAGAACACGAGACAAGACAGAGGCAGAGAACTTAGATCTTAGATTAATAGGGAACAGAACACACAGAAGAGAACTTGGATTTAGATAAAAAGAACTTAGACTCTAGACGCAGCACTTAAAGGAACATTTAGATTATAAGAGGACAATATAGTTTGTTCATTGTACGAAACCAGTCAGATGAGCAGGAGCACAAAGATTTGTGTGGTTTAGGTTTAGAAATAAGACCTCAAGGTCTATAAGATTGAGAGTTAACTTGTATACGATCACGAGCGTTACTTGTGAATATACATCGCCGATAGGCTCAACACAGCAACAATAAAGGAACATTTATATTATAAGAGGACAGTATAGTTTGTTAATTGTATGGAACCAGTGTTAACTGTTGTTAAAGTTTTGAAGTGGATGTCAACAATAAAGACTATATTATATTTGCTCGAAAACTATAATGATGAAGAGTTGTGTGTCTCTATATACATATTATGAAAGTAGAAGATAGCAAGATAAGAGTACAGAAGATAGATCAACAAGATAGTAATACGACAAAGATTCTCTCTCTCCCCCTTTTTTTTACATAATCTATACAATGAAAATCCTACCATTCTATTGTGTTAAGGTCAGGGAGAATCTAAGACCCTGGGTGCAACATTTCACAGCAATATACCAAATAGTTTTCAAGAAAATTGTTGATTTTTTGGGGCAAAAATTTGTGAACAGACTATAGTATATATATATATATATATATATATATATATATATATATATATATATTGACCTTTCGAGCCGTAACCGGCCCATAGGGCGTAGACCAAGATACACCTTCTCCTATATGAATTTTTGTTCTAGCAGTTTTCTTTTAAAGATATTTTATCAAATCTCGCCATCTGTCTCTGTTCTGTGCAAGCAGTTCTATCTCATTGAGGGAGCCGATTCCTGCTGCTCTTGCCTCTCTCATCAATGTTCTTCTCAGTGTCTCCCTGGGTCTTCCTCTTTTTCTTTTACCTGTTGTTTCCCATATGAGGGCTTGCTTTGCTATTCGATTATTATCTCTTCTCATCACATGTCCAACATATGACCATCGTCTTTTCTTTATTACTGAAGATATTAGTGGTTGATTGGCGATTTCTCTAATTTCCTCGTTTGTTTTGAATTCGTTCCATTCTATACCAAGTATTTTCCTTAGACATTTATTTTCGAATGCGTTCAACCTTGCTTCTATATCTCTTGTTGTTCTCCAGCTCTCACACGCATACGTAAGGGTTGATAGTACATTTGATTTGAATAGCCTAAGTTTTGTGTTTGTGCTAATGAGTTTTGATTTCCACAACTTTTCAAGGCTTCTGAAAGACATTGCTGCTTTAGCCAGTCTGATTCTAATTTCTTTGCTCGTATCCCCTTCTCGATCAATGTGACTTCCAAGATAGATGAAGTGATCGATCTCTTCTACTGGTTTGTTTTCCATGTATATTTTGTCACTTGTTGGAATTAAACTTTTCATGACTTTAGTCTTTTCATGATTGACCTCAAGCCCAATTTTGCTGGCTATTGATGATAGTTCATTTGTGTTTTCCTGCATCGTTTTTATCTGATTGCTGATGAGAACTATGTCATCAGCAAAGTCCAGGTCCTCCAAATGGTCTCCTTGTATCCATTCGATGCCTTTATTACCAGTGCAGCATTTCTTCATTATGAAGTCCATAACAATTCCAAATAACAAGGGCGATAAAATACATCCTTGTTTAACCCCAGTTTCTATTGGGAAACATTATATATATATATATATATATATATATATATCTATTAATACATGTATCAGTTTTTACTTTTGATTTATCTGTTGTAATAATTTGTGTGTTTTTGTTTCATTGAGATACAAGTCTTTTCACTGTTACCAAAGTCACCTAGTGAGGTGGATAAACGTGCTGTATCATCAACATAGCATATTTCTGTTAGTGCATGACCTTTCAATTATAATAGTGCCATAAATACCATTAATTATACTTTTTGAGCAGTGTTAATGTGAATGCTTTTAAAATTGTGTTAATAAAGGCAAGAAATTCCCAAATATAATAACCTTAAGGTAGAAGAGTAATGACTTAATAAATGTGAAAACCAATCATACATATACAGCAGGTATCCTATGGGTCAAGCCATGAGGAAACCACGGATTAGATTTTTTTGCAGTCATCTTTACAGACGATCAATAATACGACACGATTGTATTACAATCCGTAATACGAAAGGAGTGCATAGACATTTACAGCATGCTCGGCAGGCAGAATAGTCAAGGAAGATAGTGATGCATATGTTATGACCACGAGTAGTATGGCGATGGAGGTGATCAGCAGTTACCAAGGCATTCATCTGGTTAGTCACAAGACTACACCCACGCCTGTATACTGAGTGATTCGATGAGCATAAGAAAAGTGGAGGCGGGATCTGTACGCATGTAATGGGTAGAGTCATTGTCATTGCAGAAGTAAAAAATATGTACGGTCACCTTTGTCTACGTCCCAGGACATGCAGGAGTATAGGGAAATGAAAGAGCGGACAGGTTAGCTAGCTGCGCTATTATTATATTATTCCATGGTCAACCAATGGATCGGGCAGACATCATCAATGCCCTCCGGGAATTGGAAAGGACACAGGACTTCGACAACCATGTGTCCACGTCACTCCTTCGGATGAAAGAGAAGGGAGTTAAGATGGGCACTGCCAGAAACGATAACCTTAGTGGGTGTGTAAGAAGACTAATCAACTAACACAGAACTGGAGTCGTCAATTGCTGGACACTGCAAGACTTGCTGATGAGGGGATCTGAGCACCTATTCGGGGTGCAATGATGACGACCAACTAATAACTCAATAACAAATTCATTTTCTTCAGTGCAATATTTATATTTAAATACTAGTACTAAAACAGTGCATAATTTAGAAAGCTGAACATTCTGCTGTGCTTGTGTACTTGTTTGACAAATTTCTGTTGAAAACATGGGCAATGTTGAACATGTTAGTTTACAAACAGGAGCGATGACAATTACAACCAGAACAAAAAACATCTGGGAAATTTACACATGCACAAATGTCAGTACAAATAATGAAAGTTGAACATGCAGAATGAATCACCGTTGGTTGTGAACGGGAATAAATCCATGTTAAAGATACCTTTGGCCTTATCCTTTCTGTGCCCTTGTCACTGTTGAAAATCTGTTATTTTTATTGCATGTTTATCATTATTGTATTTACTTATGACTTTTTTGTCATGTTTGACATTTAAGTTTCCAACAGATTAATGTTCATGATTGTTACAAAATAAGTTGCCTTAATCACCAAGACATTTACAAATTATATTTAATTATTCCTTTTTCCTTTCTCATTTGCCTTTCAGCGATGAGGGGAGATATAATTTGGTGTATTTTGCTCTTCTGTCCTATGCTGCTGTTAAGTTACCTAGTGTTTCTAATATTCCGTCAATCCATCTTTTTCATGGTGAGCTCTTGGTTGTGGTGTTCTTGCAACTTTTATTGAAGGCTTGTTGTGTTGTGTTTTGATCTTATGACATGGCCAAACCATTTTATATTTTGTTTCTTTATCTTTTCTATGGTAGGGATTATTTCTTGCTTTTTTCTCAGTTCTTCATTTATGATTTTATTTCTCAGGCCGGTCATTCGTCTAACACATTTCATCTCAGTAGAGGTTATTTTTCTTATTGTTCTTGAGCCTAAGGATTTGAGCCTGGCATTGGCAGCACAACATTGGGATGAAGATAAAAATGCTGTAACAATTATTAAATCCCTATAGGACACACTTCATTTGACTTGGCTGAAAAAAGACTTTGCTATCTTGCTCTTAAGTTTGAGATGGCGGTAACAGAAAATAATACTGACGACACCTTCCCCCAAACCTCTAAATTATGTGACCAAATGCTGTAGAGTTAAGATACCTCCACAAACATAGAACATTAATTGTTGTGCCTGTTCTATTGAAGTTAGCAATTAACTATACATTATGAGTTGTTCTAAATGTGTTGACAGTTGTGTTTGAGAAACAGTGTTTGATTGTAGATGTAATGTTGTCAATTATACAAATGACAGGGCAACATGATTTTTAAATGTGGAGAGCATTTGTCTTTATTGCAGGCATTATGAACATGCCCAACCAAGGGACTCGCCAGGTGTTTCTCTACGACCATGGACGACCACACTGGTCTCAAGGTGGACCCTTGTTCTATGACCGCCGAGTTCCACCACCTCCACCACAGATGGGCAACTTTCCAAACCCCCAGATTCAGGGGCCATCCCCGCAGTGGTTGAGGGGTCCCTTCATTGGAGGCCCCGGCCCAGGTCCAGGACAGAACCAGCAGCAGTTTGATGGGTTTGGCCTCATACCTTGGGGTAATCAAGGCAGTTATAGTAACAGGTAAAGATTGATGCTTGTTGTTTTGACTAGGAGGATTTGACTGTTTGAAGGGATTCCACTGTAATGTGGTGGATAATAGATGGAAACATGAACATTCTTGCAATTATATTGTAACACTAGTAGTTAATACAGGGCAGCAGAGTATTACTAAATACAGGGCAGCAGAGTAAATACAGTGATAAGAAATGAGGATTGTGTGTAAAGATTAGATACCAATAGAAATGTCTATAAATATTATAACATGAAATGATCTATTTGCTGCAAGTTCTCTCATCTGAACTGTGAACTTTGTCAGTGTGCATTTTCAGATGAAGTTAGAGGAAATAGATTTATCACAAGACAGTGTGTCTAGATAAAGGCTCTCTGTCTAAGAGACGTATGACCAAAGAATTCTTGGAGAAAGTAGATAGAAGCAGAGATGAAGATAATGGGGAAGACATGGAATGATCTTAAAAGAATGGCAAGAAACAGAATGACTTGGAAAGTGTTTGTTGAAGACCTATGCTCCACAGGGAACTGAAAGGTAGAAGAAAAAGAAGTATGTTATGGGATGGTTTAGATCATTGCTAATGTCTTCTCTCTGTTGTAATACACCTGGCACCTTGGAAATATATGCCCAGTTGTCATTTTTACCTGCTTCTCAATGGTACTGTTCTGGTAACTTTGGGTTCTGTTTTGTTTCATATATCTGCTGCCCCAAATACATTTGTTGGATTTTCCTCATAATTATTGACATTTTATTGGCACATTCTTAGGGGTTCAACAGGATGCTGCCATGTCATTTTTTTTAATTAAAAAAATGTGAAATAACGGCAAGAAAGTAAATGAAAATTGACCTTAAAACACATTTTGTTGGAAGAATCTGTTGGAAAAGTGGTTATTAAGAGAATTACAAGGTTATAGCAGAAATATTGCATGAATGTCGATATAAAGGCAGCAAAATGCTGCATTTGAGCTTGTCATGCTGGCTACCAGAGCTGCAATTTGTGGTACAGAATGTGTTAATATAGCTCAGTAATTGTTAATAATTAATAATAGGTTGTGTTATATTAGTTGTGTTGTATCTGGTTTGATGGTTTTCCTTCACATATTTGTTAGCTTTATCATTTACCAGTGATACTGCAGTGCATGAAATCTAGTGAAACACATCTTTTGTACTGCAAGCATAATATATAATATAAGGTCATGGGGTCCATATTTTTATGAATCCTTAGTGATGTGACTTTTACAGAGAATCTTTCTCCTCATCACTTCAGTTGCAATTTTCAAAAAGCATCCTCTCTAAACAATTGATGAAGAACATTTCCTCTTGTCTTTCCTATCTGCCATTTTTGGGCCTACAGCAGTTGCTGTTCATTTTTCTTCAGCTCTTTTGTGTTGTTTGTTCATCCTTCTAAGAATATATGTGCTTGAAATGTTTCTCTGTCCTTCTTTGCCAATGTTCTTCTTTGCTCCTTATTCTGGCAGTTTTTTTTTTCCAATTGATGGGTTTATTTTGTCAGATAGTTTTCATTAATTACTACTTCACATTTTGTGTTTATATTGATTATTTATTGATATAACCATTGATGTGGAAAAAAATGATTGCATTCACTTTCTGAATGGTCTATCACTGGAAAGTCTCCACCGAAATCTATTATAATAAGGGAATTATCTTTTATGACAGTATCAAGCAACCTCTGGTGTTTTTCCTGTTTGTTTGTTTTTTTCCCATTAGAAGTCACTTGATTTCTGGATTACTTTACTTCAGAAGCTGAATGTTGATGTCTGTTGATGATTTTGTCTAACATGTCAGCTGTATTGTCATTAGGTTGATCACAGAAACATTTTAAGATGCCATTTTCCCATAAAGCTTTGTCTTTTCTCCCATTGATAACAGAGTTCTTTCATTTCTGCAGTGAAGTGCTCCACTTTTCTCCCATTGATAAAAGAGTTCTTTCATTTCTGCAGTGAAGTGCTCCACTTTTCTCCCATTGATAACAGAGTTCTTTCATTTCTGCAGTGAAGTGCTCCACTTTTCTTCCCCTCCACTGAAAATTTCTTACTGTTCCCTGTGCAATTCTTGAAGTGACCTACACATTATCTGCCCCCAATTTTTCAACATTGGACTTCCTGACCCACGACAGCCTTCTCCTAGACTCTTTCTCAAAACTTTCAACCTTTCTGGTTTACACACTGTCTAGCTAGAACTTTTTCCTGGCATTTTCTCAGTTTTTCCAAGAAAAACTACCCCCTAGGTTTTGTCTATTCTCTTCATTCAAGGTGGTGTATTTAAATGGTTCTTCCAAAAGTTGCACAAGATTAACACTGTGTCAGAGATCATGTCAAATTACCTTTGATAAAGTGCTTGTTTGTAGAGCTTCTTGGGGTTTGAAATGACCCACAAGAGGAACTGGAGAGTCGTGATAGCTCAGTGGTTAGTGAACTGGACTACAAAGGACAAGAGGTAGGGTTCAATCCCAACCGATGGCTTCCGGGTTCACCCAGCCTTAAATGGGTACCAGATTTTTCTGGGAAAGTAAAGCAGCACGGAAGTAATACCGACCATATTACCCCAAAAATCATGCGCTGAAGGTCTGTAAAATTTATGGTCACTAACACCATATTCTCTATACACCACTTGGCGTGACAGGGGCTCTTTACTTTTTTTTTAATATACAAGGGGGACTGGTTGGTCTCAACTCAAGACGCCAGTCTTGAGACAGGTTGTGAATTCAAATCCTGGCTGCACCAGTTCGGATTTTTATTCTGTGATTACTCTCTGTGGCAACCACCCCTGGTCTCTGCAACAAGGCCCAGATTGAAACATCAATTACTCATTGATGGAAAAAATGTGAGTACCTCCAAAGATCTGCCTGTGCGGCAAGGGACCCTGTGCACACGACTGCCAGGGGAAATTGGATTAACATGGAAAATTCAGTTCCTAGTCTCTAGGGACTTCAGCAAAGGTGAAAACTAGTGAACACAAAGGAAAAAAAAAATACTTACTGTATCATGGTTGGAACCAGGGAGGTTTTAGGGAGCATGAATTTTGCTTGGATGACAATGTATTCACCCATCTTATCTTCTTCCAAGCCAGGTGAGAGAGCTGGAATCACATTTCTTAAATTTGGTATTTAGTAAAAAGCCAAATTGGCAATCCTGGGCTGACTGCTTGACATTTAGGATGAACCGAATACTGCCCAAATTTCAGGACAAATATATAAATATTGAGTAAAATTTCATTTGAAAAGGTTGCTCAAGTAGCGCATATGTGTTTGCCCAGAGTGATGTGATGTCAGCTGTAACAACAATTAACTTTGAGCATTGTTATCAGCTATTGATCACAAGAAATCTTGGGAACCGGCATGAAGTTACTTTCAAGCAGGTGGCAAATATCACATTTCTGTATTCACTCGTAAAGTTTCACATAAAGACCATTGGCAGCTCTTTTTATGTGTCATTTTGGTAACATTTTATGTCAGTATCTGAAAGGGTACAGTTCAAAATATTGTTGCTAAGTTATAAGTATCTTTTTGCTTTTTTCATTGCATTTGTGTTTTAAATACAATTTCACTGATGCCATGTTCTACCATTTATTGAATAAACTGTCAAATAAAAAGAAAGATCAGCAGTTTTTATATGTTTTACAAAACAATAAATCTGTGCACAGACAAAACAGCAGGCACCACCAGGGGAGAAATGCTGCAGGGGGAGTGGCTCCCAGAAACAACAGATTGCTAGCAATTAATGCCCGCAACAACCACCGACAGCACAACGACCAAGAGGTATTAAAGCTTATTTCTGTGATCATTTACATAAAAAGAACACAAATTTCTTGTACTGTTATGTGTATCATAATGCAGTAATTTATATCAAGGTGTCAAGTAACATAGGATAACAATGAACATGGAGTACTGTGTTGTTACATCTGACTGTTGCATTTTGTTATATAACATGATGTATCAGTGAACATGGAGTACTGTGTTGTTACTTTGTACAGTTTGCTTGCATTCACCCAATAACTAAAAGAATAGTTGATCTGGATAGTTGTGTTTTACTGATCCTGTAGCAAGCTATAACGGATCTTCTTGCAGCCTTCAGATCCTCTAATCACTGGCTTTCTATCTTATGATTCATTCTATGTTTCTGCTGCATATAGGAATATGAATTGTACATTTGACTTATCAATTCTAAGCTTCATGCTGAAATGGAGACTAGTTGATCACCAAAAGTCTATAGAATACTTGGGCTGACATACCTATTCTAGTAGAGATTGCTTTCTCAATGTTGCTATTTGATGAACTATAGCTTCCTAGGTGTTTAAAGTGGTCCACCTCTTCTAGTCCCACTCCTCTGAACATAATTTTCTTTGTGATTTTGCCATTTACCCTCATAATCTTAGTTTTCTCTATATTTATTTTCAGTCCTGCTGTGAAAGGTTGTTATGTGGGCGCTAATGTATTATGTTGCTGTTTGTAGTAAAAACTGAGATATTTGCACCTTTCAACCCAGCACATCCATCTTCAGCCTGGCATTTTTTAGTGCTGAGTTGCTTAGTCTGTTACATGAGGCACTATGAAGAGGTGGAGTAGGGTTTGGATAGTTCTAGTTTACCAATCCTGACACAAACCATTAGCTATGGTAACTTCTGTTGCTGTCATGTGTCTTTGTCTCCTTTGTACTATATAACACAATGTAACAATGTCCATGTGAATGCTGTGGCGTTTCATAGAACTGATTCGTTGTGTCACCTGACACCGTAAAACAGTCTACATACTATTGCTGTGTTGTTACATCATTGTGTCATCTTTAAACATATACTGTGTTATTACATCATCATCATCTACAAACTAATACTGTGTTGTAATACCATAGTGTCATCTACAAACTTATGCTATGTTGCATCATTGTGTGATCTACAAACTTATTCTATGTTGCATCATCATGTCATCTACAAACTTATACTATGTTGCATCATTGTGTCATCTACAAACTTATACTATGTTGCATCATTGTGTCATCTACAAACTTATGCTATGTTGCATCATTGTGTTATCTACAAACTTATGCTATGTTGCATCATTGTGTTATCTACAAACATATGCTATGTTGCATCATTGTGTCATTTACAAACTTATGCTATGTTGCATCATTGTGTCATCTACAAACTTATGCTATGTTATTATATCATTATCATCTACAAACTAATGCTGTGTTGTTATATCATTATCATCTACAAACTTATGCTGTGTTGTTATATCATTATCATCTACAAACTTATGCTGTGTTGTTAAATCATTATCATCTACAAACTAATACTGTGTTGTTATATCATTATCATATACAAACTAATACTGTGTTGTTATATCATTATCATCTACAAACTAATACTGTGTTGTTATATCATTATCATCTACAAACTAATGCTGTGTTATTATATCATTATCATCTACAAACTAATGCTGTGTTGTTATATCATTATCATATACAAACTAATACTGTGTTGTTATATCATTATCATATACAAACTTATGCTGTGTTGTTATATCATTATCATATACAAACTAATACTGTGTTGTTATATCATTATCATCTACAAACTAATACTGTGTTGTTATATCATTATCATCTACATTCTATTACTGTGTTGTTACATCATTGTATCATCGTTGTTCTCTTCTTATAAGGAATATGATGACTCTGGATAGGGTACACACTGAGAGAGCCAAATGAGAGTATTACATGACAGGGCATTTTTTTTGGAATCCCCAGGGGAAGAGACAAAGAGGAAGACAAAAATAATTTTGCAGAAGATAGGTGGAAGCAAAGATGAAGATGATGGGGGAAGACATGGAATGATTTTAAAAGAATGGCAAGAAACGGGATAGCTTGGAAAGTGTTTGTTGAAGACCAATGCTCCACATGAAGATGAGAGGAAGAAGAATAAGCAGTGTAACAGAGTTTGTGTACATGGGTAAGGGTTCTCCTTAGAGGTTCTCACTATTTGGAGTATTTCACAGTAGTATATATCAGTAGAAGTGTCTTTACTTCATTGTGGTAAACACATCAGTAGAAGTGTCTTTACTTCACAGTGGTAAACATATCAGTAGAAGTGTCTTTACTTCACAGTGGTAAACATATCAGTAGAAGTGTCTTTACTTCACGGAGGTAAACATATCAGTAGAAGTGTCTTTACTACACGGAGGTAAACATATCAGTAGAAGTGTCTTTACTTCACGGAGGTAAACATATCAGTAGAAGTGTCTTTACTTCACAGTGGTAAACATATCAGTAGAAGTGTCTTTACTTCACAGTGGTAAACATATCAGTAGAAGTGTCTTTACTTCACGGAGGTAAACATATCAGTAGAAGTGTCTTTACTACACGGAGGTAAACATATCAGTAGAAGTGTCTTTACTTCACGGAGGTAAACATATCAGTAGAAGTGTCTTTACTTCTCGGAGGTAAATATATTAGTAGAAGTGTCTTTACTTCACGGAGGTAAACATATCAGTAGAAGTGTCTTTACTACACGGAGGTAAACATATCAGTAGAAGTGTCTTTACTTCTCGGAGGTAAATATATTAGTAGAAGTGTCTTTACTTCTTGGAGGTAAACATATCAGTAGAAGTGTCTTTACTTCACGGAGGTAAACATATCAGTAGAAGTGTCTTACTTCACGGAGGTAAACATATCAGTAGAAGTGTCTTTACTTCTTAGAGGTAAACATATCAGTAGAAGTGTCTTTACTTCTTGGAGGTAAACATATCAGTAGAAGTGTCTTTACTTCTTGGAGGTAAACATATCAGTAGAAGTGTCTTTACTTCTTGGAGGTAAACATATCAGTAGAAGTGTCTTTACTTCACAGTGGTAAATAGAAGTGGGTAACAAGCACTTCTCTTACCCAACTCTCCTTCCACATGTGCTCATGTTTATGCCGTGGCTGCTCTCAGCAAGGGGTTGGAGGTGTTTGTAGTAAAGAATCAATAATTATTGAACTGTAAACCAGCTCAAAAACCTAATTTTTTACTTTCCTCGCTTCTTCTTTTCTTCTCTATTTACCTTTAAGCTTCGAGAGGAGATATAATTTGCAATCATTTGCTCTTCTGTTTGCCTCTGCTGCTGTTATGATTCTTACTGTTTCTAATTTTCCATCAAACCATCTTTTTTCATGGTCATCTCTTGGGTCTGATGTTCTCGTAATTTTTAATGAATGTTCATTGAGTTGTGTTTTAATCTTTCTGCCTTATCACATGGCCAAACCATTTAATCAGTTGTTTCTTTATATATTCTATGGCAGGGATTATTCCTAGCTTTTTTTCTCAGTTCTTAATTCCAGATCTTATCTCTCAGACTGTTTCCTGTCATTCATCTAACACATTTCATCTCTGTAGAGGTTATTTTTCTTATTCTGGCATTGGTAGCATGACGTTGGAATGAAGATTGTATTGTCGAGTCCAGGACTGGCATTGGTAGCATGACGTTGGAATGAAGATTGTATTGTCGAGTCCAGGACTGGCATTGGTAGCATGACGTTGAAATGAAGATTGTATTGTCGAGTGCACCTTTCCTCACTGATTCGCAAACAAAGTAACAGCAGACATTCTTGTTGAAATTGTTGCTATTCAATTATTTTAATTCCCATTTTTTCATTATTTTCTGGATTTATAGTAGAAACATGACATTCTTTGTGTTGTAGTTTTAAAAAGGGAAATCTTGATTGTGCACACAAGTTGTCATCATTTATATATCGACTTGATAATTATTAACCAGGTGAGGTACCTATGTTTCAAGTGTGGAGATTACCTGCAAAATTCACCTGAGTCAGGGGTTCACCTTTGTGATGCTGGGGCTCAGCACAATGATCTTCGTCAGCAGCAGCACCACCACCTGCAGCAGCATCAGAACAATAGCAATGATTTGCAGCAACATCAGAGTGAAGACCTGCAGGCCAGGCTCAGTAAGTTTTTTATTTCCAGCATTTCATGCCCAGAAAGGTGATTATTACAGATGTAATTATAACCTGCTGTGAATGTAGCATCAGGTCAAGAGGCAGTAGCTCTTGGATATCATTATCAAGTACTGTACCAGCTGGCGCATGTGATCATGTCTCTTCACAACTTTCTCTGCAATGTTTTTATCATCTCTATTGTAATCTTTCTATCTAATCTTTCTTTTAAACTGTTTGCTATCTTTTCTTTCTGTTGCTCCTGTCTTTTCTTCCCTAAATTTTCTTATCTTCACAGTATATTCAAACTGTTTCCTTCACATCACACGACCAAATAGTAATAGTCTCCTCCTGAAGTTGGTAACAGGCAATCTTTTTGCCTTGACCTTTGTCTTATGTCTTCATTACTCATTTTAGCTGTCCATTTTGTGGCCTCAAATAATTTTTCTGTGTCTTCCAGGATTCATTTTTATATACCAATATGAGAATATCATGGACAGCTAAGAAGAGTAATTAAAACATTCCAAAAGAGGCCAAAGCAAAAAGAGAGCTAATTTCCAATATTAGTAAGAAACAAACAATTATCATTTTTTGGCTGCATAATGAGAAAGGAACAGTTGAATATGTTGTGACAACTGGGAAAATTGAGGGACGATGAGATACCAGACAGTTTAAGAGAATGGCTTGGCAAAGGATCAACAACAGAAATGATAGGTAACTGTCAAGATCAAGAGTTGTGGAGAGACATGATCATCTACACCAGCAGGCATCGTACCTGATGATGATGATATCAAGACTGGCTTCTCATAAGTTTCATGAACTCTTTTTCTGATCTCCAATGTATAATGTATCATACAGTTATGTGTCAATGTATAATGTATCATACAGTTATGTGTCCATGTATAATGTATCATACAGTTATGTGTCAATGTATAATGTATCATACAGTTATATGTCCATGTATAATGTATCATACAGTTATGTGTCAATGTATAATGTATCATACAGTTATGTGTCCATGTATAATGTATCATACAGTTATGTGTCAATGTATAATGTATCATACAGTCATTTATAATGTATCATACAATCATGTGTCAATGTATAATGTATCATACAGTCATGTGTCCATGTATAATGTATCACACAGTCATGTGTCAATGTATAATGTATCATACAGTCATGTGTCAATGTATAATGTACCATACAGTCAATGTATAATGTATCACACAGTCATGTGTCAATGTATAATGTATCATACAGTCATGTGTCAATGTATAATGTACCATACAGTCATGTGTCAATGTATAATGTACCATACAGTCATGTGTCAATGTATAATGTACCATACAGTCAATGTATAATGTACTATACAGTCATATGTCAATGTATAATGTACCATACAGTCATTGTATAATGTATCATACAGTCATGTGTCAATGTATAATGTACCATACATTCATGTGTCAATGCATAATGTATCATACAGTCATGTGTCAATGTATAATGTACCATACAGTCATTTGTCAATGTATAATGTACCATACATTCATGTGTCGATGTATAATGTACCATACAGTCATGTGTCAATGTATAATGTACCATACATTCATGTGTCAATGTATAATGTATCATACAGTCATGTGTCAATGTATAATGTACCATACAGTCATTTGTCAATGTATAATGTACCATACATTCATGTGTCGATGTATAATGTACCATACAGTCATGTGTCAATGTATAATGTACCATACATTCATGTGTCAATGTATAATGTATCATACAGTCATGTGTCAATGTATAATGTACCAAACAGTCATGTGTCAATGTATAATGTACCATACATTCATGTGTCGATGTATAATGTACCATACAGTCATGTGTCAATGTATAATGTATCATACAGTCATGTATAATGTATCATACAGTCATTTGTCAATGTATAATGTACCATACAGTCATGTGTCCATGTATAATGTATCATACAGTCATGTGTCAATGTATAATGTACCATACAGTCATGTGTCAATGTATAATCTATCATACAGTCATGTGTCAATGTATCATACAGTCATTTGTCAATGTATAATGTACCATACAGTCATTTGTCAATGTATAATGTACCATACAGTCATGTGTCCATGTATAATCTATCATACAGTCATGTGTCAATGTATAATGTCAGCCCTGTGTCCATGTATAATGTACCATACAGTCATGTGTCTATAATGTTCATGTGTTGGTTACATAAGCCAGCTTTATATCTCTAGTGTGTGAATGTCATTTTGTCCTGTTTTTAACACTGGTGCACAGGTGTACATAATGGCTCATATGCTACCTCTTTTTTTTATCTAGAGTTTTGACATGTATTTTTTCCCCCATAACAATTTTGCTCAAGAAGTGGCCATTTCTGTCCTACTCTTTTCAATTTCTAACTGCCAGTAGTTCTTTAGTAGACCATCTTTACTAATGGTTTTCATTCCCTGAATCCTAAGAGAAAGGGTAACTACACATTATTATCAAGATGTCAACAATAAAAATTAATTTGTTTAAAATTGTTAATCCTATCACTCTCAAACACGGCAGTTCAACAGAAAAATGGACAGTTTCAAATAAAAATGAAGTTAATGTAATCAGAGAAATCAAGGTTTTTACATTTTCCTGTCAAACTTGGAATTGACACAAAACTGTAAAAACTACACAAATCTTCAATATGTTTTTAGAGTTTATGCACTCACCAGATATCATTGTGACAATGAAACATGATAATATCATAATTGAAGAAGTAATCACCTGTACACAGTCTAGTTAGTAGGGTATGTATCATGGGTTCAATGTCATCCATTGTATCACTTTTTCAGTGCCCAATGTGCTATAAAAAGCTTTGACAATCCTCTATCCATGATGTCAACATCACTTTCACTATTTTCTGTGGCGCACAAATGACTACAGTTATTGGTTATGGAAGGCCTCGGTATCACAGCAAACGAATTAAAATCCATAATTGCTCAACCGCCCGTGCCAGTGGAATCATCCGAATTACTAATTCATCTCCCAAACAAAGAAAGGTAACTGTAGTCCCCATCGTAGCAGTCCCAGCACACGCCAAAAGACATAAGGCGAAACCGCGCAGAAAGTGAACACAGTCAACTGTTCCCTGTCATACGATATCATCATTCATCGTAAACAAGCGGGATATCGAAGTAGGATCAAAACGGATGAGACACACAGCTCACGGTGTGCACAGAGCACTTAACTCAGTAGCTCCTGCAACAAGCCGGACTTGGAATATGAGGAAACTGCAAGAAGGAACACTTTTCAGACATAGCCTTCATGGTTCCTGCCGCCTATCCACCATATACCATGGGAGTTCACGTCCTCCCGAAAATGATGATCGTCATAGCACTTGATGATGTTAGGCCGTCATTGATGACTCCAATTCCAAACATATAGACACACAGTGGTGGTAAGTTATCATTTCCAATCCAACAGAAGCCACATGACCTGTAGTTAGTAAAACCACAGAGAGAATATGATTTTGTGACCTTCACTGATTCACTCTTAGATGTGAATGTGTAGTTTACACAAGAGGAGAAGTTTTCAACTACAGTGATCCCATTTAAGGCAATTCTGGGATAGCAAGGCAAGTCTCCTTTATAGCAGCAGAACTTGATGTTCTCCGCTCCCTTCTTGTAGCTGCCGCCACACGATTCTGATGTCTCATTAACTTGGACATCATTCAAGAACAATGTCAGATTAACATTCCATAGATATGGCTCTGCTGATGAAATGCTTGGTGCAACAGTTGTATCAATCATACTGGAGGCTCCTGGTCTGTGGTCATTAATATCACAGACGGCACATGATGTTGTTATATTCAGTATTTCTTTCTGGGGTGTAAATATGTGGCACACACATGGAGAGTGGTTTGTGGTCACAGTAATCCCATTAAAGGCAATTCTAGGATAGCATGGCATAGCTGTTTCAGAACAGCACAATCCTATGATGTTTTCTGTGTTCGCTATAAAGCTGCTGCTGCTACACAATCCTGACCAATTATATGTGTGGACATTATTCACTTGCAATGACAAAACTGCTTTGTTTACATCATAAACCTCTGGAAGCGAATCATTTATGGGACTAATAGTACAATTAATCTTCCATCGGGGATATCTTCATTGAGTCCCCCCAAAAAAAAGGTCTTTGGTTAAAAAGCACATATGCTTCTGAGTTAAACACACAATGAGCCCACTTCATAGATTCAAAATGATCCTTGCCAATGTCATCCGTTTGCACAAGTTAGGTCCTTAGATACCAACGTCAAAAATGTCTGAAACGAAGCCATCCAATTAACGACTTTATCTACAGCGAAGGTTAACGAACTGTGAACAAACATTTATGTTCAAACCCTGAAAACATTTTCAAAAATCTGCCAACTCGCAGCAATAAAATATATCGTGTTGTTCAATTTAAACATTGCTTAGTCCATAGCTCGAATATAAATAAGCTGCCATTTTGGTGCGTCCCATGACGTCATGCTCAAATGACTACAAATTGTACGTCTCAATCATAACTACAGCCAGCGGCCTCGCTAAACAACCAGAGCAGGTTATCCATTGCAGTAAATGCCAGGGAAACAAATTTGACAAAATACAAAGTAAAAATTTGTAGAAAATTTCATTGGTGATAAAAATGGTAAGTTTGTTTAACGATCTATCGAAGCAGCCATTTTTTAATGTACTAGAAATTATTAAAAAGTCTAAATTTGTTGATGTTGAAAGAAGTATCAATAAGGTGCTTTACTCTGCTCCAGGAGCATGAAATATCTATTCTTGACGATGACATCATGATGCTTTAAGATTCATATGGTTAATATGTGCACATGAGACAGCTTGTGTTTTGTCATTATCCCAGAGGTCTAGACATCAGATCTCGCTACACAGAGACTGGGAAAAGATAAAGTGATAGGAACCTTTTGAATTAACACCACCTACTGTGGAATTAGAACTCAGGACCTTTTTGTCTAGAGGTTGATGTCTTACCACTAGGTCGTCTCCTCCACACACACAGTCACGTATAATGTTACATTTGTGTTCAATGGTTGAACAGGTGATGGTTGACAGTTGTACATTGTCTTACACTGGTGTGTGTACACTTCACAGATGCATTTATGGAGGAAGCTAAGGTGGCTGTGAGCTCAGATGTGAAACTGTCTCAAGAAGACATCCACAAGGTTTGTCTTGAGAGAGTTGAGAAGTTCCTCTCTCTCTACAGTCAGGTATGTGTAGTCAAACTCTTGACAAGCTACATGCTTTTTTATTTCACGTCCAAGTGTGTATATTTTCATGATTCATTCCTGCTTTTTTATTTCACGTCCAAGTGTGTATATTTTCTTGATTCATTCCTGCTTTTTTATTTCACGTCCAAGTGTGTATATTTTCTTGATTCATTCATACTTTTGATGACTAGAGGTGGAGATCTGTAATCAAGGTTTCATGGTATCAACAGGAGAAGCAATTTCACATAATTAGTTGCTAGTAATAGGTACAACCAGCCTATGCCACTGTACACTGGACAATATGACTACAAAACATGTTCTACAGGATTGCCCCCAGTACACAGACCTGAGAAGAGCAGTGTGGTCCACGCCCACCTACCTGGAAGAAAAACTATATGGGGCAATCGAATCACTTAAACAGACAGCTGACTTCATGAGAATCTGGAATCCTACTCTGATTGAGTCTTGATCGCAGAGCGAGAGAGAGTTGCTAGTAAACTTAACCATACAATAACAATATTGTTATTTGCTGCACATTGAAGGATATACTTAGGAGATTTGAGTATTTATGGATTTGTCCAATCTACAATAAGGATGACTTGTTGTAATAGTTGTGCATAATACAGCTTCATGGTGGTCCAACCCCACTACATAACAAATGTTTGTATTAAATTGGTCCTAGAACTTATCTGACTAGGACACATGGCTAAGATATTACTAAGAATCATCATGCGAAGAGTGCGAAACAAAATCAGTGCAGAAATTAGCGATGAACAGTGTGGTTTTGTTGGAGGTAAAGGAACGAGCAATGCCATATATATCATAAGATCTTTAGTAGAAAGAGCTATAGAGGTTTAAACAGAGCTATACCTATGTTTCATAGATTATACCAAAGCATTTGACAAAGTAAAGCACCAAGAAATAATCAAAATTTTAGAAAGCATAAACGTAGACAGCAAAGATCTAAGAATAATAAAGAACATGTACTGGCAACAAACAGCGGCCATAAGAACTGGAAACCAATTGGGAATGTTTCAGCAAATAAAACAGGGTGTTAGACAAGGTTGTGCGCTGTCACCAGATTTGTTTAATATTTATAGTGAGATTATTTTAAGATCCATAAGGGGTATGCCTGGAATAAAAATTGGAGGCATGGACAGCTAAGAAGAGTAATGAAAATGTTCTGAAAGAGGCCAAAGCAAAAATAGAGCTAATTTCCAATATTAGGAAGAAACAATTATCATTTTTTGGCTATGTAATGAGAAGAGAACAACTGGAATATATTGTAACAACTGGAAAAATTGAGGGGCGAAGAGATAGAGGGAAGCAAAGAGAGAAAATACTAGACAGCTTAAGAGAATGGCTTTGGCAGAAGGTCAACAACAGAAATGATAAAGAACTGTCGAGATCAAAAGTTGTGGAGAGACATGATCACCTACGTCAGTAGGCCCGGTACTTGATGATGATGAGAACTTATCTGTCATTGTCATCTGGTCGTTCAATAAATCTGATTTCTATATGTAAAATGAATGTGCCAATTAATCTGATTTCTGATTATGGAATTAACGCTAGGTCTTTTTGTAGCCGGGGAGATGTAGGGATGTAAGGCAATAGATGTAGTTGGGTATAGGTTAAAGACAATGGGAGAACCATTGTAGGTAATGTGAGATTTGAGAACTGCTGTAAGTGGAGACAGTGGCCCGGGGCAGTGAGAGTGTTGATTGAAGATTGTAAGAAATTTGTGCAATAAGTGAATGATGAGAAACTCTAGAGTGAGTTTATCTTAAGATGGGGAGATTTATTTTTATTGAGTGATGATGTAGGTAATCTGTGATTGGATGGAATAGGAGATACTTAAACGACTGGGGAGATGGAAAGACAAGTTCCAGTTAGGTGGTAGAGAGAAGTCCAGTTTTTAGGAGGCGGCCGCGCCACTAGGCGCTGGCTCGTCCAGTGTAAATCTATTTCATTTTAAGACAAGTTCCTGCTTAGGTCAGTTTGGTTGGTAGAGGAAGTTCAGTTTGGAGATAGAGACAATGTAGGAGGCAGCCGCACTGCTCGGCGCCGGCTTTCGTAAAGAAGAGTTTATGTGGAGATTCAAACACAGGTATAGATCAGGCTAGATAAGTCACCTGTAAGTGTAGGGCTATAGGGAGCCAAAACGTTGTTAGGCCTACTGGATAGACTGGAGCGGGTAATCAGACCGCCCAGCACATGTGAATAGATTGTTATACTCAGCACCTGGTAAATAAACCCAGTGAAGTCTTGTGTTTATCCATGACTTGTGTGACTTTAATAGTTTATGGCTGTGTAACAGATTGTTTTAGTTGGACCGATAAACACAACGCGAAGAAAGAAATACCACCACCACCAACGCCAGATCAACACAACGCGAAGTAAGAAATACCACCAACGCCAGATCAACACAACGCGAAGTAAGAAATACCACCAACGCCAGATCAACACAACGCGAAGTACGCATTATGAGGCGATAAACACGTGCAAGCTATACGACCAGGTGAGGAGCTAAGTGTCGGGAAGCTCTGAACCTAATTACGGTGTCCAGCTGAGTCGGGATGACTACAGTCACTCGTATGTACAGGAAGAGAGTGCTGAGGGAACGGGACGCCAATGGTCCTGTTCCCATTGTTCCATCATCAAGAACCACGAGATAGCAACGAGCGCCAACAGGCATCATCATGTGGTTTACAAATGAGTCAGTATGTAAACACAACAGTTCGCAACAATCATCAACATATAAACGTTTGCTTGCTTGCGTTTGCCCGATGACTAAAGGAGTACACCTCTTCATCATTCTCCCTTAAAAGGACGTTAAGTGGGCATGTCTGTGTTGTGTTGTAGTTTGCAGTATAACTGTGATATTTGCGCCTTTCGGCCCAACACATCCAACTTCAGCATCACATTTTTGAGCCCCGAGTTGTCTTCCCTCTTCGATCCAACTAGAGGCACCACAGGGAGGTGGAGCAGGGTCTGGATAGTTCTGGTTCACCAATCCTGGGGCAAGCCATCATCTGTGTGTCGCTGACAACTTCCAGCTCTAGTGCTGTGAAGCACTCCTTTGCCTCCTCACATAAATGTTTAAAACCAAGTAACCCTTTTCAATCTCTGTGTCATCCGTAATATCTCTTTACCTGTATTTTTCCAGCTGTAACTAAGTATTCCTCTTCTCATGATATGCATGAAAAAATGTTGATTGTTTCTTTCTGATGTTTTTTTAGAAGCTCCCTTTTTGTGTTGGCCTCTTTGAGTATGTCCTCATTGGTCATTTTAGCTGTCCAACATTCTTCTGAGAAATCCCATCTCTGTGCCCTCTAATCATCTTTTCATTTGTTTGTCTAAACTCCATGGTTCGCTTCCATAGGTCAGAATTTGCTCTATATAGCACCGATGATTTCACTTTCTCACTTCTATCGACATAGATTTGTTGCATAAGACATTTTTGATTTTCTGAAATGCTATTTTGGTCTGAGCTGTTGTGCTAATTATTTCTGTGGTGCATCTTCCATCTGATGTTATTACCGTGCCCAAGTATTTAACTATTTGACACGTTGCACATGTTTCAGATTTGTACTGTTTATTTTTATGCGCATGATGGTAATGGTTTCTTCAATATGACTATGACTTCTGTTTTCTTACTATTCAAACTGAGACCTTTCTTGTTGCTTTCTTTTACTATTATGTCTATCATTTCTTGCAGTTCATTCTCTGTTTCTGCTATTAAGATCACAGTTGCAGTACACATAACGTTTGCTTTATTTTCGATATTTTCATCCCTCCTGCTTGTTTGCCTGCCCCTATCTAGAGGGTTTCTGCATTTCTAAGTCCTGTCTTTATTCATTCATTCATTGGGTGCTGTCACCACATCGATGGTTGGCTAACATGGAGTGCCACTCATTGGTTGTCATCACCACACCAATGGTTGGCTACTATGGAGTGCCATTCATTGGGTGCCATCACCACATCGATGGTTGGCTCTCATGAAGTGCCATTTTACTATTTCTCTTTTGTTGATGATGCCTGTTGTTATAGTTCACCTGTCCAACTTTTTGATGTTTTCAGTCCACTATAGTCTTGGTCTGTCTCAACCTTGTACCTTCCCTGACTTTATTTAATACACTTTTAGTCTCTTTATTTATATCACCTGTTGAAACATTCCCAATTGGGAATGTTTCAACAAATAAAACAGGGTGTTAGACAAGGTTGTGTGCTGTCACCAGATTTGTTTAATATTTATAGTGAGATTAATTTAAGATCCATAAGGGGCATGCCTGGAATAACAATTGGAGGTCACAATATAAATAATCTAAGGTATGCTGATGATACAGCCTTAATCGCTAAGAGTGAAAATGAGTTACAAGAAATGTTGGACATTATAGTGAAAGAAAGCAAAAATAAAGGACTCAGCCTTAATAGCAAAAAGACAGAGGTAATGGTAACAACAAAGAAAAAGACATCACCTCAGTGCAAAATAAAGACAAGTGGAACAATATTAAAACAGGTAAATGAATTCAAATATTTGGGAACTTTGTTAACCTCAGATGGAAGATGTACAAAAGAGGTGAGATGCAGAATGGCTCAGGCAAAAGCAGCTTTCCAAAAAATGAGGAAGATACTATGCAATCCATTTTTGACAATATAAACAAGACAAAGAGTTCTTAAATGTTACGTAGAGCCAGTCTTAACATATGGATATGGATGCGAATCATGGACAATAGGAGGACAACAGACAAGAAAATCACTGGAGTCTGTAGAAATGTGGTTTTACAGAAGAATGTTGAGAATACCATGGACAGCTAAGAAGAGTAATGAAAATTTCTGAAAGAGGTCAAAGCAAAAAGAGAACTAATTTCCAATATTAGGAAGAAACAATGAATCATTTTTTGGGCCATGTAATGAGAAGAGAACAACTGGAATATATTGTAACAACTGGAAAAAATGAGGGACAAAGAGATAGAGGGAAGCACAGAGAAAAAGTAATAGACAGCTTAAGAGAATGGCTTGGCAGAAGGTCAACAACAGGAATGATAAATAACTGCTGAGATCGAAAGTTGTGGAGAGACATGATCACCTACACCAGCAGGCCCGGTACTTGATGATGAAGATATCACCTGGTTATTGTCTTTTAAACTGAGATCTTTCATTATTTGACTTTTTACCTCTAATATGTTCAGTTATTGTGCCTTATTTCCACACTTTTAATTCCAATTCTCATGTGTGAGCACAAGTTCCATATTTGTTATCATAAATTTGTGGCTTATTTTACTTGAATGGTTGTGACATATACCACATTTGTTATCATAAATATGACTCATTTTTCATGAATGGTTGTGACATATGATTTCAGCTCCAGAGTGAGCAGCTCTCAATGCAACAGCAGAAACAATCTCTTGAAGTTCAAAAGAAGGAGTTGGAACAACGGGATGGAGAACTGGCGGCATTACAGAAACGTTTAGAGGAAGACCGCAGCAAATTGCTGAGGGAGTGTAAGAAGGAGAGAGAGGAAATTGCTCGCAAATGGCAGGAACTGAAAGATGAGATCACACGGATGGAGGAAATGCATACTATACAAAAGGTGTGATGACTGTCTAATTCATGTGTTGGTTGGAAGCAACATTTGTTCGGTTACTTTGATGTGATAGTAGCAATGTGAGTGTTCACAGAGGGGACATGCTGGAATTTGGTTTTGTTGAATTCTATTGATGTGATTGTTCAGTGGTACATGACCAGTTCTGTCTGAAGATGGTGATTTGGTCTCTTCTTTTTAGGTTGTTAATTTTGTCATGGGGTTTGGCTTTGACATGTATTTAAAAAGATCTCTCCCTGTTTTTTCCCCATAGCCCATCCATTCAGCCAATCATCTCTACTGTTGGAGTTTATTGTTTGTGTGGCCATGTTTAGATGTCAGTGTTAAATTGTGTGTGTCTGGATCCTCATTAAGCTAATGTATCTGCCTTGTCATTTCCTGGTGTGTTGGAGTGTCCTGGGATCCATCACTAGCCTTGTGTCATGTGTGCTAATGAGGTTATCTATTTCAATGACAAGCTGTGTAGGTTCTGGTTTGTTAATTTTTGTTACTTTCTAGCATCTACAGAACTGATTTAGAATGAGTAAATGTGACAATATTTCTTTTATTTGATGCTATGCTATCAGAACAGTATTCAGATGGTACACTGATGTTTCTAAGCCTGCTATTTCTGCCTCATAATTGTTGCAGACTTCACCACATGGGTCACATAGTTCTTCTGTTGTTCCATCTGGATACTGTATCAAAATCAAATATCCAGCTTTGATAATTGCTATTTCTGTACAGATTTCTGGTTTTATGTAATTTGCATTTGGTAACAAGTCTTTGATGACACTTGATGCTTGTTAGGTAGGTTGTATTTTTCTGACATGCTTCAAAGTTGAGATCTGTTTGATTCTTTGGTTAGGAACCCATGTATCCACTAACTTTCTGTTAGGATGGGCTTTCTCCATTCTTTTTTGTTTTTCATATAGTACCATAGTGGCCTTATCTCATCGCTAAAGATTCTGCATTGCAGTGTATTTCATGTGCTACATTTGGCATGGACTTCTTTGCACCACTAATGAGCACTGTTTTGTATCCTGTTAGTTGACATGTTGGTTGTTTTGCTGCATGTTACTAGTAGCAAGCTACCATGTTCCACAATAGAGGAGCCATAACCCAGATAGAGGTTCCTAAGAGTTTCTTTATCTGCTCCCCATGAAGTACTACAATAACCCTTTCTTTCCTTTCATTTAGCTTTATTGTACCCTTCTAATTTTTCACTATATTTGGTTCTTTTTTTGGTCCCTTAGATTCTACCTGCCCTATTGACTATATATCTTGTGACGTTAAATCCTGGCCACTGTTCCTACTCCACCATTTTCATTCTTGAGATCAGTGTTTGACTTTTGTGTTGAAGTTTGTTTTAGAGTTGTACTTTCCCTATCATGTTTTTGTACAAAGTATAAACATTTGTTGTCTTGTACCTGATGAAAGCTTTTGTCAAAACATCATAGTTTGTCTTGTCTCTCTATAGGTTTAGCTGTTTAATATCATTTTATGTTTATTTGATGGTTTCTGCAGCTCTAATCACATGATAATATATATATTAATTAATATATATTTGTACTTATCTCTAGACAGTTGGTTTACACACAAAACAAATCCATTTTATGTTGCATGTCATTGATGATAATTCTCCAATATCTTTTTCTCTGCCCAGTGTCTTCCTTATTAGGTCAACTTGTTTCTGTTCATTGTGCTGCCATCTGCATAACTCACAAGGTCATCCATTGTTAGGACGATTCCTATGTCTCTCCTAGTGGAAACATACAGCTGTGTAACAAAAGTTCAAAGAAAACACTATTTTTGGAACTCCAAATGTAACATTTAGAGTTTGTAAATGTTACGAAGGTATCATAAAAACATGATTCCACGGGTAGGTGATGCAAATTAAGGTTAATACCGATAGTGAAAAGAAATGTTATAGTAATATGGAAATTAAAAATTAACTTAGTAAAGACAGAAAAATGTATTTGTTGTAAAAGAGATTGAAAAAAAATGGTTATTGTATGCTTTGAACAATAGAGTAACTGCTGTTTTCTAAACAGTTTGGTATAATATACTTATATATAGGGCCGGATACGTCTGGATGTTGGAGGCAATGTGTTTACAACATCACGTCTAACTTTGACAAGAGATGCAGACTCCATGTTGGCAGCCATGTTCAGTGGTAGACACCATGTTGCTCAGGAAGCAGATGGCACTGTGTTCATTGACAGGGATGGCACACACTTTAGGTGAGCTGCTTCATAGTTTTGTGGACATGTCCAATGATAATGACCTGTTAACTAGACTGGTTGCTTGTGCTATTGATAGTATAAATGGAAACTTCACACCACATCTATGCCTGTACATAAAATAATAGCCCAACACATTTTCATGCATAATAGACTTGTTAATCCTGGCAGACCATCACCTAAAAGAAAGAAAACTTCATTTAAACATTGAAATGTTAGTTGGGTAGCTTTCTTAGGTAAGACAACAGAATAATATTCAGATGTACCTTCACAGAATGCCAAAGAAACCCAAAAGATAGGGGATAAGTTCCATATAAATGCAAATTTAGGAGTAGTGTACTAAGCGTAGTGCAATGCACGTGGCTGACTAGAGAGAACATCAGTTGAGTTGATCGTCAAAGTATCACGAGCACCATTGCTATGGAATGTTATCTTTAATTGCTGCAAATGGAAGGCCAGTGACTGAATAGATAACTTGTGATTCTCTAAACCACGTTGGTTTGAATCACATCAGGGCTAGAAAGTAAGGAAAAAAAATCACTGACAAACAATCTGTGGCGACTGAGCAGCTTTCACTTTCTATTCCCCTGGCAGAAATCCCAGAAATGAAATAACTGCCTTAGTGATAGTTGCTACTATTAATATTTGACATTGTCTTCTTCACTTATTAGTAATAGGACAGGAAGAAAGGTTTTATTATCTATCTTCTTACTCGTTAGTATTTTCTTCATTCGTGAGGTATTTTCCTAGCACTTAGATTATGATGCCCTCATCAAAATGACAAAGGCAAAATAAACATTTTTGGAATTTAACAGTTTGCCGTGGACCCAATTTTTTCCCCTCCTAATTATTCCCGCTAATGACCCCTTACAAGTCATTGGTGGTGAATTTTAATTTTTGTTTCAAACTTGCACTTGGTCAAAAAGGCTAATGTGAATTCTGAGTCATAAATCAGAACTTAGCCACCAAATGATTACAACATCCAATTCCCGCAGCTCTTCTTAGATAAATGAAATCTTTGCAGCAAATATCATTTCTCCTTACTACCGCAGAAAGAAAACTCAATTATATGTATCATAATCTAGGGTTTAATAAAAATTAGACATAAGCTTTTGCGAGGCACTTGTAGGAGAGATTACAGACTATGTGTGCAACTTTCTATATTTTTTTCTTTCTGAAATATATCTACAGATACAATTTTACGAAAACAAAATGTATGCAGAATTTGTGAAATATATGCTTATATGGGTGCTAAGAAAGCCAGTAAAGTAATGCATATTTTGATAACTTTTTAAATAAACTACAGACAAAATCTCTGAATGCTTACACATTGTCATCTGCTGTCTTTTCATAAATGGTTTGCTTCCCTGGGGCACCATTTCACAAGGTTTCTTGTCTTGATGGTGCATGCTCATAGGTTCTCCTGTCCATCTTGTTTTCTCACAAGGTTTCTTGTCTTGATGGTGCATGCTCATAGGTTCTCATTTCCATCTTTTTGTCTTCTTTATCTTCATTGATCAGCTTTTGCTATGCATTTAGATATTTAGATCAGGTTGGGTCACAAACGAGACTGTGCATTTGGGATCTTCACCAGTTCCCCATAACTTTGTATATCAGAGGCCTCAGTAGCCTAGTTGGGAAAACCACCTGGCCGGGCTACCAATGTTCAGACAACTGTTCGATTCCCGCTGGAAGCAGTGAATTGTATTCGTGGTTAGAAACAAATACCCTCTGTGGTCGACCCAACTGCTGCCAGAAATGGGTACTAGGGTATTACTCTGGGAAGGTGTGGAATGCCGCTTAGCATCATGAGTTTTGATGCTTGAAGTGACACTATGCAGAAGTCTCTGAACACTTCTGGATAAGTGGCTGAGCACATATGGGTGAAAACTTGCACATTAAGACGCCGATTCAAGTCTTGTACTTTACCTTTGTACATCTTTTGATGTTGTCAGTCCACTTTAATCTCTTCCATTTCATATAGGGTACACTATTGTCCATATCCTGTCAGCATTATGTCAATGTTGTTTTACCTTCTCAGAAACATTTCTTCTCCATTTTTAAGGCTGAGTGAATTTTTTTAATTCCTTCTATAATTCACCCAATGGCTACTGGAGGGATGAATAGCCCTCTTCTGCTCTTAAAAACATGTTAAGTGGGCGTTGATGCATTGTGTTGTGGTGTATTTGTGCCTTTTGGCCCAACACATCCAACTTCTGCTGAGTACTGGTTGCCTTTCCTCTTAAATTCCACTTGCTTGGCCAGATATACATATTCTGTTTCCAAGAGCACTGCTAGGAGGTGGAGCAGTGTCTTAATCAGCTCTCTTGTTCAACATTCCTGATGTAATGCAAACAACTTTGCTGATGTATGCAGTCACCATTCCTGACATATACAGTCAACTTTGCTGATGTATGCAGTCACCATTCCTGACATATACAGTCAACTTTGCTGATGTATGCAGTCAACTTTGCTGACGTTTGCAGTCAACTTTGCTGACGTATGCAGTCAACCTTGCTGATGTATGCAGTCAACTTTTAGCGTCTTTGTCCCCTGGTGAATTTAAAGGTTTCACTTGTGATCAGACTTGACCTCTTGCCCTTAGTAGCCCACCTCACTAACCACTGGGACTCCCCTTCACCCAGAATGTCATATAAACATGCATTGCTGTTATGGAAACTGAGTGCTCCTTGAATAGCTATTCTTAAAAATAAGGGATCATATTGATGTTTATTTTTATGAATTAATAGATTTATTAATCATCATCATGTACCATACCAGTTGGCGTAGGCGATCATGCCCTTCCACAATCTTCTATCTACAGTGCATCGTATCAGTTCTGTTGTTGACTGTTTTCCGTGCCATGACACCAAGCTATCCAGTATTTTCTCTCTTTATCATCCACGATCTCTCTTTCCTTTTATTTTGCCAGTTGTACCAAGTCTATAGACTTAGATATCAATGAAATGTGGGACTCACAGAGCAAAATACTAATGACAGCAGCAGAAGCAAGTGCTGGACTGAAGAAAATGGAAAAACGAGCTTGGATCTCAGACACCACATGGAAATACATCAAAGAAAGAAGAGAAGCGAAGAGAGCCATGACTAATGTAAAGACAGATCTTGGAAAGGTTCTGGCAAAAGCAACATACAAAGAATTAGACAACAAAGTGAAAAGTTCGGCAAGAAGAGATACAAGAGCTTATATAGACAACTTGGCAGAGAAAGCAGAGACAGCTGCAATTACAGGAGACAGCAGAACTCTTTATACTGTACAAAAGATGCTGACAAACACCTATACATCCAGTGGAACACCAATTCTAGACAAATCTGGATTAATGCTAACAACAAGCGCAGACATAAAAGCCCGTTGGGCGGAACACTTCAAAGAAATTCTTAACCGTCCACTACCTCACAGTTTAATAGATTTTGAAGCTGAAACACCAGCAGCAGAATTAGATGTAAATTTAGATGACTTCACCTTGAGTGAAATAGAAACCACCTTAAAGCTAATGACCAATAACAAGGCTGCTGGAGAGGATAAGTTAACAGCTGAGATCCTCAAGGCAATTGATAGCCATAATTTAATACATCTCCAAAAAATGTTCAACATCATTTGGAAAACAGAGAAGACGCCTCATAAATGGAAAAAAGGAATCATTGTTAAGATCCCAAAAAAGGGCAATCTTAGAGATTGTAACAACTGGAGAGGCGTGACACTTTTGTCAGTTGCCTCAAAGTTATTCTGTAAAATCATCCTAAATAGAATAAAGGATTCAATAGATACAGTAATGCGTGAAGAACAGGCTGGGTTTAGAAAAGGGAGAAGCTGTCTTGACCACATTTTCACTCTACGACTTATATTGGAGGAACACATTGAAAAGCAAAAACCTTTTGTACTTAACTTCATCAACTTCAAAAAAGCATTTGATAGTATTCATAGAGATTCTTTGTGGAAAATTCTGAAGCAATATGGCTTACCATCAAAAATCATAAATATTATCAAAGACATGTATGATGGTTACACATGTGCAGTTCGAACAGAGGAAGGACTGAGCGAATGTTTCCCAATAGAAACTGGGGTTAAACAAGGATGTATTTTATCGCCCTTGTTATTTGGAATTGTTATGGACTTCATAATGAAGAAATGCTGCACTGGTAATAAAGGCATCGAATGGATACAAGGAGACCATTTGGAGGACCTCGACTTTGCTGATGACATAGTTCTCATCAGCAGTCAGATAAAAACGATGCAGGAAAACACAAATGAACTATCATCAATAGCCAGCAAAATTGGGCTTGAGGTCAATCATGAAAAGACTAAAGTCATGAAAAGTTTAATTCCAACAAGTGACAAAATATACATGGAAAACAAACCAGTAGAAGAGATCGATCACTTTATCTATCTTGGAAGTCACATTGATCGAGAAGGGGATACGAGCAAAGAAATTAGAATCAGACTGGCTAAAGCAGCAATGTCTTTCAGAAGCCTTGAAAAGTTGTGGAAATCAAAACTCATTAGCACAAACACAAAACTTAGGCTATTCAAATCAAATGTACTATCAACCCTTACGTATGCGTGTGAAAGCTGGAAAACAACAAGAGATATAGAAACAAAGTTGAACGCATTCGAAAATAAATGTCTAAGGAAAATACTTGGTATAGAATGGAACGAATTCAAAACAAACGAGGAAATTAGAGAAATCGCCAATCAACCACTAATATCTTCAGTAATAAAGAAAAGACGATGGTCATACGTTGGACATGTGATGAGAAGAGATAATAATCGAATAGCAAAGCAAGCCCTCATATGGGAAACAACAGGTAAAAGAAAAAGAGGAAGACCCAGGGAGACACTGAGAAGAACATTGATGAGAGAGGCAAGAGCAGCAGGAATCGGCTCCATCAATGAGATAGAACTGCTTGCACAGAACAGAGACAGATGGCGAGATTTGATAAAATATCTTTAAAAGAAAACTGCTAGAACAAAAATTCATATAGGAGAAGGTGTATCTTGGTCTACGCCCTATGGGCCGGTTACGGCTCGAAAGGTCAATAGATAGATAGATATAACCAAGTATTCCAACTTTCCTCTTCTCACGATGTGCCCGAAAAATGTGGATTCTTTCTTTCTGATGTTTTTTAGGAGCTGCCTTTTTGTGTTGGCCTCTTTGAGAACTTCCTCATTGGTCTTTTTAGCTGTCCAGGGAACTTTCAACATTCCTATCAATGTTCTTAAGATGTATATTGTATTATTGGTGCCCTTTCCTTCCACAAATCCACATTGGTCCTCACTTATTTCTGGTTTTATTTTGTTTCTGGTCTTACACATCTCATGATGATTCTTAGTAATATTTTAGTCATATGGCTCATGAGACTAATAGTGTGATGGTCTTCACAATCAGTGGCGCCTGACTTCTTCGGTATGGCTACAAAGATAGATTTTAGTAGATCTTCGGGTATGTGTCCAGTGTTATATATGTCATTGAGTAGTTTTGTTATGACTTGTACTCCCAGCTCTCCTAATGCATTTATCTCTTCGATTGTTATATTGTCAGGACCTGGAGCTTTGCCTCTTTTCATGTGTTGAATAGTGTCCTCCACTTCACTCTGCATTATTGGTGGTCCTGTGTTTTTGTTTGAATTATTTAATTCTGGTCTTTCATCATCATAGAGTTGACTTATATTATTCTGTCCATCTTTCTATTGTCTTCTCCTGTCCCGTTATTATGTTTCCTTCCTTTGACTTAACACATCCTGAAACTCTAACTTCTTTTCTTCCTGTTAATTCAACTGATTGTGCATAAATTTTGAGTCTTTCTTTTGTTGTTTTTCCATTTCTTCACATTTCTGTTTTAACCACCCTTCCTTTGCTTCTCTGCATTTGTTCTCGATCTCTTTGTGCAATATTTTGTATGTCCGTTCTTCTTTCTTATGTTTTCTTCTTTAATCCATTAGTTGTAATATTTCTTATGTCATCCATTTCTTTTTGTTGATTCTTTTGGTCACTGGTATAACTTCTTTTGATGTTTGTTGAATCGATTGTTTGAGTATTTCCCACTGCTCCTTGATGTCCTGTATTTTCTCAAAAGCATTATATCTATTTTGTACTATTGTGCCATACTTATCACTCATCTGTTTATCTACTCTAAGTATATCTAGTTCTAATTTTATATTTCTTGGGGATTTCTGTGCCTTCCGCAGTTTTATTTTTATCTTTCCAACTACTGGTACATGGTCACTATTGCAATCTGCTCCTGGTCTTGTTTTAACAGATGTTAGCCCATTCCTGAATCTTCTCTGTACCAGTATAAAATCAATTTGATTGTGTACTTTTTTGTCTGGGCTTTGCCATGTCCATAGTCGCCTAGGGTGTTGTTTAAACCAGGTGTTACCTATAATCATTTCATGTATCTTTGCCCAATCTATCCCCTCTGTCATTCGTCTCTCCAAAGCCATGCCCCCAATCACATTTTGCACTTTAGCTGTTCCTACCTTTGCATTGAAATCCCCTAATATAATAGTTATTTCTTGGGGTTTACACTGTTCCATGGTCATCTCTAGCGCATTGTAAAAAGTGTCAATGTCTTCTTCTTTGTTATTACTTGTTGGTGCATAAACTTGAATTATGTTGATATCCATTGGTCTACCTTTCAATTTTACTAGCAGAATTCTGTCTGATACTGACCAAAATCCTTTCACTGTTTTGCTTCTTTCTCTATCGAACATGATGCCTACTCCTCTTTCGTGTGTGGTTCCCCCAGAGTAAATTACATTTCCTCTGTCGTGTTGTAATAATCCTGCTCCTTTCCATCTCATTTCACATAGTCCCAAGATTTCATTCTCTTCATTTCTTGACTGATGTTTTCTATTTTACCAACATGGAATGCTGATCTAATGTTCCAAGTTCCTATTGCTAGTGTCTCTTTATAGATTTATTAATATACAAATTAAAGTATACTGTTAACTTTAATAAAACTCATTTTTAATACTTAACTCCTTTTGTACAATCTGATGCACCTTACATCATGCCAATTTTGGTCATGTGCGTTTAGCTGCAAAGATGAAAGGTATTCATTAGTAGGGGTAGGTTCTGTCACTAAACTTCTTTCCAAAGATGGAAGGTATTCATTAGTAGGGGTAGGTTCTGTCACTAAACTTCTTTCCAAAGATGGAAGGTATTCATTAGTAGGGGTAGGTTCTGTCACTAAACTTCTTTCCCAAGATGGAAGGTATTCATTAGTAGGGGTAGGTTCTGTCACTAAACTTCTTTCCAAAGATGGAAGGTATTCATTAGTAGGGGTAGGTTCTGTCACTAAGTTTCTTTCCAAAGATGGAAGGTATTCATTAGTAGGGGTAGGTTCTGTCACTAAACTTCTTTCCAAAGATGGAAGGTATTCATTAGTAGGGGTAGGTTCTGTCACTAAACTTCTTTCCAAAGATGGAAGGTATTCATTAGTAGGGGTAGGTTCTGTCACTAAACTTCTTTCTTGTGCTATAGTTTTAAATTCTTTCGATAGCTGCATTTTTTAATTACCTTTTTCAAGTAGACATTGCTTCTTCATTTGTTGAGACAGTTAAATCTTGACCACTTGTCTTGTTTCTATCTATCTATTGACCTTTCGAGCCGTAACCGGCCCATAGGGCGTAGACCAAGATACACCTTCTCCTATATGAATTTTTGTTCTAGCAGTTTTCTTTTAAAGATATTTTATTAAATCTCGCCATCTGTCTCTGTTCTGTGCAAGCAGTTCTATCTCATTGAGGGAGCCGATTCCTGCTGCTCTTGCCTCTCTCATCAATGTTCTTCTCAGTGTCTCCCTGGGTCTTCCTCTTTTTCTTTTACCTGTTGTTTCCCATATGAGGGCTTGCTTTGCTATTCGATTATTATCTCTTCTCATCACATGTCCAACGTATGACCATCGTCTTTTCTTTATTACTGAAGATATTAGTGGTTGATTGGCGATTTCTCTAATTTCCTCGTTTGTTTTGAATTCGTTCCATTCTATACCAAGTATTTTCCTTAGACATTTATTTTCGAATGCGTTCAACTTTGTTTCTATTTCTCTTGTTGTTTTCCAGCTTTCACACGCATATGTAAGGGTTGATAGTACATTTGATTTGAATAGCCTAAGTTTTGTGTTTGTGCTAATGAGTTTTGATTTCCACAACTTTTCAAGGCTTCTGAAAGACATTGCTGCTTTAGCCAGTCTGATTCTAATTTCTTTGCTCGTATCCCCTTCTCGATCAATGTGACTTCCAAGATAGATAAAGTGATCGATCTCTTCTACTGGTTTGTTTTCCATGTATATTTTGTCACTTGTTGGAATTAAACTTTTCATGACTTTAGTCTTTTCATCATTTGGAGGACCTCGACTTTGCTGATGACATAGTTCTCATCAGCAGTCAGATAAAAACGATGCAGGAAAACACAAATGAACTATCATCAATAGCCAGCAAAATTGGGCTTGAGGTCAATCATGAAAAGACTAAAGTCATGAAAAGTTTAATTCCAACAAGTGACAAAATATACATGGAAAACAAACCAGTAGAAGAGATCGATCACTTTATCTATCTTGGAAGTCACATTGATCGAGAAGGGGATACGAGCAAAGAAATTAGAATCAGACTGGCTAAAGCAGCAATGTCTTTCAGAAGCCTTGAAAAGTTGTGGAAATCAAAACTCATTAGCACAAACACAAAACTTAGGCTATTCAAATCAAATGTACTATCAACCCTTACGTATGCGTGTGAAAGCTGGAAAACAACAAGAGATATAGAAACAAAGTTGAACGCATTCGAAAATAAATGTCTAAGGAAAATACTTGGTATAGAATGGAACGAATTCAAAACAAACGAGGAAATTAGAGAAATCGCCAATCAACCACTAATATCTTCAGTAATAAAGAAAAGACGATGGTCATACGTTGGACATGTGATGAGAAGAGATAATAATCGAATAGCAAAGCAAGCCCTCATATGGGAAACAACAGGTAAAAGAAAAAGAGGAAGACCCAGGGAGACACTGAGAAGAACATTGATGAGAGAGGCAAGAGCAGCAGGAATCGGCTCCATCAATGAGATAGAACTGCTTGCACAGAACAGAGACAGATGGCGAGATTTGATAAAATATCTTTAAAAGAAAACTGCTAGAACAAAAATTCATATAGGAGAAGGTGTATCTTGGTCTACGCCCTATGGGCCGGTTACGGCTCGAAAGGTCAATAGATAGATAGTCTTTTCATGATTGACCTCAAGCCCAATTTTGCTGGCTATTGATGATAGTTCATTTGTGTTTTCCTGCATCGTTTTTATCTGACTGCTGATGAGAACTATGTCATCAGCAAAGTCGAGGTCCTCCAAATGGTCTCCTTGTATCCATTCGATGCCTTTATTACCAGTGCAGCATTTCTTCATTATGAAGTCCATAACAATTCCAAATAACAAGGGCGATAAAATACATCCTTGTTTAACCCCAGTTTCTATTGGGAAACATTCGCTCAGTCCTTCCTCTGTTCGAACTGCACATGTGTAACCATCATACATGTCTTTGATAATAACTTGTCTTGTTTACAGGTACATTTTGAACTATCTACGTGATGGAGGTATCAATCATGATGGACTACCACGCGATCGTCAGGTGCTCAAGGAACTCAGGAATGAAGCTGTCTATTTTCAGCTGAATGGCTTGGTCCAAACCATTGAGAAGTACTTATAAGAAATAATGTACACTGGTGCAACTGATGCATCATCCGATTGGTTGCTTTGGTAGAACCATCTCTATAATGGATTATTCATGTTGCGGGTATTCAACATTTACCTGTTTTTAAAATGATGCACATTCTGGTGAGTTGAATGGTTATTATCAAAGTCTGGTGTACTAGTTTTTGCTGTGGTTGGGTGGTAGGGGCTGTCTTTAAACAATATAGTTGCCATATTCATGAATTGGCTGTGTGAGGTAGGAAACCTTTCTTAAGTGTGCAGGAAAAAAAACATTTTTAACAGTCTAAAAGTTCTTGATTACACAAATATCTTATTTTGTTATACTTGTTTGTCCAGAAAGTTTTATCTCTTTTTCTTGAAAATGCTTGGTGCCCATTAACATAAATAATTCAGATCTTAAAGTTATTGATGTTTTTTAAAAAAAAATGTTTTCACCATAGCTTTGATTTGAGAACGTTAATCATACTAGCGACCACCGCTTCTTTCATTGGGCATAAGATAATAGTATATTGATATATTCTAACATTTCCATTGCAAGTATTTGTGATTTTATTGAAAATATTAGGCCAAGATGCTGTTGTAATCAATACAGAGCTGCCAAAGTTGTCATAGTTTAATGTGATTGAGACTGGGGACATTTTCATTCAAGTTTTTAACACATATTATTTCAGAATTCATTGTATCCTCTGTACTAGTGGGCACTTGTATATTGCATAACTGTATCCTTTAAGATCTGGAGTGGTTTTCTTGCATTATAAAGATGTTTTTAGATTATTTTATCAATATATATGAATTAACACATGTATGTTTGTTGACTAGAATAACGGGGATCTATCAGTTTTGATAAATTTTTTGATTTTTCTTTGATCAAAAAAGTGTTTAAAATGCAAAGAATTGAAGATTGTTCAGAAATTGTACTTCTTAAATGAATTAAAGTCTAATTTTAGTATCACAGGCTCTGTGAACAACCATTGAGAGAATGTTAGCGTGCACAGCTTGATCTAGCCTGTTAACACAAGACAGGTTTATATTGTCTATACTGGGATAACTGGCCTGTTGGTAAACATTTGTATTGGATGCATTGGTATGAAGCACGGCCATAGTCAGAAGTGTGATCTATCTCATGATCTGTTTGAACATGCTGCCCCCGTCCCCCCAGGATGATGACATTCATACTTTTCTTCCTGTACTCCTAATATTGATAGCTTGTGTTAGCTTCCAGCACTACTGATGTCAGCTTCAGCTATTAGTCCAGCCTTTACAGTTGTGAAGAGCATCATCAGTTGAAGTAGATTTATTGGCTGTAAAGTAAGCACATCAATTTGTACAGACAGCTTTTTTCCCAGTTCTTATGATATTGTATGTGATGAGCATGCACATAACAGTCAGTTGTAATTGTTGTTTGAGCTGAAGTTGAATTGAAACTTCTTAACCACCTTTGGTAACATTGCATGTTCAGAGTTCACAGATAGACAGCATGTTGTCACTTCAGATGAGACTATATGAGTGATAGTACATGTGAGATTAGACTAATGCTACACCCGCTTGTTGAATGATTCCTTCTTGTACACATTTGCTGCATGCTCTACGTGGTGCTGCTGGTGGTGGTGGTACTAATGCTAAATTTAACCTAGTTCAGTATTTTTTCCTTTTACCTTTTACACCTGTAACTGTCGCTAGTTAAGTGAATGTACATTTTCTCATCATTTCTAAACTTGATATTTAACTTTTATTTTCTCATCGTTTCTAAACTTGATATTTGACATTGTGAGATTTCGGTCTATACTTGCTGTGAATGAAATGGATAATTATTCTTGTTTTGATCTGTATGAAACCTTTCTTAATTGCTAGAGCCACATTTACATTTATTTCTTGGTCACTGTGTGGGTTATATACTTTAGAAATTCATTTTGTGAATTGTCATGTGCTTGTTTGAACATTTGAAAAGTTCAGCAGTGGCTACATTTCATTTGTTAGTGAAGGCTGTTTATACAAGAACTTGCTTCAGTTTATATGTTGTGTACCATTGTTTTGTGCTGGCGTCCCAAAACTAAATCTGTTTAAACCAGATTTATTTTATTTGGCTGGAGCAATTTGGGAAGATGGTGCATAGAAAGGCTGCCTAGTTTTATTAGGATGTCACTTTCTGGTTCATGTTTTTGCTAAGATTGTGTCTGATTTCTGCTTTAAACAGAAAATGTCTGTAGTTTCGGTTGATGCTGCTTCACCATTTGCTTCTTCATCATGATTATTTTTATATATTTCAGTTGACTCTGGCTCTTTCATATCACTGTGACATAGTTTCATGCTGTTTGTGCAAGTAATTATTTGCTATTTTTTGTGTATATGGTTTTATTATTATTTTTTTTCAGTTTAGCTGTGATAGTTTATTTACTGCATTAAATGTTTGTGAGTCTTCATTTTTCTTCTGTTAATGCTGTTTAGAGTGGAGATGTCAAGGCAACCTAAGAGAAGATCTTTAGTTTCAACTTAACGTTTCACTGTGGCTAAACAAAATGATAATGGTGATATTTATAATTGCCACGGTCAAGGTTGCTTTAAGTTGCTTTTTTGTTTCCAAACAAAAGAAAAAAGTTGAATCTGTATCTCAGCTTTTTAATTATCCATGAAAAAAGTGCTACTTTTTTTTTGCATGTATGAAATGCTGAATAAATAATTGATTTCTGAAACAGGTATGAATATTTAATTAACATTATCAAGAATACTCGTGAAGTATAATAGTCAGCCTCATGATTATCAGTAATGATGTAGTCAAGATAAAGTCATTTTGGTTGAATATTTTTGCAATTTCTTGGTCTCAGAATTGGAAATATAAAACACTGTTTTAATTTATAGCAATAATACGGTCAGTTTCTTGGATAATTTTCAAAATGTGTTTGCGCTTACTATACTCAAAGTGCTTCTTTCTCTTTTTTTCTTTCTTTCTTTCTGTTTTTATTTCTTTTTTTTTTTTATATGATGAAAAGTATGCTGGTAGTTCCATTAGCTCACTAATGATATCAATACAGAACTCAGCCATGCTTTCCTATGTCTATTTTGTCTCATTGTCAACTTTCTGGAAGTAGTTCTCATCACTACAAAAAGTGACAACTCCTGATCTAAATAGGTCACTACCATGACAACACTGCAGGTTATCTACTCACAATGTCATCAGCTTGGCAGGGTTGTTTTCTTAGTCTAGCCAGTCATGTTCTAGCCGTTGTGACACGTTGACATGTGACATCTCACATAGCACATTCTGTTTATTGCAATAGGAGATACGTGAGGCCTAATACTTCATAGCTGCTGGAGGCAAGTTGCCTCTATCACAGATTACATGGTTTTACTGTGGTTCATTACAAGCGACTTCGGAAATTACAAACGTTTGATTTTGTTAGTTTAGGCCCAAAAAATGGTTGTTCATTTGCCCTTCCTGGACATCTTCATGTAGTCGAAGGCTGTGTGCTTATAACTAGATAACATGAATTAAAACTGATTTTGTTCACTAGCTCCCAATTGTTTTTTTTTTTTTTTTTTTGTTTTTTTTTTTTTTTATTATAAAATTTGTTTTGTACCTGCATACTTTATTTGTTGTTATGTTGGTTTGAATACCTTTATTTTCTTGGTACTTATAGTATATTTACCCTTGATTTTATGTTAAGCATGATGTTGATATTTTGTTGGAATTAAGAATTCCATTTTTTTTTTTTTAAACATTGGCTTGTTTTGTAGACTTGTGGGTGGCACACAACACTGGCCAACTGGTTGATGCTGTAGTCAGTATTTGTGGGTTCATTCTTGCTATGTGTTTGAATTACTTTCATACAAATTTCTGACATTTCAGTCATTTTCCTATACGATTTATGCACACATTCAAATATTACATACTTGTTGCTTGTGTAAATATTTGCTGCAGATCTGCATTTGGAGATAGCTTATAGGATAGTCTTGATGGAGACATCTGATGGGATAGTCCTGATGGAGACATCTGATAGGATAGTCTTGATGAAGACATCTGATAGGATAGTCTTAATGGAGACATCTGATAGGATAGTCTTGATGGAGACATCTGATGGGATAGTCTTAATGGAGACATCTGATGGGATAGTCTTGATGGAGACGTCTGATATGATAGTCTTAATGGAGACATCTGATGGGATAGTCTTAATTGAGACGTCTGATAGGATAGTCTTAATGGAGACATCTGATAGGATAGTCTTAATGGAGACGTCTGATAGGATAGTCTTAATGGCTAATATCTGATAGGATAGTTTTGATGGAGACGTCTGATAGGATAGTCTTAATGGCTAATATCTGATAGGATAGTTTTGATGGAGACATCTGATAAGTTAGTCTTGATGGAGACATCTGATGGGATAGTCTACAAGGTAGTCTCAATGACTATCTGATAGGATAGTCTTGATGGTTAATATTTACGTCTAGGAAAGACTATGTAAGTGCTGGAATTTCATCATCATGTGCTATACCAGTTGGCATAGGCAATCATGTCCTTCCACAATCTTATATCCATAGTGCATCATCGTATCAACTCTATTGTTGACTGTTTTCCATGCCATGACACCAAGTTATCTAGTATCTTCTCTCTTTATCATCCACAATCTCTCTTTCCCTATATTTTGTCAGTTGTAACTAAGTATTCCAACTTTCCTCTTCTCATGATGTGCCTGAAAAATGTTGATTGTTTCTTTCTGATGTTTTTTAGGAACTCCCTTTTTGTGTTGGCCTCTTTTAGAATGTTCTCATTGGTCTTTTCAGCTGTCCCGGGAACTTTCAACATTCTTTTGAGAAATCTCATCTCTGTGGCCTCTAATCATCTTTGAAGTTAGTGTATTTAAAAAATTGACTTGAGGCAATAGGTTCTCCAGAGCTGATAATGAAACGCTGTCACCTCTCAGATATGTGGTTCACTTGCTGATAATAATAAACATTAGCAACTTTCATGAGTTGTTAGGTAAGTTGTAGTTCATTTCTGTCATATTGGCCATCTAATTTGCATGCTCTTGTGGAAATTGTTTGCACAAATTGTCAATTACTTCCTGTAAGTTACTTCCCATTAAGAAACAGACAACATGTATGGTGAAGACAACATGTATGGTGAAGACAACATGTATGGTGGTATCTAATAGGGTTGGAGATGGTCAATGGAATTTCTTTTTTTTTGCGGGGAAGTCAGTGAATTAAACTTCAATCATGCAGTTTTTCAGAAATTGTATTTCTCAAGCTGGCTTGTATTTCCACACTTTGATGTTGAAATGCTTTGACTTAGGGAAACTATTATCGTTATGTGCTTGCTGCAGACTCATAAAGGTTCAGGTTCAGTTCCCAAGTCGGGTGGCCTGGTGTGATTCTGGCCTCATCATTCAAGAAATGTGTCATTGAAAGCTATGACCCTAACACCTTATTCTCCTGATACCTTAAGGTTTGGAGGAAATTCTGTCTTACTTTTACATAATTGAAGCCACATTTAGCAATTCCTGTCCTGATGTCTGATACTCTCAGTACTAAAATGACATTTTTAAAAAATCAAAAAAAAAAAAAATTTGTATGCAAAAAAATGTTTGCAGAGTCAACGATTTGTGCGTCAATCATCTCTGATCTCATGGTAGATGGTGACTTCTCAGAAATGATGCATGCAGCTTGTTTGTTTTTTTTTGTCAGCTAGCTTAAGTGGCACTTTATGGACTCATTGGCTTGTCAATCATCACCACACATATCTCCCTTCATATGTCTGTATAATTTCATTAAATATCAATTCCTGTCTGATCTCCCCTGGTTACAGTTTCTATAAACCTGTCAATTACACAACATCAAAGGTGTGCACACCCTTGCTAGATGCTATCTCTTGCTGTTTACTTTCACATTTCCTTTTGTTGGTTATTTCAAGATCTGTTTTCTCTTGTTCTTGACTTTCAGTCTTTTCTGACGCATTTTTTTGTTGTGTCTTCCTTATTCTAATTGTGTATTTACATTTTTAAAATTCTTTAAAAAATAACCCACATGTAAAATATTGTTGTTTGGAATTGCTCATTATTATTAATTATTCTTATCCATGTGCTATTATTTAAAATGTGGTGCATTACTAGACTTTAGAAGTTAGCACTTGTAGCGTGCGATTCTCCATGTATAGAACAGATGTTTGGCAGATCTTGTTTATCTGGCAGGAGGACATCATTTCATTGTGGGGTTGATATAGGCACTTTGGGACATTCTTGCCAAACTTGAGGTGTCTGTGAAGCAGGAGGCAATGAGGTAGTTGGGTGGCATCATCCACCTGGCTGATACAGCATTGATGGACTGGCATATTTGTTGTTGTGTTCATCGTCATGCCACATTTGTGCACCTGTTTTCTTTCTGTTGCTCTGGTTGGAGTAGTTGTAGTAAGTGCACTTTTAACTTGTTGTCTGGTTGGATGAATATGTCTAGTGAACAGTTGTGTGCTTGTTCAAAAGCTGTGAATTTATGACTAAGCAGGCTCAACTTTTTTGTTTATCTATTCTTTTACTTTTGTTCACATTCGAGAGAATGTCTGAAGGAGATCTGTTGATGTTTTATATGGTTGCATATTGGACAATTTGTTAGTAAAGCTGGGTCTAATTCAATGTGGTAGGAACATTTGATCAAATTGATTGTACAACATACATTTGTTACTTCAGTGTTGCACCATTGCCAGTTTTTCTTCTTGTTCCACGTATAGAGCATGTTGTAGGCAGCTTATTTTATATACCTGATGCTCAAATTGGAACAAATGCGACCACTCCTAGTGTGCACTGTTACATCTGTACACCTTCTGCAATAATAAAAGCATTACTAATTTGCAATTTTTCTTCACCATTAATTTTGTCTTCAGATATGGTGCTTGTTGCCAGAAACAATGAGTTGACTTTTGATTAATTTTTGCCTCAGAATGCAACTTATTTGTTCAATAATTACCAAATGCTTATCTCTTTACAAACAGTGTTGATAACTAGTAGCGCCCACATTACATTTTTGCACTTATTTTAGCAACAGTGATTTTGTTTTCTCTTGTCCAGTTGGTTGATTATTGTTGTGGTTGCCTTCAAGTTTATTTTCATGATTTTATTTTTTAAAACATAGCCATAGTGAATATTTATGTGTATATATGTATATTTGTAGCTATGGTAAATAATCAAAGATATTTCTGTCTCTGTGCTATTGAGAATGGCTAGTCAAGAGTCTAACCTTATAATCAGCTTTCCATGTTCATATTATGTATCGATGCAACTTCCTATCTTTGGTTATCAGCCTGTCTTCCTACAACCAATCAAAATACCTTGTTTGTCAATTTTGTTTACAAGTGTGTTTGAGTATTTGTAATTTATGTGATTAATCCTACACCCGCTGCCCCCCCCCCTTTTTTGGTGTGCTACAATGATGTAACTTACATATGTAAAGTGGTGATAGTAGAGTGTGTGTGTGTGCTCACAATTTGTAGATAAACACAGGATGGCTTGCCTGTTAGGCCCTCGATTTAATGAACTAGTTGGAGGAAGAATTACGTTTATTTCTGAAAATGCATTAATCAAATTTGTCTTTAAACCATAACAAAAATAACAATACACGATGATTTAAAATGTTATGACAATGTGTATAAATGTAATGACATTTTTATATACATTGGGTAATTTATACACACACTACAAAAACATCAGTTTAAAAAATGTGAATAAATTTACAATTAGAAGTCAACTTTATTTTAAATAGGCATTGTCCTCAAAAGATTGCTTGTTCATTGAATCAAAGGCCTGCTACCACCATTCTGGTTGTTACACTTGGGTTTGTGGCTTGTTGTTATCTGTTTGATTCCATTCTACCTACTGCCAAAGATCTACTCATAATAATCAACGTAAGCTGCTTTTCTTTTATTATCATTTGAATGTTGGTTACACATTAGTGTTTCTATTGCATTGATAGTTCTTGTGTGTTTTGCTGCCAACACTCTTCTGCATTGATTTACTTGCCTTAACAAAATATGAACCAAAAAAAAAAACCTCACAAAAATAAAATAGTATAATGTGTTATGTTGCGTATATTGATCATAAATTAATATGATAATAGTTGTCATTTGAGCAAACATCTTTATGTGAGTTTGATCATTTCTATTACTTGATTATCTAGAGTTGATCAAATATGCCTTACTAATTTTACTGTTGTGGTTTCTCCTTTTTTTTTTTTTTTTAAATTATTATTATGAGTTTTTTTTTTTTCATTAATTTGTTTCTTTTTGAGAAAGTCATTTCAGGCTGAACAAAAATGAATGTAAGTTTGTCTTGTGAACTGACATGGCATGCTTGCTAGAATGATCCTATAGCACCTACAGTTCAAGAGTGTGTCAATACCTTACCCTCGGTTCATGTTTAGTTTTTCACATTTTTGGTTCAAATAATGAAACTTTTTGTTACCAATTGAGTATTCATTTTGCAACCATTTATTAGTCAGAACTGGTTGCTAATTGGCAACACACACCTGCTGATTTGATCATTGTTGTAAGTTTCCTTTAATCACTACATCCTAGTTTAGGACCATATTTGTATACGTTCCATTTTGTCACTAATAGTTAAGATTGTTACCGTGTCAAATTGTTGTTTGATTGTGTCAGGTCTATTCCAAGCCTGCATTCATGTTTGTCTTTTCCTCCTATTGTACTGAACTGTTAGAAGTATGATATTTTCACTGATATCATAAGGAGAGATCACCACTTTAACAATCATGTTTCAACATTCAATAAATTTCAGTAAATTATATAATCTTGGTGATCAAATCAGAAATTATTCTGCCAGTAATTTGTCAAAAGACTATGAAATCTCATATAAATCCGTCTTCAGATTTCTAATTTTGATTTCATTTTACACTGGTGTATAAAAACAGGTGTCAAGCAATAGAGATGAGTATGCAATCACCATTGTCTCCTACAACGTGACATGAAACATTGTGATTGCCTACAAAACTGTCTTCAAATAAATACCAAATTAGATTGTGTTCACGTTACTCTTACTTGGAGAAACACAGTTGTATACTTTGTCATGAATGCATCTTAGTTGAAGCCTCCTTTACTCTGGCTTGACTTTGTGAGTCTGTCCTGATAGATTTTGTGTGAAGTGTTGAGCGTTTTGCCCATGGTTTATGCTCTTATAACTTTGACTGCATTATCAAAATGTACAAGTGCTGTGCTTTTCCAGTTAGTTCAAGATGTCCTATTATTATTATTATTATTAACATTGTATTATACATATCAGCTTGCATGCCCAGTAATTCAGGAAAGTTTCGTCAAACCCCGTAACATTTCCACTTTATATTATAACCATAAATGCTGTTTGATATCATGTAATGTTAGTTTACTTCTGTATTATCTTGTACATTTCATGTTCAGTCTTTAAGGGTTCTTCATCTCTTAACATTGTCTCAATCATTTCTTTTGCTTGGCATATTAAGCTCTGGACTGTTGCCCCACATCATTTTATTTTGTTAATGCAGAATGAGATTCAAATGGTTTGTTAGTTGTACAGTTAGGTCTGTTGGTGCAGTAACTGGTACCAGTGGCTGTGTAGGTGCAGTAACTGGTACCAGTGGCTGTGTAGGTGCAGTAACTGGTACCAGTGGCTGTGTAGGTGCAGTAACTGGTACCAGTGGCTGTGTAGGTGCAGTAACTGGTACCAGTGGCTGTGTAGGTGCAGTAACTGGTACCAGTGGCTGTGTAGGTGCAGTAACTGGTACCATTGGCTGTGAGGTGCAGTAACTGGTACCATTGGCTGTGTAGGTGCAGTAACTGGTACCAGTGGCTGTGAGGTACAGTAACTGATACCATTGGCTGTGTAGGTGCAGTAACTGATACCATTGGCTGTGTAGGTGCAGTAACTGGTACCAGTGGCTGTGTAGGTGCAGTAACTGGTACCAGTGGCTGTGTAGGTTCAGTAACTGGTACCAGTGGCCGTGTAGGTGCAGCAACTAGTACCAACACAATACTTCCTGTCAACTTGTATGCAATTGACTGACCAATATCTGGTTTGATACTTTTTCCATATCCACATTTATTAAGAGATGAAGAATCCCTTGTATGTAACAATAGCCTTTTCTAATGCATTGTGTGTACTCTGATATACCCACTTGCTTGGTAGTGGTGATGGTTTTGTTGTTGTGCACTTCTTCATTTAGCCAGCTGTAGTGGCTGCTGATTGTCTGTGTTCTCCTTCAGGAATTGTTGCTGTTGTGCAGTGAGTAAGTCATGGTGCACACTTTAGCATTTGCTTGTAAGTGCTGACATTTTAAACTATATATGGTTGTGAATTTCATTTGAAGTAGTTTTCTTAAACTGCCATTGTCACATTTTCATCTCAACTTTTGCACGATGAGTACTTAGCCTCATGTCTAGGACAGCTGTACACTACGTATGAACTCTGTGTCATATATTCCTACTAGTAAGGAATATTCTCACCAATATAGTAGACATTTTAGTGGCCTTCTCCATACATAAATAATTTCAATGTTGTTTATTACGAGCTCAGTCACCATGTTTGCTGCGCTTTTGGAAACATTTGAATTTCTCTCATTAAACATAGACTGCTGCTGCTAATAGGAAGCAGGCCCAGTACAGCCCTAGGACTTGTCTGTTTCCTCTATTGATGAAACTCATTAACAACTGTTTCTTTTGTGTGAATCCTCTTCATTGACATTTTGTGCAGTTATGTTTGCATATAAAACAACATGCCTGCTTACTATCAAATATTATATCTATATATACACATCACTGTAGCTATTTACACCTATAGAATTATCAACATTCACTGTAGAGAGTTATATTTTTGTACTTTCAACCATTTCCTCCCCCTTTTGTATGCCTGTCAGTTTAGATATTTCTTGATATTGTTTGTTTGAGTCCACTTTCTGCTACCAGAGGCTCAGGAGTTTGGTTTTGATGTTTCTGTCATGATAATATTTCACTTCAATTTTTCTGGTGTCCACGCTTAATTAAGTAGATAATATCATTTCCCCATCTCCATTTTGTTATTTCATCTACTCTTCCCATCCCCCAACCCCCCATTGAAAAAAAATGAATGTCAAATTTTCCCTTTAAATGTCACTCTTAAATATAGTTTTCTGACTCGGTTCAGCAGAATTTTCATTTTTGTATTTCATTCTTTCAATAACTTCCAGGTTCAGATGTCACTTATATATATATATCGTTTGTATATTTTTGGGGTTAAAGTAGTATTTTAATCAGCAATTTAATTTAGGGGGCTTCTTATTTCACTTTCCTCTGATGATATATATGATAGGAAATGTTTGTGTCACTGAAGGTGGCGAGTCAGTCAGTGCTGCTAACCCTAGCCACTTGCTGTAATTGAATGTGCTCGTGTTGGTTTAGGTCTCATACCTGACAGCAACAGTCTCAATCACAAATATTCTCTTTGTGCCCTGCTCTCCTCATATCAACATTGACATCATGCACAACAATTCTTGTATACAATTTTGGCCATGAAATCAAGCTAAGGACAATCTGATTTCTGCTACTTTGCTAAGTGTTACTCTAAACAAATAACTTCATTTTGCCATTCCTTATCCTAGGATTGATTAATTTACTTCTGCACACTTTGGGGTTTGTTAGATTTTCTTGTTAACCAATTTTTTTGTATGTACTTTTTTTTCTTTTTTGCTTCTAACTTTTCTCCTTTTAAGACATTTCCCCTTCATTTATTTTTTCCCTTTCTAAACAGTCATGCTGTGTTGCATTAATCAACTTATTTGATTAACTTTATATAATTACAATAAATATATACATACTTATATTTATATTTCTCTATATATATATACACATATACATATATATATATATATATACAAAGGACCACGTTTACCTCCGCTATTTGTTGTTTATATTAGCAGTGATTTTGTGAGAGCTCATGTAATCGGTGCATCTTAAGATTAGATTTGGAGGAGGGAGTTTTGTCAGCTAAGAAAGGCAAGTTACAACTGTGGAAAAGAATTCAGTGTTGTCCATGCAGGTATGATCTTGTGCAGGTCTGTCTGTGTAACATGCAGGTATGATCTTGTGCAGGTCTGTCTGTGTAACATGCAGGTATGATCTTGTGCAGGTCTGTCCGAGTAACATGCAGGTATGATCTTGTACAGATCTGTGTAACATGCAGGTATGATCTTGTACAGATCTGTGTAACATGCAGGTATGATCTTGTGCAGGTCTGTCTGTGTAACATGCAGGTATGATCTTGTGCAGGTCTGTCTGTGTAACATGCAGGTATGATCTTGTGCAGGTCTGTCTGTGTAACATGCAGGTATGATCTTGTGCAGGTCTGTCCGAGTAACATGCAGGTATGATCTTGTGCAGGTCTGTCTGTGTAACATGCAGGTATGATCTTGTGCAGGTCAGTCTGTGTAACATGCAGGTATGATCTTGTGCAGGTCTGTCTGTGTAACATGCAGGTATGATCTTGTGCAGGTCAGTCTGTGTAACATGCAGGTATGATCTTGTGCAGGTCTGTCTGTGTTACATGCAGGTATGATCTTGTGCAGGTCTGTCCGAGTAACATGCAGGTATGATCTTGTACAGATCTGTGTAACATGCAGGTATGATCTTGTGCAGGTCTGTCCGAGTAACATGCAGGTATGATCTTGTGCAGGTCTGTCTGTGTAGCATGCAGGTATGATCTTGTGCAGGTCAGTCTGTGTAACATGCAGGTATGATCTTGTGCAGGTCTGTCCGAGTAACATGCAGGTATGATCTTGTGCAGGTCTGTCTGTGTAACATGCAGGTATGATCTTGTGCAGGTCTGTCTGTGTAGCATGCAGGTATGATCTTGTGCAGGTCAGTCTGTGTAACATGCAGGTATGATCTTGTGCAGGTCAGTCTGTGTAACATGCAGGTATGATCTTGTGCAGGTCTGTCCGAGTAACATGCAGGTATGATCTTGTGCAGGTCAGTCTGTGTAACATGCAGGTATGATCTTGTGCAGGTCTGTCTGTGCAATATGCAGGTATGATCTTGTACAGATCTGTGTAACATGCAGGTATGATCTTGTACAGATCTGTGTAACATGCAGGTATGATCTTGTACATATCTGTGTAACATTCAGCCACCAAAATTGTGCCTGCTGCCCTCAATGGATGAAATCTTTGCCTTGTGACAAAATTGCCTCTGATGTTTTCTTGTTTGTTGAATCAACTTTTCCAGCATAGCATTTTGTTTTATTCTCAGTACATTACCTAACCCCAGCCAACAAAATGAATGCATCTTCTCATTAGATTCCATATATATATATATATATATACATATTAAAGTTGTTGATAAATATATTTGATGTACATATATAAATGCTGTGTGGAAATGAGTGCATGCATGTAAACTTGTGGCGCTTCATAGTTCTAACCTCTGTTGTCGTTCAAGCTATTTGAGGTTTTTAACCACCCTTCTATGCTGCAGCAATAAAACCTGGTTCTGTCTGATCATTTAGACTCTACAAATCTTTTAAATTATTCTTTATATACACTTTTTAAGATTAACTAAATAAGAGGGAAGGGGGCTTAAACTAATTTGTTATAAGGGGCAGCCACTAACAAAATGACTGACTGTTACTGGTCTCAATCATGGATTGAAAAAATGTGATTGGGAGTTGTCATTTATTTTCACATGTTTTTAGAAATGGCAGACACGAGTTGACAGGAAACAATTTCTCATAGAAAGTTGCTGCAGCTGCTGAAAGTCTCAAGTAGTTTGTTTGCCATGGATGCACATTACACTTGTTTTTGCCCACAGTTGTTTTGTCTGCTTTGGTTGCACTTTACAAATGGCGAATTTGGTTTGTTTATTTATTCAACTGTTGTTGCAATGGCTGGCTGCTTTATTTGTAAAAGGATTGACCAAAATGCACTTGGTGGCCAGTATATCGGTGTCTTCATGCTTTGTTGAGCTGTGGGAGAAGGGTCACACAAGCTGTAGTCACATACATACACAAAACTATTTGCTAGTGCAAGCAAAGCAGACTGAAGTTTAATCTTTGTTGTTGTGTGCTAACATTTACCAATTTTGATCTCTGTGCAATAAACAAATAACTCGTCATGTTGTTTTTTTCCCACATATATTTTATTAACCTTTTCTCTTGTTTGCATTAGCATAGCTTGCTAGCCTTCTGTGCTCATGTATTGTTTATCTGGCTAGAGATTGTCTTTCTTATCACAGTTAGTCATCAAAATGAGCTTCAATTTCCTTAACTTGTGTCCATCAATCCTGTGTTAATATGTCTTTAGCTATGTCCTTCTTACAGGCTTGTGTAACTTTTCTTATCTGTTCCCTTCCTATAGGCTTGTGTAACATCTCTCTTCTGTAGCCTTCCTACAGGCTTGTGTAACATCTCTCTTCTGTAGCCTTCCTATAGGCTTGTGTAACATCTCTTTTCTGTTCCCTTCCTACAGTTTTGTGTAACATCTCTCTTCTGTTCCCTTCCTACAGTTTTGTGTAACATCTCTCTTCTGTTCCCTTCCTACAGTTTTGTGTAACATCTCTCTTCTGTTCCCTTCCTACAGTTTTGTGTAATATCTCTCTTCTATTCCCTTCCTACAGTTTTGTGTAACATCTCTCTTCTATTCCTTTCCTACAGTTTTGTGTAACATCTCTCTTCTATTCCCTTCCTACAGTTTTGTGTAACATCTCTCTTCTGTTCCCTTCCTACAATTTTGTGTAACATCTCTCTTCTATTCCCTTCCTACAGTTTTGTGTAACATCTCTCTTCTGTTCCCTTCCTACAGTTTTGTGTAATATCTCTTTTCTGTTCCCTTCCTACAGTTTTGTGTAACATCTCTCTTCTGTTCCCTTCCTACAATTTTGTGTAACATCTCTCTTCTATTCCCTTCCTACAGTTTTGTGTAACATCTCTCTTCTGTTCCCTTCCTACAATTTTGTGTAACATCTCTCTTCTATTCCCTTCCTACAGTTTTGTGTAACATCTCTCTTCTGTTCCCTTCCTACAGTTTTGTGTAACATCTCTCTTCTATTCCCTTCCTACAGTTTTGTGTAATATCTCTCTTCTGTTCCCTTCCTACAATCTTGTGTAATCTCTCTCTTCTGATCCTTCCTAGTCTTGTGTAACATCTCTCATCTGATCCCTTCCAACAGTCTTGTGTAACATCTCTCTTCTGATCCCTTCCTACAGTCTTGTGTAACATCTCTCTTCTGTTCCCTTCCTACAGTTTTGTGTAATATCTCTCTTCTGTTTCCATCCTTCTGTCTTGTGTAATATCTCTCTTCTGTTCCCTTCCTACAATCTTGTGTAATCTCTCTCTTCTGATCCCTTCCTAGTCTTGTGTAACATCTCTCATCTGATCCCTTCCAACAGTCTTGTGTAACATCTCTCTTCTGATCCCTTCCTACAGTCTTGTGTAACATCTCTCTTCTGTTCCCTTCCTACAGTTTTGTGTAATATCTCTCTTCTGTTTCCATCCTTCTGTCTTGTGTAACATCTCTCTTCTGTTCCCTTCCTACACACTTGTGTAACATCCCCTTTCTATGTCCTTCTTGTGTGTCATGTCTCTATGCTTACAAGTACAGAAATCACATTCTTCCTTTACTAACTTCATATCTTTGTTGTGTACACATCCAACTTATGCCCTTGTGCACACATGTACACACCCAACTCTTGACCTGTACACATCCAACTCTTGACCTGTACACATCCAACTCTTGACCTTGTGCACACCTTACGTTCTGCTCTCAGGCCTTGCCTGTCTAAAGAGATAAATACTTGACACATTAACTGAGTTTTCTTGCATCTCTGATGTCCTCCAAGGTGGGTCCTGCCTGTTTGACAGCTTGTCTTCATACCTATGTCCCTCTTTCACAGTTGCATATGGATACAGATCTGAACTCTTACACTTCTACTTCCTCACTCTCCCTTCCTCTGTCAGTCTCAAATTTCCCACTATTTTCATGTTTCAACCAAGCTAGTTAATTTCTTTTTTTTTTTTTTTATAAATACCTACTTACTGTTCATTACAACGTACATTTTTCTGTTAATGCCTTGGGAAGTGGTGTATTTATGCTATATAATATTTATAGACACAGTCACTCACATAGTTATGATTTGAGTAGTTCCTAGATGAGTGACGACAAGGATGCATTCATTTTGATGTCATGTATGATTATGTTGTAGCTGTCTTCTGGGTGCATTTATATATTTCACTGAAGAAACTACACCAATTGTTAGTTGCTTTCTCTGGTTTGTTCCGCTGGTTTTGAGCCACTGTATGTTTTTTCATAACCTTTTCATTGCCGATTGCTTCAGGCTTGCAACCATCCACAGGCACCACAGTCTTGAAAGTGGTGCACAAAAAATGAATGTTTGTCACTTCCTTCAGAACTTGAACATAACAGGCCAGATTTCTGCTTCTTGGTACGTCATTTGCTGCATTGTAAGAGCCAGTTAAACACTACCAGAACAAATTGGAGAAAATACAGGGAAATAATTTTATTTTCTATCAACTTATCATATTTTTGCCATTTTTCTTCTATGAATTTATGTCAGAAGTAGCAATTTTGTCCGTGCCTCATATTTATATTTAGCATAAATCGCCATTGTATATTTGACCACTTATCTTTCTTTCTTCTTAGAATTTAGCAGCAGGAGTATTTGTCTTAGTAGAAGGGGTTTTTATTTGTTTCTTTTTTTCTTTAATAAAGAATTGTGTACTTTTGCTTCATACATGGGTTTTAATTGAGTTTCAAGCTGTTATGTACAGTGATTGACTTGTCATGTGCTCGAGTCATTGATATATAATTAGCTTTGGTCTTTATGATTGGGAGATCTCACCAAGTCGCAAGAGGCTGTGGTAGGAAGTATTTTTGTTGTTTTTTTTTTCATAACTGACACAGAAAAACATTGCTCCATCACTTTTATGTTACTAATCATCAGGAGAAATGAACTGAATACCATGCACTTGTAGTTTTAATTCACACATTCAGTTAAGAAGCAAAAGAAAAGTACTATCTAATGATTGATTTGTTCAAATACATCAAATGTACTGATTGATTTGTTCAAATACATCAAATGTAATGATTGATTTGTTCAGATAGTCACATTCATGTCACCTGAACACATTTTATATTAGTTTGTTGTTATTGCTGGTTTCTTCTAAAATAATTACTCTCATTTTAGGACTGCTCATTTTGTAGCGCTTAATGCTCATTTAAAATATTAGAACCTATTTGTTCCGATGGTTTGGAGCATGCATGAGCCTAAAATAGTTGTCACTGTTGGGAGCTTTCTTATCAAATTGTGGAAGGACTAAATCAACAATATAGGCTTGGTACAGCAGCTGTAGGTTGTGTGCTGTCATTGAAAAGAAAAAAGTGTTTGTGATGGTGTGCTAGCTGCTGATGCTCGGCTGATTGGCCACAAGCAGAATGCTGTACTTGTTACGAGAGGACAGATGAGTAATGCTGTACAGGAGGCAGGATTTGTTTAGCATTATGGCTTGATACACATTCTCCACTCAAACCTAAGCTGATCTATGGCCTAAGTTTAGTGAGCACTGGCTGCACTCTGTACCAAGGAGATATTGAGGTCGCACACTTCAGTGGCACAATGCCAGCAAGGCAGTAAAGTTAAAATTACTGAGGACATATATCTTCCCAATAGCAACATTTGTTTGCGAATCATGGACAATCTTGCAAACATCAAGGAAGAGAATTGATTCATTTGAAACAAAATGCTACAGAAAAATCCTTAAGATACCTTGGGTAATGAAAAAGAGCAATGAAGACATATTAACAGATTTAAATATTAAAAAGTACTGACTTATAAACACCATTCAACAGAGGGAATTAAAATACTATGGCCACGTCAAAGACAGTTCGCTAAAAAGAACCATAATGGTAGGCATGGTTCCTGGGTGACACATCAGGGCCAGACCAAGAAGAAGATTGTTTCAAGACATTAAGGAGACCTTGAACATGACAACAGAAGAAGTGGGAGATCTGGTTAGAGTCAGAGATTCTTTCAGACAGGCTGTGATGAGTGCAGTGTTCTGTGGGAGATCTGACTGGTGAAAAAGATTCTTTCAGGCAGGCTGTGATGAGTGCAGTGTTCTGTGGGAGATCTGACTGGTGAAAGAGATTCTTTCAGGCAGGCTGTGATGAGTGCAGTGTTCTGTAGGAGATCTGACCGTGAAAGAGATTCTTTCAGGCAGGCTGTGGTGTAAGCAACATTCTGCAAAGGACATTAGACCTAATGGTGACACTTCAGTGACAGTAATGTTATAGGATAGCTTTACCATTTATAAGGCACTTGCGAATTGATGCACCAAAGTACACAAGGGTGATGCACTAAATATCAGTCTGAGAAGAGTTTGGAAAGAATGGAATATATTGTCTGCCTTGATGACAGAACCTGAATCACTCAGCTCATCATTCGTGGTAGTATCTGATGAGAAATGAACATTTAACACAGATTTGATGAATGTGGCTGTGTATTCTAGTTTAAATTTTATCTCACCTTTAGATATTCTATTTATAAGCAGAATATTATCTTTACCTAAAACAACAGTTTACATTCTTTTCCCCACATAAAGCAACCTTTACATACACACTCTTTTTTTTTTTTTTTTTTTTTTTTTTTTTTTGCCTTTTCAAATTTTTTAATTTGAGAACTTTCAGCCCACGTTAGACATGACTGCCAAACAGCCTGTAACACGAACTTGGTTGATTTTATGTGAGTATTATATTATAACAATACATATAATTGCTTTCATGATTTCTATTGACAAAAGTCACGCTGTAATATTTATTGCTGACCAGTTAGAAATGTTTAGGTAGGGATGGATATATCATGATTCCCACTACTTGTACCAGTATTACGTGTAAGCATTCTAATTATTGTGGACGTATCAATTAATCCAATTTGGTAGATCGTGATAATGTAATCAATATTACAAGTAATCGAGGTATGTATACTTTAGTTTTGGTGTTATTTTTTAATATAAAAATTTTATTTTAAATTTTTGGTCGTGCAACCGTTTTGAGTATTGCTGCACCCCCCCACTCTAACCTGGATGTTTGTTTCTACTTGCCAAGGTCAATAAATATATTTTAAAAAGTGTGTTTTCTCACTTTGTTTGTCTGCACTTTGTTGTATGGCACTGGTAAATGTTTGTCTACTTGTTATCACTCGAAAGATTTGACTTATTTAACCATTCTTCTTTGTACAGGATGGTAAACATCTAAACATTTGACTCATCCATCACCTCTATTCTTCTTTGTATTTCTATACAGGTTGGTAAACATCTAAACATTTGACTCATCCAATCACCTCTATTCTTCTCTGTATTTCTATACAGGATGGTAAACATCTAAACATTTGACTCATCCAATCACCTCTATTCTCCTCTGTATTTCTATACAGGATGGTAAACATCTAAACATTTGACTCATCCAATCACCTCTCTATTCTCCTCTGTTATTCACACAATGTTAACCATTTGACGGAACTGCCTTGAAATCATCTCCAAAGCCATCTGGAGTCTCGACCGTGATTGACTTAATCGATTGAAGTCATGTTGTTTCCCATATGTTGTGTCCATATATTTCGCAAGAAAGTTGCTATCTACATTTTGTCGTAGATATTTATTTTATTTATTAATTGAAGCCTTTGAAATGTGGATATATATAGAATAGGTAGAATTTTATAAAAAGAAAAGAAAACAAACGATGAAGCCTTAAAATAACAAAATATTAAAAGGGGTCTACTAAACACAATTCAAACAAGATAGGTGCTATTTTTGGGGCATGTTAAAGGACACAACAGTCTACTAAAGGTAGTTTTGGATGTTTGGATGGGAAAATACAAGATAAAAGAGGCAGACCAAGACTAAAGTGGACGAGTAACATCAAAAGATGGACAAATCAGCCTATGACAACCTGCACCATCAAAGCAAGAGACAGCAAAATGGCGTTCCATGGTAGCCAACCTTCGATGCAGAGACGGTACTCATAATGATTTACTGCTGCGACTACGGACATCTTAGGCAGCAATTGGGAACAGAGATAGACAATGTTGGCCAGATTTTAAGCCGTGGTCAGTCCAAACTTCGTTGTTGGCCTGCAAAGCGTGTACAAGGTACTGACTGCCTTGTATCGAGGTCATGATAAGAATGTTACAGCATGATCAGTTCATGTACGTGGATTATGATATAATGTTAGGCTTGGAAAATGCTAATATATAATAGTAAGAAAATCTGCCAGAGTAAAAGTGTCACGTTTCAGGGACATTGTAACAAATAAAACACGTTAGTTTCTGGAACAACATAAGTTAGTCCTGGTTCAAGGTACAGACAATTCCGGCAGCTGTCCGGGGCGTGAGAGGCGCCATCAGGGATCTTCCACAAACAATAATAAAAGGTGAAAATAATACTTTTTTCAGTCTGAAGTTTGATGTGTGCGCTCACACACGAGACAGAGAGGGGTAGAAACGGCACCGTAGTTCAGCCTGGTCACGGCACCAGCAACTATAGGGCCAGTCCTGACAGAAGTCTTGATTAATGGTTTTTACTAGAACCGTATATTAATTACTATTCAAGTTATTAATCAAATTGTTAATATCATAATCACAGGGTCCTTTTAGTTTCGAGACAGAAAGGTTGTGAGTTCAAATCCCGCTGCACCAGTTACCATTTTTATTATCACCCCTGGTCTCAAGCGAGGCCCGGCTTGAAACGTCAATTACTCATCGACTAAAAAATTAGTACCTCCGAAGATGGAGTTATCTGACTGTGCGTATAGGGACCCTGTGTCAGGAAAAACCAGATTATCACACAAAATTCAGTTCCTAGACTCTAGGGACTTCGCCGGAGGTGAAAGCTGGTGAACGCAATATATATATATATATATACATATAGTCAGAGGATGTCTACACGTATTGTTAAGTGTGATGAGCCATTTCTGTACCTTACGCCTACGAAGGTTAACTTCTGGAATGTTCTGCTTTCATTTCTACTCGCAGGGTCTATTGTTATCCGATGGCCAGGTTTTGTTACTAACTCAGGCAACTGCCGATAGGTATAGATGTAACACGCCGTACAACTTTTTTTTCTCCTTCTGTCTCTTTGGTAATGAGCTCTTTGTTGTAGTTTCTGCCGAGGCTGTTTATTTGTTTTGGCTTCTGAAAAATATTGCTGGGTATGTTCTACCTAACTTGATCAACGGAATTGGCGGCTAATCATAATCACTTTAAGGATATCAAATTGAGTATAAAAGTAAAGTAAAGAGCCCCGTCACGTCAAGTGGCGTATAGGGAATATGATGTTAGTGACCATAATTTTTATCAACCTTCGGAACATGATTTTCTGGGTAATGTGGTCGGTATTACGCCCGTACCGCTTTATTTTCCCATTTAAAAAATCTGGTATCAATTTAAGGCTGGGTGAACCCGGAAGCCGTGGTCAGGATCGAACCCGACCTTTTGTCCTTTGTAGTCCAGTTCACTAACCTCTGAGATATCGCGGCTATCAAATTGAGTATTGTGGCCTCTAAGCATCTTCTATTCGGCACTATCTAATCTATACTCCCAATCTTCAGTTTCTATTATCAACAGCCTAGCGTCGTCTATCTTGGTCCAGGCGTCCACGTCTGTCCTGGTCCAGGCGGCCACGTCTCAGCGAGCGTGTTCTACTTGTGATGCTACTCCCAGAAGAAAGTTCTCCAAATCTGAAACTTCACCCGCGACTTTAGGAGTAACCAACCTACTAATTGTTAATGACATAGTCTTAAAAGTCAATCCCTTTCATGTAATTATAATTTGTTTAGCTGCATTCGGTTTCTGCATCCGGTCTCGCCCTAGTCAAATGTACCTCTAATTCTCCCGACCGTAGTTGTTTAATTGACAAGCTTGAAGTTTCAGGACTCTGTTCTATTTTGATATATCTGGTTGCTGGGTATAGTCAGAGAGTCCTTGACCTTTCGACAGCGACAGCTTCAATTACTACTTATAAATTAATTAATTAATTTTTTTCTTTCGCGTTCGCTTTTCTCTGTCTCCAAGTGCAATACTGCTACAGATCCACGTGCTGGCAACAATGTTTAGCATGTAAGTATTACTTGACCAACTATCTAGATTTAAAAAAAAAAAAAACTATCTTTACGACACATAGTATCATTGCTGGTGTATGTCGGGGGCAACGATAGAACACGAGGGATAAAGGCCGCTTGGGCAAGCAGTCGCCACGACGTGTGAGGATTTTTATTTCACCCCCGATAGAAAATAAAAACCTTTTCTGTATACAGCTAGCGGAACAGTGGTTTTAGCCGCACGGCCACGCGTGACGCCGCTTTCCCTCCATGGGACTCAATTTGAATTTGCCCGTCTTAGAGATGACCGGCCTGCAATATGCCACCGCGAAGTGACACCGCTTGTGACAGTCACATCACCCCCGTCGATGATCTCCTCGCTGCTGGTTTGCACCAGGTGGTCCCTCTGAACCCACCCGGCACGGCTGCAAGATGACGATGAGTACAACTGGTACTGGCGGTCACACTGAAACCCCAGCACCTTCTTGGTTGGCACCTAGCGGTCGTTCTGAAACCACCCGGCTCTGCTGCACTATGATGATGATGATCACAGCTGGTACTGGCGGTCACACTGAAACCCCAGCACCTTCTTGGTTGGCACCAGGCGGTCGTTCTGAAACCACCCGGCTCTGCTGCACTATGATGATAATGATCGGCTGCCCAGGACCACTCAGGTTATTCTGAGCTCGCCCTGGCGTTCTCCAGGAGGAGGTAATTCCCTCCCATCTGGCTCCTTGATCGTGTAGTCTGGACTTCACGTTGTGCTGCTGTTACCTGCAACCCTTTTCTTGGCCGTTCTTCACGAAGACAATATAGTGCCAAGACAAATGATGAAACCAACTCTCTTGAACAGAACACAACTGAATTTAATTGTACACCAGGACCACATGCCTGGCCTCAACAATACATCTGTGACATCATGGCATGATATATAACATTCTTGCTATTATATCGCTATCAACCCTCTACACGTGGTCGACGCTATGCTGTACCCTAAACCTAAAGTCATTTGTACAAATCTTGTACACAAATGGTTCTGATTAATGTCTCTATGCTGCTACCATCGTCTACACATGGTCGAAGCTATGCTATTCTCTACTGTCTCTTGTACACAAATGGTTCCGATTGTCTCTATGCGGCTAACAACCGTCTATACATGGTCGAAGCTATGCTATTCTCTACTGTCTCTTGTACACATCTTGTACACAAATGGTTCCGATTAATGTCTCTATGTGGCTAACAACCGTCTATACATGGTAGGAACTGTCTGTTCCCTAAATCTCTTGCACATCGTGGTACATGATAGATTCACATTATCGTCTATTAACGGCCACACTAGCCTAGACTGACAATACTCATGTACTACAAATTGTAGCTACACTACATTACTAATTGACTGGAGTATCACAACTCTTTCTGCCAATACATAGTCATGTCCATGACACTGGACTCTAGCTAGTTCATATAATCACTTAGTATCACATTTGAATTGACTGGAGCATCATAACTCTTTCTGTCAATATTACATAGTTATGTCCATGGCACTAGACTCTAGCTCATTCATATAATCACTTAGTCTCACACTTTAATATCATTACCACATATGTAAACACAAGTCAAATATCTACTGAGAACTTACTATACTTAATCTCACACGCCTTATCACGTACTGTCCTTTTAGAAACCACTTTCCACATCCTAACATAGAAGCTAACCTTCCCGCTAACGGTACCGTATTGTCAACACGACAACCCGTCCGCAACTAGCGCCCGCTGCCTGTCGAATGACCGTTCACTAGTCCAACCTTTTCTCTTCTCCCTTAGTCTCGCTTTCGAAAAACCTTTGTCTCGAACCTGTTCCCACTTTCTCTATTTCCCGTGGAACATGAGTTATACCCCGATCTCGTCTCATCTGACCTTCACATATCCCCTCTCCGTCCTTTTAAACCGTGCCCTACTTCACGCGCACCTCGTCTATGTTTCACTATCTTGATGATGTGAAAAATGTGCCTTTGCTAATATCGTGGAGAATGCTTCAATGAAGTGTAGTCATCACTCTGAATAGTATGTCCCTTGTATGCAGGGGTGGATTACCCTTAAGGCAAAATAAGCACGTGCTTGTGACGTCAAGAACCCTAATGACCAGGAAGCGAGCACACTAACCGCCGACGCTCCTTTCTTGTGTGCTGTCTGCGCAAAATATGAAACATGAAATGGCAGGACAGAAGAGTTAACTTGCATATCTTACAATGCGCTAAGTTTCTAAGCAGATAGTGTTATTTAGCCGAACAGAGGTAGCTGTGTCATGTGAGAATGATAGACAATAATAGCATCTCTAGGCATTTACTGTAGGGAGAATCCCGAGAGGACAAGAGCTTTACGGCTACACTATTAGCTTAGGTATCAAGATGGCGTGATGGATTTCTGTATCAAAGAAAGGGGTTTGACTAATCTGGCTGCAGATCGTGTCGCATTGAGAACATAAATAAAGAGAGGCTCAACTACATACGAGATAGAGTTGACCCAAAATATTATTTAAAAGACAAAAAGAGAAAAAAAAAGAAAGAAAAGGGATCCAGTATCACGCATAAAGGTGCTACATCTATCGCCAAATCTGCAGCTTTCATTTTTGCGAGTACACGCATGACATGTAATGGAATCAATTCAACACTAGTGCGGAAATGACAAAGCATCCACTTGTACCTATAGTCGGGAGAAGAGGGTGGTCATATGTTAGCCGTGTAGTGAAAAGAGACAATAAGATAATCTCAAAACAAGCCCTCAAATATGAACGAGACGGTAACAGAAAATGAGGATACCTAGAGAAACATTAACAAGAACACTGAGGTGTGGCGAGAGGCAACAATAGCAGACATCAGCTCCCTCGCTGAGGTCGAGCAACTTGTCCAGAATAAAGACGTGTGACGAGATCAAATGAGGTTCTTATGAAAGGCCTGATGCTTGTTAACAAAAATCGTCGAACACTGAGGAGGTTACACATTCTGTCCTATGTGCCGTCTTCGTCTCGAAAGGACGATGGATGGATGGATGGGTGGGTGGGATTGGGTGTATGGGTGGGTGGGTGGATGGATGGGTTTGGATGGATGGATGGAGTGGGATGGGATAGAATATATATATATATATATATATATATATATATATATATATATATATATATATATATATATATATATATATATATATAAGCTATTATTCATTCTTTACTGCAGACTCTTCCAAGACGACAAAGGCCAGATATATGTTATGCATGAACACAATAAGAAATAAGAGCGGATGACGTCATGGAACGCACCAAAATGGCAGCTTATTTATATTCGAGCTATGGACTAAGCAATGTTTACATTGAACAACACGATATATGTTATTGCAGCGAGTTGGCAGATTTTTTAAAGTGTTTTCAAGGGTTTGAACATAAATGTTTGTTCACAGTTCGTTAACCTTCGCTGTAGATAAAGTCGTTAATTCGATGGCTTCGTTTCGGACGTTTGGTAGCTAAGGGCCTAACTTGTTCAAACGGATGGAATTGGCAAGGATCATTTTGAATCTATGAAGTGGGCTCATTTTGTGTTTAACTCAAAAGCATATGTGCTTTTTAACCAAAGACTTTTTTGGGGGGACTCAATGAAGATATCCCCGATGGAAGAATAAATTGTACTATTAGTCCCATAAATGATTCGCTTCCAGAGGTTTATGATGTAAACAAAGCAGTTTTGTCATTGCAAGTGAATAATGTCCACACCTTTAATTGGTCAGGATTGTGTAGCAGCAGCAGCTTTATAGCGAACACAGAAAACATCACAGGATTGTGCTGTTCTGAAACAGCTATGCCATGCTATCCTAGAATTGCCTTTAATGGGATTACTGTGACCACAAACCACTCTCCATGTGTGTCACATATTTACACCCCAGAAAGTTACACTGAATATAACAACATCATGTGCCGTCTGTGATATTAATTACCACAGACCAGGAGCCTCCAGTATGATTGATACAACTGTTGCACCAAGCATTTCATCAGCAGAGCCATATCTATGGAATGTTAATCTGACATTATTCTTGAATGATGTCCAAGTTAATGAGACATCAGAATCGTGTGGCGGCAGCTACAAGAAGGGAGCGGAGAACATCAAGTTCTGCTGCTATAAAGGAGACTTGCTTTGCTATCCCAGAATTGCCTTAAATGGGATCACTGTAGTTGAAAACTTCTCCTCTTGTGTAAACTACACATTCACATCCAAGAGTGAATCAGTGAAGGTCACAAAATCATATTCTCTCTGTGGTTTTACTAACTACAGGTCATGTGGCTTCTGTTGGATTGGAAATGATAACTGACCACCACTGTGTGTCTATATGTTTGGAATTGGAGTCATCAATGATGACCTAACACCATTAAGTGCTATGGCGATCATCATTTTCGGGAGGACGTGAACTCCCATGGTATATGGTGGATAGGCGGCAGGAACCATTGAAGGCTATGTCTGAAAAGTGTTCCTTCTTGCAGTTTCCTCATATTCCAAGTCCGGCTTGTTGCAGGAGCTACTGAGTTAAGTGCTCTGTGCACACCGTGAGCTGTGTGTCTCATCCGTTTTGATCCTGCTTCGATATCCCGCGTGTTTACGATGAATGATGATATCGAATGACAGGGAACAGTTGGCTGTGTTCACTTTCTGCGCGGTTTCGCCTTATGTCTTTTGGCGTGTGCTGAGACTGCTACGATGGGGACTACAGTTACCTATCTTTGTTTGGGAGATGAGTTAGTAATTCGGATGATTCCACTGGCACGGGCGGTTGAGCAACTATGGATTTTAATTCGTTTGCTGTGATACCGAGGCCTTCCATAACCAATAACAATAAGAATCAAGGCCGACAGAAAAGAAGTCTATGATTCCTCTAAAATTGTTGCATAAATCTACCGATATACGAAAACCGTGTGCAAGCATACATGTATTGTAAATACAGAAACGACATAGAAGTAAAACAAACAACTGTGAATGACTAAAGCGGGCATAAATGAGGAACAATTCCGTCACTGAGTCTAATGACGTAATTTAAAACTCTAATTAAATGAGAATATTTAAATCAATGACGAATTAGAACGATAGCGGACAACATCAAAGATGCAATGCTACACCTGAAGATAGAATACAACAAACCACATCTTCTGACTGCGAACAGGATATTGTATAAAGTATAAAGATTGGCCACTACCCAGACTGCAAGACAACCAAACTCTGCATTGTACGTGCCAGGTCAGTCTGCAAATTTCCGAGCAAGTCCTGTAAATATGTCACCTGTACAGAAAACTAAGGGTATATTCTTCCTTCCCCCCCCCCCCCCAAACTCCCTCTAAACAAATAAAACAACTTGTAACAGACAGATGTATTGGAGGTCATAATATAAATAATCTAAGGTATGCTGATGATACAGTCTTAATCGCTAAGAGTGAAAAATGAAGTACAAGAAATGTTGGACATTATAGTGAAGGAAAGCAAAAATAAAGGACTCAGCCTTAATAAAAAAAGACAGAGGTAATGGTAACAATAAAGAAAAAGACATCACCTCAGTGCAAAATAAAGACAAGTGGAACAATATTAAAACATGTAAATGAATTTAAATATTTGGGAATTTTGTTAACCTCAGACTGAAGATGTACAAAAGAGGTGAGATGCAGAATGGCTCATGCAAAAGCAGCTTTAAAAAAATGAGGAAGATACTATGCAATCCATTTTGGACAATAGAAACAAGAAAAAGCGTTCTTAAATGTTATGTAGAGCCAGTCTTAACATATGGATGCGAATCATGGACAATAGGACAACAGACAAGAAAATCACTGGAGTCTGTAGAAATGTGGTTTTACAGAAGAATGTTGAGAATACCATGGACATCTAAGAAGAGTAATGAAGATGTTCTGAGAGAGGTCAAAGCAAAAAGAGAGCTAATTTCCAATATTAGGAAGAAACAATCATCATTTTTTTGGCCATGTAATGAGAAGAGAACAACTGGAATATACTGTAACAACTGGAAAAATTGAGGGACGAAGAGATAGAGGGAAGCAAAGAGAAAAAATAACAGACAGCTTAAGAGAATGGCTTGGCAGAAGGTCAACAACAGAAATGATAAATAGCTGCCTAGATAGAAAGTTGTGGAGAGACATGATCACCTACGCCACTAGGCCCGGTACTTGATGATGATGATGTAACAGACAAGCTATGAATGCACTGTTAAGGGCATCACTTGTACACTCCGTTGTTCTTGTACGTGACGTAACAATAGCAGCAAATCTAAGGTGGGTGGGTGGACCTGTACTCAAACAACACAGTAACTCGTGTACACACGCTCTACCAGTCTCAGGGGCCCGTCTCGGGCTTATATCGACAAGCTTGGCCTCTATAATGTGAAGCTGTTTCAACATTGATGAAATAAATGTGTTTAAACATCGCAAATAATCATTTATTGCAGGCAAGGGAACAAACCTTAAGCCCTAGAGAATGGCAACTGGATTCGCTTCGAACAGGACGGAACATACAGCGATGCCTCGCATTTCGAATTTAATTCGCTCCAGCAGGCCATTAGAATCAATTTTTCCCGTGAGGAATAATGAAAAGTGAATTAATCACCCCTTATACCCTAGATCCGAACTTCCGTTTCCATGATGGCGGAACTAAGTCACGTTCTCTCGATCGCTGCAGAAATTGCTTTGGAATCTGATCAATTTCGGCTTTCCGTTGCAATTTTCTGCATTCAAGTCCAAATTATGTTCTACTTATCATATCTACGCCAATGAATTGACGTTGCACGCACGGCAATACTCCGTTTTGACAAATCAAGTGTCGTGAATGCGACCTTCCACCGTCTAGTGTTGATCTGCGTTTTACGTCACAATGAGTGATGTTCAATGACCGTTGATGGTGTTTGCCGCAAGTTATTTACAATTTCCAACGCATTAATGTGGTGGACTCCGTCAAGTCAGCCGAAGTTTTATCTCGTTGGGGAATTTGCACCATGTTTCGTTCGTTGTAGACTGTATTCACTAGAGTAATCAGGAATCCATGGCGCAGACATTTTGTGCGTGCTACGTCATCATAATGGCTCATCGTGTGTCCCAAGACCAACCATGCGCTAATCTTGCGATCTGTTGTTTGGTGTGCAACGGGTTAATCTGACGACGAACTGTGTTTTTTATGTTCGGAGTTGGAGTCAAACACGATGTCCTAACATCATCAAGCGCTACATTTACATTTAAATACTATGACGATCATCATTTTCAGCAGGACGTGAACTTCTGGGCAATATGGTGGATAGGCGGCAGGAACCATTGAAGGCTATGTCTGAAAAGTGTTCCTTGTTGCAGTTTCCTCATATTCTAAGTCCGGCTTGTTGCAGGAGCTACTGAGTTAAGTGCTCTGTGCACACCGTGAGCTGTGTGCTTCATCCGTTTTGATCATGTTCCGATACGATGATGGATATCGGATGACAGGGAATGGTTGGCCGTGTTCACATTCTATGCGGTTTCGCCTTCTGTCTTTTGGCGTGTGCTGAGACTGCTATGATGGGGACTACAGCTACCGTTCTTTGTTTGGGAGATGGGTTAGTAATTCGGATGATTCCACTGGCAGGGGCAGTTGAGCAATTATGGATTTTAATTCGTTTGCAGTGATACCGGGGCCTTCCATAACCAAATAACCAACCCTAGATCCATTTTTATGAACTTATACAGTACAAGTAAGGAATATATATCAAAAACTCCTAGAAGAAGGGATTGAGAAGGGAAAGAGAAAATCCTGAAGAAAAAGTCACAATCAAATGACAATGCATAAAAAGCAGCATACAAGAATCTTGTGGCACCTTACCCAAAAAGGAAAATAACAAAAAACAAAAATGGTAACTGACATCTTAGAAAAAATGGAAAAAAAGAAGACAAGCGAAGAACACTGCCAGTTACAAGAAATTTATAATGAAATACGCAAAAAGACAACAGAAGACTGGCTCAACCAAAGATGCCTAGAAGTTGAAACTATGGAAAGTAAATAAAATTTAAGAGGGATGCACACAGAAATAATTGGAAATTGGAGGAACACATTGAGAAGCAAAAACCTTTTGTACTTAACTTTATCGTCTTCAAAAAAGCATTTGATAGTATTCAACGAGATTCTTTGTGTAAAATTCTGAAGCAATATGGCTTACCATCAAAAATCATAAATATTATTAAAGACATGTATGATGGTTACACATGTGCAGTTCGAACAGAGGAAGGACTGAGCGAATGTTTCACAATAGAAACTGGCGTTAAACAAGGATGTATTTTATCGCCCTTGTTATATGGAGTTGCCATGGACTTCATAATGAAGAAATGCTGCACTGGTAATAAAGGCATCGAATGGACACAAGGAGACCATTTGGAGGACCTCGACTTTGCTGATGACATAGTTCTCATCAGCAGTCAGATAAAAACGATGCAGGAAAACACAAATGAACTATCATCAATAGCCAGCAAAATTGGGCTTGAGGTCAATCATGAAAAGACTAAAGTCATGAAAAGCTTAATTCCAACAGACGACAAAATATACATGGAACACAAACCAGTGGAAGAGATCGATCACTTTGTCTATCTTGGAAGTCACATTGATCGAGAAGGGGATACAAGCAAAGAAATTAGAATCAGAATAGCTAAAGCAGCAATGTCTTTCAGAAGCCTTGAAAAGTTGTGGAAATCAAAACTCATCAGCACAAACACAAAACTTAGACTATTCAAATCAAATGTACTATCAACCCTTACGTATGCGTGTTAAAGCTGGAAAACAACAAGAGATATAGAAACAAAGTTGAACGTATTCGAAAATAAATGTCTAAGGAAAATACTTGGTATAGCGTGGAATAACGAATTCAAAACAAACGAGGAAATTAGAGAAATCGCCAATCAACCACTAATATCTTCAGTAATAAAGAACAGACGATGGTCAGATGTTGGACACATGATGAGAAGAGATAATAACCGAATAGCAAAGCAAGCCCTCATGTGGGAAACAACAGGTAAGAGAAAAAGAGGAAGACCCAGAGAGACACTGAGAACATTGCTGAGAGAGGCAAAAGCAGCAGGAATCGGCTCCCTTAATGAGATTGAGCTGCTTACACAGAGCAGAGACAAATGGCGAGATTTGTTTAAAAGAATTGAAAACTGCTAGAACAAAAATTCAGATATGAGAAGGGGTATCTTGGTCTACGCCTCTATGGGCCGGCTACTGCTCGAAAGGTCAATAGTAGTTCACACAGAAATAAAGAGAATGGCTAATCAAGACAAAAAAGCTGCAGGAAACAGTTGTATTGCAAACAAAGAGGGAAGAATGTTAACAGAAAACAAAGATATAATCGATATATGGCAGGAATATATAACATAATTATTTAATGACGAAAGGGACAAAAACCCATTTATAAAATGTACATCAGGCTATAAAATCTTAAAATCTGAAGTTGAAAAAGCTATAAAAACAATGAAAAAGGGAAAAGCAGCAGGACCTGACAATATAAAGATAGAGATGATACAGGCATTAGAAGATTTTGGCATTGAAGTGTGGTCACATACATATGCAATGACATATATCATACAGGCAGGATACATACCAAATGAACTAAAAACATCAACTTTCATTGCATTACCTAAAAAGAATGGTGCAGTTATATGCTGTGATTTTAGATAACAAAGAGAACTCTACGACCATTGATATAAAAAGAGGAGTAAAACAAGGATTTGCTTATGGAAGGCTTCGGTATCACTGAATAAAGAAAGGTAACTGTAGTCCACATCGTAGCAGTCACAGCACACGCCAGAAGACATAAGGCGAAACCGCGCAGAAAGTGAACACAGCCAACTGTTCCCTGGCATACGAAATCATCATTCATCTTAAACAATAGGAATATCGAAACATGATCAAAACGGATGAGACACACAGCTCACGGTGTGCACAGAGCACTTAACTCAGTAGCTCTTGAGGTTGGCTACCATGGAGCGCCATTCCATTCTGTCTCTTGCTTTGATGGTGCAGATTGTCATAGGTTGACTTGTCCATCTTTTGTTGGTGAACTAGATGATCATCGTACAATAAGCCTTATGAGTCTCATGACTAAGATATTACTAAGAATCATCATGCGAAGAGTGCGAAACAAAATCACTCCAGAAATTAGCGATGAACAGTGTGGTTTTGTTAGAGATAAAGGAACAAGCAATGCCATTTATATCATAAGATCTTTAGTAGAAAGAGCCATAGAGGTGAAAACAGATCTATACCTATGTTTCATAGATTACACCAAGGCATTTGACAAAGTAAAGCACCAAGAAATAATCAACATTTTAGAAAGCATAAACATAGACAGCAAAGATCTAAGAATAATAAAGAACCTGTACTGGCAACAAACAGCGGCCATAAGAACTGGAAACCAATTGGGAATGTTTCAACAAATAAAACAGGGTGTTAGACAAGATCGTGTGCTGTCACCAGATTTCTTTAATATCTATAGTGAGATTATTTTAAGATCCATAAGGGGCATGCCTGGAATATCAATTGAAGGCCATAATATATATAATAATCTAAGGTATGCTGATGATACAGTATTAATCGCTAAGAATGAAAATGAGTTACAAGAAATGTTGGACATTATAGTGAAGGAAAGCAAAAATAAATGACTCAGCCTTAATAGCAAGAAGACAGAGGTAATGGTAACAACAAAGAAAAAGACATCACCTCAGTGCACAATAAAGACAAGTGGAACAATATTAAAACAGGTAAATGAATTTAAATATTTGGGAACTTTGTTAACCTCAGATGGAAGATGTACAAAAGAGGTGAGATGCAGAATGGCTCAGGCAAAAGCAGCTTTTCAAAAAATGAGGAAGATACTATGCAATCCATTTTTGACAATATAAACAAGAAAAAGCGTTCTTAAATGTTATGTAGAGCCAGTCTTAACATATGGATGCGAATCATGGACAATAGGACATCAGACAAGAAAATCACTGAAGTCTGTAGAAATGTGGTTTTACAGAAGAATGTTGAGAATACCATGGACAGCTAAGAAGAGTAATGAAGAGGTTCTGAGAGAAGTCAAAGCAAAAAGAGAGCTAATTTCCAATGTTAGGAAGAGACAATCATCATTTTTTGGCCATGTAATGAGAAGAGAACAACTGGAATATATTGTAACAACTGAAAAAATTGAGGGATGAAGAGATAGAGGGAAGCAAAGAGAAAAAATAACAGACAGCTTAAGAGAATGGCTTGGCAGAAGGTCAACAACAGAAATGATAAATAGCTGCCTAGATAGAAAGTTGTGGAGAGACATGATCACCTACTCCACTAGGCCCGGTACTTGATGATGATGATGATGATGTCCATATTAGTCTTGTTCTGCCTCTGCCTCTTTTACCTTGTATTTTCCCTTCCAACTTTACTTTTATTATTCTGTTGTTTCCTTTAACATGCCCCAAAAATTGCATTTGTCTTGTTCTGATTGTGTTTAGTAGTTCTCTTTTCATTTTTAGTTGTTTTAAAACTTCATCGTTTGTTTTCTTTTCTTTCCATTCAATTCTTCATATTCTTCTATAAATCCACATTTCAAAGGCTTCAATTTTCTGTTCTGTTTTCTTGTCTAATATCAATGTTTCTGCACCATACAGGAATATTAAGAAGATGTAAAATTTTACTATTCTTAGTTTTAGCCCTGTTGTTATTTGTTTTGATGTTAGTATATTTTTCATTAACATTACTGTTTGCCATACCTATTCTTTTGTTTATTTCAGTTTGACATTTTCCATCATACATACATTTAATAGATAGTGTATATATATATATATATAATCATGTGCCATACCGGTTGGCGTAGGCGATAATGACCTTCCACGATCTTTTATCTACAGTGTATCAGTTCTGTTGTTGACTGTTTTCCATGCCATGACACAAAGCTATTCAATATTTTCTCTCTTTGTCGTATCTCTTTGTAAACGAGTATTCAAACTTTCCTCTTCTCATGATGTGCCCGAAAAATGTTGATTGTTTCTTTCTGATGTTTTTATGATCTCCCTTTTTGTGTTGGCCTCTTTGAGAATGTCATCATTGGTCTTTTTAGCAGTCCAGGGAACTTTCAACATTCTTCTGAGAAATCCCATCTCTGTGGCATCTAATTGTCTTTTCATTTGTTTGTCTTCTGTGACATATAGAACCAATGAACTGTTTTTCTCACTTCTATTGACATAGATTTGTTGCATAAGATATTTTTCATTTTCTGAAATGCTATTTTGGCCTGACCTATTCTGCTTTTTATTTCTGTGGTGCATCTTCCATCCGATGTTATTATTGTGCCCTTGTATTTGAAACGTTGCACTTGTTTCAGATTTGTCCTGTTTATTTTTATGCTGCATGATGGCGATGATTGTTTCTTCGATATAACCATTACTTCTGTTTTCTTACTATTCAGACTGAGACCTTTCTTGTTGCTTTCTTTTACTATTATGTCTATCATTTCTTGTAGTTCATTTTCTGTCTCTGCTATTAAGACTATGTCATCCGCACATCGCAAATTATTTATGTTGTGACCGTTGACTTCAATTATTTTTTTTGTCTACTATTGATCTCATAATATATTCGCTGTAAAGTGAAAACAAATTTGGCGACAGAACACAGCCTTGTCTGACGCTCTAGGGTATTGTTTGAACAAGGTGTTGCTATTACTTGTTGGTGCATACACTTGAATTATGTTGATATCCATTGGTCTACCTCTCAACTTTACTAGCAGAATTCTGTCTGATACTGGCCAAAATCCTTTCACTGTTTTGCTACTTTCTCTATCTAACATGATGCCTACTCCTCTTTCGTGTGTGGTTCCCCAGAGTAAATTACATTTCCACTGTCGCGTTATAATAATCCTGCTCCTGTCCATCTCATTTCACATAGTCCCAAGATGTTCAATTTCATTCTCTTCATTTCTTGACTTATGTTTTCTAGTTTTCCAACCTGGAATGCTGATATAATATTCCAAGTTCATATTGCTAGTGTCTCTTTATTTTTGATCTTGCAAAGACGAACCCTAACGTGGACTATAAATATGTGTATTCTAACAGTACTGTACTAGTGTTATTGTTGTGGGATGTGGTACTTCCGGTAGTTAGGTGTCGATAAGACTGCACATCTTTTATGAGATCTGACTCATTTAATTATCTTTAGTGACAATTGTTGTCATTTCTCACTCATTTCTTGTATGTATAACAGTATGGATAAGCTGAAGAAAGCACTTAGTGGCGACGATGAGGAAGAAGACCGAAGTATTGTGACACAGGTTTGTAAAGTTTGTTACACTCAAAGTAAAAAGGATTATTGCTTGTCAGTAGTTGAGTAGACTAGTGTAGTGTCAGTGTCACATGAATCTTCAATACTTAAAGTAAAGTCTTATGATTGATGACAGACATAAACTTTCTGAGAAAATGACTAAAGTTGTATAAAAAAAGTGATTAGTGATGAATAATATATCAGACCAGTCGTCACAGAGATTACAATTAAAATTTAATAAATGTAAATGTAAGGAATCAATGATTGAGTTTGAGATTGTAGTTAATAGTTAATCAATTGAATCAATCTAAGTTAATCAAATCAGTCAGTTGATCATCATGACACTGTTATTATTATTATTGCTAATTTTGTAATTATTTAGTTTAAGCGTAAAGTTTGGTAATTTACGAGTTTAGTGTCACAAATTATTTCTGCTAAAAAATAAGTGATCTCCCCCTCATTGACATTGATGCAACATTATCGGGAGGACGTAAATTTCCGGTCAATATGATTGAATATGCTGGATCATATGGGAGACAGCAACCATAGGCTGTGTCTGAAAAGTGTTGCTTGTTGCAGTTTCCTCATTCATATTCCAAATCCGGCTTGCTGCAGGAGCTACAGAGTTAAGTGTTCTGTGCACACCGTGAGCTGTGCGTTTCATCCGTTTTAATCATGTTTCAATATTCCGATTGCTTACAATGAATGATGATGGGGAACAGATGGATGTGTTCATTTTCCGCGTGGTTTTGCCTTATGTCTTTTGGCATGTGCTGAGACTGCTATGATGGGGAATGCAGCTACCTTTCTTTGTTTATGAGATGAGATATTAATTCGGATGATTCCACTGGCATGGGCGGTTGAGAGCAATTATAGATTTTAATTCATTTGCAATGATACCAGGGCCTTCCATAACCTTAACCTGAATTGTATCAACTGTTTCTAGTTTTTGTGCATTTAATTTTATTTTTACAAACAAGGTTTAGTGTTAGGGTGAGAGTTAGTGGTAGGCTATTTCAAACCCTAAACCTAACCCAGGGGTCTTCTAATAACTGATTCGAGAGCGACTGAATAAAGTGCAAGAGTGACTGAATAAAGTTACTCTGAGCAGAAATAATTTGGGATGCTAAACTTGTAAATTACCTAAAGTTAGTTTACTCAGAAACTAAAAAAAAATAACAATTTTTATTTTTAGTAAGTTTTCTCAGGCGAGTCTGTGACTCACTAGTCACTGACTCAGAGTAGCAGACTAACTAATTAAATTATACATATACGTCCGCTCTCACACTGACCTGTGTCGACACTTCTGGGCATGTATATGTATGTATGCTTGTATGCATACATTTATACATCTGTGTCCCCTCTCCACTACCTGCGCTTGTACCCTCTGTCATGCTGGTCACCATATCCAAGCGAGGCCATTTCATTTTGGGACTTGGTCACAGCAGCTAGAAGTTGAGGCCTTTTATTCTAATTTCATAAATTATTTTGTTTTGATTTGTTAGTTAGCTATAAAGTATTAATTGTATTTACTTACATATCTGTGTATTTGTTTAATTCTCCTGCACTGAAGGCCAAATGAGCCACAATGTCATTCGATTTTGTGTTGTCCACAAAGCTTCATCAAGGCCAGCACCTTGTCATGGGGATGAGGCTTATCAGTCACCAGGGACTATCTATCTATCTTTCGTTTGCCTGAAGTATTGTCTATAACTGCAATGTCGTTTCCTGTATACATTTTACTGTCTTTGTAATTCTTGCAGTGGCCCATATAGTTTTGTCTGTAGTGTTGTATCTATGGGCCAATGGATTTTCCTCAGTCTACTATATTCAGTGCAGTCTTGAAGTATGTGTTCAGCAGTCTGAGGCGCCTGTCCACATGTACAAGTAGCTGAGGTGCCGATCTTGAATTTTGTATACATATGACCATGGAGTCCTTTGTGTCCTGATCTGAGGTGTATAATGATAACTTGTTCATATCTATTCATATTATGAAAGGCATCCTGATCGATCACTTCATCTATCTTGGAAGTCACATTGATCGAGAAGGGGATACGAGCAAAGAAATTAGAATCAGACTGGCTAAAGCAGCAATGTCTTTCAGAAGCCTTGAAAAGTTGTGGAAATCAAAACTCATTAGCACAAACACAAAACTTAGGCTATTCAAATCAAATGTACTATCAACCCTTACGTATGCGTGTGAAAGCTGGAAAACAACAAGAGATATAGAAACAAAGTTGAACGCATTCGAAAATAAATGTCTAAGGAAAATACTTGGTATAGAATGGAACGAATTCAAAACAAACGAGGAAATTAGAGAAATCGCCAATCAACCACTAATATCTTCAGTAATAAAGAAAAGACGATGGTCATACGTTGGACATGTGATGAGAAGAGATAATAATCGAATAGCAAAGCAAGCCCTCATATGGGAAACAACAGGTAAAAGAAAAAGAGGAAGACCCAGGGAGACACTGAGAAGAACATTGATGAGAGAGGCAAGAGCAGCAGGAATCGGCTCCCTCAATGAGATAGAACTGCTTGCACAGAACAGAGACAGATGGCGAGATTTGATAAAATATCTTTAAAAGAAAACTGCTAGAACAAAAATTCATATAGGAGAAGGTGTATCTTGGTCTACGCCCTATGGGCCGGTTACGGCTCGAAAGGTCAATAGATAGATCCTGATTTGGGGCTTGTGGTCTTCTGATTGATTTGATTATCTGTTTCTTATGATGGTATGTAACCGGTGTATCTAGTTGTGTGCCTGTTGAACCTTCCTTTGCCAACTGATCTGCTTTCTCATTTCCTAGTATTCCACAGTGAGATGGGATCCACTGCAGGGCAGCAACCCTGTGGTGCTTGCAGAGTTCAGTCAATAAGGTCTGCAGATGTTGTCATTTTCTGGATTGTAGTACCTGGAGAGCTGATCTTGCATCTGTCAAAAAACACTACAGGCTGTGGGCTAAGATTACTGTTGAGCAGTTTTTCTATTGCCAACTTTATTGCTTGTATTTCTGCATCATAATTATGACTCACCAGGGACTGAAAACCAAGACTGGCCAGGCCTTCCTACACCCGAGCAAGACTACAGTCTGCTCTAGCAAGTTTAAGTGCTGAAGTCGGAGGCAACCAGCCAAAAGCCGCACTACAACAATCAGGATGCCATGCAGTCATGCCAATGGGAAGTATGTTTATAGCCACAAATTGATATGGCACTCGCCCTGTGATGGACACTCAGGTAGGTGCAGCGCCTGACCCTCAGCCTCAAAAGGCCCAACCTCTATTACTGGATGACCTTCTCAACTGCTCTGTGGAGTCAGGGGGCGAGAGAATAGAGCTACTGGCCAATCCAAAATAAGACCACTCAAAATAATGCACTGGAATGCTGAAGGCATCAACAGCAAAAGATATGGTTACAGAAAAAAGATAGAATTAGAAAATATCCTGCATGAAGAACAAGTAAGCATATGCTGTTTGCAGGAAACCCATCTAAACAACGACATAGCCTTGAAGATTAGAGGATACCAGTGCTACCGATCTGACAGAAAAAACAGACAAAAGGGTGGAATATTGACACTTGTAAAGAACAACATCAATGCATGTCAGATTGAAGTGTATATAGATGGATGGGGCGGAATATCAAATACTGCACCTCAGGACAGAAATACAGACTTTCACCTACTTAACTACTACTGTCCGAGTGACCGCCCACTAGCACTAGACACAATTACATTAAAAGAAAGAATAATTGTATGTGGAGACTTTAACAGCCACTCACAGAGCTGGGGCTATAAACATATGGACAAGAGAGGTGAAGAACTTGAAAACTGGCAGGATGACAATGGGCTTATACTATTAAACCAGACAAAAGATCCACCAACATTCTACTCCAGATCATGGCATAGCACATCTACACCAGACCTTGCTTTCCATTCACCAGACCTGGATTGGAACATCACATGTATTGTTGGGAAACAACTTGGAGGCAGCGACCACCGACCAGTCTTTTTAGTGGTGCAAAATGAGGCTGTCAGGGAGAGCAGCACTCTCTCCAGATGGAATTACAAAAAGACAGACTGGAAAATGTTTCAACACTACACCAGTGTACTGACTAAAGATCTAAATACAGACAAAGACATCAACAAAATAGTTGATGAATTCAGTAGACTAATAATACAAGCTGCCAGTGAAACAATACCTAGAGGGGCATGGAAACACTACAAATCATACTGGAGTAGTGAACTAGATAAAGGTAAAGGTAAAGTACGAGACTTGAACCGGCGTCTTAGCACGCGAGTTTACACCCATATGTGCTCGGCCACCTATCCAGAAATGTTCTGATATTTCTGTATAGTGTAGCCTCAAGCATCGAAACTCAGATGCGAAGCGACATTCCTCACCTTCCCAGGGTAATACCCTGGTACCCATTTCTGCCAACGGCTGGGTCGACAGTGGGGGTATTTTATTTTTCCAACCACGATTACAATTCACACTGCTCCCAGCGGGAATAAAACACTGGTTGTCCAAACGTCGGTAGTCCAGTCGGGTGGTTTTCCCAACTAGGCTACCGAGGCCCCCAAAATGGACTAGAGCAACTGCACAATGACATGGAAACATCTCGAAAGCAAGCAGAAAATAACCCACCCTTGCCAGGAACACCACAATAACTATCAGCATGCTAAAGCCAAATTTCAATGGGCTAAACTACAAGCCAGACGGAGAAGCTGGAAAGAGAAAACAGAGTCCTTGAATCTTGAACGAGACACAAGAAAAGTGTGGAAGCTTGTAAAACAGCTGAATGATGAGGGTACAGAAAGGAACACCAAAATTACACTGAAGAAGGATGGAAACATTGAAACAAGTAAGCATGCAGCAAATCACTTTGCAGACTCCTTTGCAAATGACAATAATATTGAAATTAACCTAGAGAAACGATAAGATACCCATTTAAAGCAACAAAATGCAAGACAAGAAGAGACCACACATGAAGTCATGGAAATACCCATTATACAAAGAGAGTTAGAGCTGGCAATATCCAAATCAAAAATGAAAAAGTCACCAGGCAGTGATGGAGTGTCCAATGAAATGATTAAGAACTTGGGAACTGCAGCTAAAGCAAAACTACAGTAGATCTACAACATTTGCTGGATCACAGGTAGAGTGCCACAGGCATGGAGAGGAGCAATTATGATACCATTACTCAAGCCAGGAAAAGATGGTTCAACGACATCCAGCTATAGACCAATCAGCCTTACAAGCTGTTTGTGTAAAACAATGTAACGTATAATCAATCTCAGACTGCAGTGGTACCTGGAAAGTGAAAATCTTGTCCCACAACAAGCAGACTTTGTTATTGGTTTATTTGCGGGTCATCATCATTGCACTCCGAACATGTCCATAGGTGCTCAGATCCCCTCCTCAGTAAGTCCCTCAGTGTCCAGCGACTGACGACTCCAGTTCTATGTTGGTTTATAAGTCTTCTTACACGCCCATTTTAAAGCAGGCTTTAGACAGTGTTACTCTACTGAAGATCTGGCAACCTATCTTTCCCAGGAAATTGAGGATGCGTTTCAAGAAAAGAAACTGGTACTAGCAGCATGGATAGACCTAAAGAAAGCATTTGATAAGGTATGGAAGGAAGGACTTTTGAAGAAACTGAGAAATTATGGAGTAAATGGCAGGATGTACAAATGGGTCAAAGCATACCTACATAATAGGAGAGTCAGAGTGTAACAGGATGGTCTTAAAAGTAAGAAGGTCTTATTGCGCCAGGGTGTCCCACAGGGAGGGGTACTATCTCCAACACTTTTTCTAGTCTACATCAATGACCTAGTTACTGAACTACCACATGGCATCAAAGTGGCAATGTATGCAGATGACTTGGTAATGTGGTGCACAGAGGAGTATGCAACAGTGTCCTCCAAATTGCTACAAAGAGCTATGAATGCACTGAATTCATGGACAAATAGATGGTGTATCAGCATCACTACAGACAAATGCAGTACTACACTTTTCACTCTCTCCCCAAAACAAAAAGCAGGAGCCATCTACATAAACAATGAGCCTGTGAAAGAAGACATACAAGCTACATATCTCAGAGTTACGTTTGATAGCAAACTATCTTGGAAACAGCAGATAAATAAGGCAACCCAAAAAGCAAGGAGGAAATTGGCCATTCTAAGAAAGCTGTGTGGAACCACATGGGGTGCGAGTGGGAAAATACTCAGTAAAGTTTACCAACAGAGTATACGCCCACATTTAGAATATGGATCATCTGCATGGTGCTCAGCATCAAACACCACATTGCAAGAACTGGATAAAGTACAAAACCATGCACTTAGGGTCATCACAGGAGCATTGAAATCAACACCAATATTGGAGATGGAGAAATTGTGGAGGATACCAGCACTGAGAGAACGGAGGGACACAAAGGTGCTGATACAGGAAGAAAATTTGCATGCATGCCGAGACATCCAATGAAGGACCGATTCCAAAATCTTCCATTGGGACGACTTAAGAGAAGCAGTTTTATCCACAAAGCCAAGCGTATCAGTAGATAAACACCAGACATACCAAGTGTTGTTAACCCCCTACTGCCCATACCAGAACATACTCCCTGGACAGAGGAATCAGGATTATCAATACAGATACGGACAGAAGTGAAAGGAATAGTTGACAAAGAGGAACAGAATAGTCTACAGCGTAAAACAATAACTCTCAGTTTCCTGGATGAAGAATACCCACAAGACCTATGGATTTGTGTGTACACAGATGGATCAGCACAGAATGCAGTAAAGAATGGGGGAGCAGGTGCATACATAGAGTACCAAAATAACACTAGGGATATGAATAAAATAGCAACAGGAAAATATTGTCACAATTATGATGCAGAAATACAAGCAATAAAGTTGGCTATAGAAAATCTGCTGATCAGTAATCCTAGCCCACAGCCTGTAGTGTTTTTGACAGATGCAAGATCAGTACTCCAGGCACTACAATCCAGAAAATGACCACATCTGCAGACCTTATTGACTGAACTCTGCAAGCACCACAGGGTTGCCCTGCAGTGGATCCCATCTCACTGTGGAATACCAGGAAATGAGAAAGCAGATCAGTTGGCAAAGGAAGGTTCAACAGGCACACAACTAGCTAGATACACCGGTTACATACCATCATAAGAAACAGATAATCAAATCAATCAGAGGACCACAAGCCCCAAATCAGGATGCCTTTCATAATATGAATAGATATGAACAAGTTATCATTATATGCCTCAGAACAGGACACAATCGACTCCGTAGCCACATGTATACAAAATTCAAGATCGGCACCTCAACTACTTGTACATGTAGACAGGCGCCCCAGACTGCTGAACACATACTTCAAGACTGCACTGAATATAGTATACTGAGGAAAATCCATTGGCCCATAGATACAACACTACAGACAAAACTATATGGGCCACTGCAAGAATGACAAAAGACAGTAAAATTTATACACGAAATGACATTGCAGAAATAGACAATACTTCAGGCGAACGGAAGATAGATAGACTTATGTAAAGCTGGAACCATACCATTTTTTTGTATTTCTAAAAAAAATTTCCTCTGAAAGTAAAGTGAATGTATAAATAATAAATCCAACCAAACCATGTGGCGTATGTCTGTAACAATAGACATTGCTTGTACAAGTAACTGTACAGCATTCATTTCATTGTGTCATTGTTTCATTTCTAGAAAAATTGTGAGATTGCAGTTTCAGAGTCCACTTTAGTTTTTGTAGAAAATGATAATTTGACATGGAATATTTTATATGGATGAAATCTTTCTCTCTTTCTGGCATTCACCCAATGACTACTAAAGGAAGGGATAGTTCCTTCATCATCCATCCTTATAAGGACATTAAGTGGGCATAGATGCTTTGTTTTGTGGTTTATTGGAACTTTTTGCACCTTTTGGTCCAACACATTTATCTGACTTCAGCACAACGTTTTTGAGTAGCAGGTTGCCTTCCCTCTTGCATGGCCAGCCTAGAGACTGGTTAGTCTGTTATTGGAGGTACTACGAAGGGGTGGAGTAGGGTCTAGATGCTTCTGGTTTACCAATCCCCCACCCCGCCCCCTTTTTTTTGATTGGCAATGCTACTTCCTGTAAGATCTGATAAACACTTTGTATGGAATTACAAGGGAACTCAGAAATACGTGTAGATATCATTACATGGCATTGGGCTGAAGGGCATCAGCTCACACACAAGCTTTTAGATCCATAACAAGTCAGTAGGGGAGAGCACTGACTTCTTTATTGCTACATCTTCCATAATATTTCTTTTTAGCACTCACCCATCAAGTGGGCATGAATGCATTGTGTTGTTATTGAGTTATTTGCGGGTCATCATCATTGCACTCCGAACATGTCCATAGGTGCTCAGATCCCTCCTCAGCAAGTCTCTCAGTTCCAGTGACTGATGACTCCAGTTCTGTGTTGGTTGTTTAGTCTTCTTACATGCCCACTAAGTTAAGTTTCTGGCTGTGCCTATCTTATCTGTGTTGTTAGTTTATGGCAAAACTACAATAATTAGTCCTGACACATCCATCTTTGACATTAGTTGATTTATTTAACACTTGTTGCCAGGGCAGTGATCAGTTTTGGCCTACTCTTTTAGACTTTAAACTGCCCAAGGGTTCTTTAAGTGAATGCTCACAGGACCTCCTGTTTTTCTTTGTTTTCCAAGAGGACTAGATGTTGGATCTCACTACTCACAGACCAGAGGAGAATAACATCACTAAGAAGCGATGGATTCAGTTTTGAAAAATTTCCACCACCTGTTGTGGAATTTGAATCTGGAATCTTCATGTCTAGAGGTCCACGTCTTACCTCTAGACCACCCAGCCCCCCTCCATGACATTTGATTTATTCCGAGACTGTGACATTTCACTGTCAATTATGTTCCGATGAAACTTCGATGAAATTTACTGCTCAAAGAAAATCCTGTGAAGTTTTGGAATAATAATTTTTAAAATATTAAAGATATTGGGAGCCGCAATAGCTCAGTGGTTGGTGAACTGGACTGCAAAGGACAGGAGGTCATGTTCAATCCTGACCAACGACTTCCAGGTTCATCCAGCCTTAAATGGGTACCGGATTTTTTCTAGGAAGGTAAAGCGGCATGGCCATAATACAGACCACATTATCCCAAAATCATGAGCAGAAAGTATAAAAATTATGGTGACTAACACCATATTTCCTATATGCCACTTGGCGTGACAGGGCTCTTGACTTTAATGATATTATAAAACCCTAGATTAACAATACCTTCTTAAAATTGATGAACTTAGAATACTTTTTAAAAACATTCAACTAGATCTCTTTTGTCTGTTGCACCCAGAAATTCAGCCATTTCTTTAATTTTGAGAGATCTACTGATGTGAGTGAAATATATAATTCTTGATTATTTTCTTTGCTTTACTATATGGCAATGTTCACTCTATTTATCAATTTTATTGTTAAACATTTGTTTGTTTTGGCATTTTCAAGGCATTTCATTGAATTTCTTTGTATTTTATTTGCTTGGTTGCTCTGAGTCAAATTGGTAAACCCATGAATAAGATTTTGTTCACTCTTTCTGTTATGTGTCTTCTTCTTGTACCTGTGACCACTCAGCAATTACTTTCTTCATTATTCATCCTTAACACACTCCATACATTTCATTTCTTCAGACATCATTTCTCTCAAGTTAATCAACTTTGTAGGAATTCGTAATGACATGGCAACTTCTAAAGCATTTCTCTGAGGTCCGATGTGCTGGGCTAAATATAGCTGCAACCTTCTGTAAACTGCAACACAATGTAACTGCATCCAATTGAGGTGCAGTTGAGGAAGAAGGGGATGTTTATCATGTAAACAAGCAGCTGGCATGTCCTTGTAGTGTTGATTGAGATGTATTTTTGTAATGTTGATTTAAGAGATGTTTCATGTTAATTTACCTGCAGATTTACTTTGTTGTCAGATAAATGGCTACCACTTTTGTTTACAAATATTAATGAATATGGCTTCCATTTTAGAAAACAGTTTCATTTTATATTGAGGTGGACAGGATAAATGAGTGTGGTGTTCAAGTTCTAACATCTAGTGTGGGTTGTGGATATATGTAAGTGAGAGACAGAAAGAGAGAGAAAGATATGGAAAAGGTGTTTGGGGGACCAGGAGTTGTTTGTAAACCCAGAAAATAATAAACAAAATATGGTAAAAGACACTAGTGACAATTCAAATTGAACATAAAAGCTGTAGTTTAGTTTAGATGTATAATTTACTTCTGTGCAACAATAACCAAGTGTGGTCTGGTTTCATATTCATTTATTAGCGAAGGGTGAGCAATACTGATCATTGATTAGTCATTATAGTGTTATGGATAGACAATTATTTATAATAATTTCACTTTTTTATATCAAAGTTTTATTCTCTTGCTTTTTTATTTTTTTATTACAGAAATATCTAACCCACATGTTTGGCTCTTTCAAATTTGAATGTTTTCTCTTCTCCTGAAAATAGTTCTATATTTGGTTAGTCAAAAATATTTTGTTCAAAATGGCTGGTATGGTGTTTGGTGTTGTTGTTTTCTCAACAAAAATCATTGGCACATTTGTGGGTGATGTGGACACCAGGTTGTTCAACTTCTCTCTGGTACCCGGGTTGTTCAAGTTCTCTCTGGTACCCGGGTTGTTCAACTTCTCTCTGGTACCCGGGTTGTTTAAGTTCTCTCTGGTATCCAGGTTGTTCAACTTTTCTCTGGTATCCAGGTTGTTCAACTTTTCTCTGGTATCCAGGTTGTTCAACTTTTCTCTGGTATCCAGGTTGTTCAACTTTTCTCTGGTATCCAGGTTGTTCAACTTCTCTGTGGTATCCAGGTTGTTCAACTTCTCTCTGGTATCCAGGTTGTTCAACTTCTCTATGGTATCCAGGTTGCTCAACTTCTCTCTGGTATCCAGGTTGTTCAACTTCTCTGTGGTATCCAGGTTGTTCAACTTTTCTCTGGTATCCAGGTTGTTCAACTTTTCTCTGGTATCCAGCTTGTTCAACTTCTCTGTGGTATCCAGGTTGCTCAACTTTTCTCTGGTATCCAGGTTGTTCAACTTCTCTGAGGTATCCAGGTTGCTCAACTTTTCTCTAGTATCCAGGTTGTTCAACTTCTCTGTGGTATCCAGGTTGCTCAACTTCTCTCTGGTATCCAGGTTGTTCAACTTTTCTCTGGTATCCAGCTTGTTCAACTTCTCTGTGGTATCCAGGTTGCTCAACTTTTCTCTGGTATCCAGGTTGTTCAACTTCTCTGAGGTATCCAGGTTGCTCAACTTTTCTCTAGTATCCAGGTTGTTCAACTTCTCTGTGGTATCCAGGTTGCTCAACTTCTCTCTGGTATCCAGGTTGTTCAACTTCTCTGTGGTATCCAGGTTGTTCAACTTTTCTCTGGTATCCAGGTTGTTCAACTTCTCTCTGGTATCCAGGTTGTTCAACTTCTCTCTGGTATCCAGGTTGTTCAACTTCTCTCTGGTATCCAGGTTGTTCAACTTCTCTCTGGTATCCAGGTTGCTCAACTTCTCTCTGGTATCCAGGTTGTTCAACTTCTCTGTGGTATCCAGGTTGCTCAACTTCTCTCTGGTATCCAGGTTGTTCAACTTTTCTCTGGTATCCAGGTTGCTCAACTTTTCTCTGGTATCCAGGTTGTTCAACTTCTCTGTGGTATCCAGGTTGCTCAACTTTTCTCTGGTATCCAGGTTGTTCAACTTCTCTGTGGTATCTAGGTTGCTCAACTTTTCTGTGGTATCCAGGTTGTTTAACTTTTCTCTGGTTTCCAGGTTGTTCAACTTCTCTCTGGTATCCAGGTTGTTCAACTTCTCTGTGGTATCCAGGTTGTTCAACTTCTCTGTGGTATCCAGGTTGCTCAACTTCTCTCTGGTATCCAGGTTGTTCAACTTCTCTGTGGTATCTAGGTTGCTCAACTTTTCTGTGGTATCCAGGTTGTTCAACTTTTCTCTGGTATCCAGGTTGTTCAACTTCTCTCTGGTATCCAGGTTGTTCAACTTCTCTGTGGTATCCAGGTTGTTCAACTTCTCTGTGGTATCCAGGTTGCTCAACTTTTCTCTGGTGTCCAGGTTGGTGAACTTTCTTACTCTTTCTGCCGTTCAGCCGACGACTACTAAAGGAATTGATTGACCTCTTCGTCGTCCATCTTCAAAAGGTAGTTAAATGGGGCATAAATGTATTGAGTTGAAGTTTACAGTAGAACTGTGATATTTGTGCCTCTTTGGCCCAGACTTCAGAAAAGTTTTGAGTACCGGCTTGCCTTCCCTCTTTGACCTCTACTTGTTTGGCCAGACTTTGCAGGTTAGTCTGTTACTAGAGGCACCACAATCAGGTGGAGTAGGGTCTGGATGGTTCTGGTTTACCAATCCTAGTGCAAGCCATCAATTATGAGTGGGTGACATCTTCCAGCTCTGTCGATGCCTTGCCTCCTGTTGCTGGACAATGAAACTTTCACAATAATTTTTATTTTTTTAAAATTCGTTTTTCAATTTTGGAATTTCAACTTGGACCACTAGATCAGCAAATGAGTGCATTATGAGTGGACTATATTGGTTGTGTGATAGGGATATTAAGTTGGAGTTTCTCGTGGTGTCGGATATAATCAGTGTAATTATGTGAAGTTGGGATTTGCTCAGGGCTAGATAAGACAATTATCTTGTATCCAAATATTGTCACCTAGCACTAAAGTAACCCTCTCACTCAAACTGAATATTTGCCATAAACTGAACTATTTCCTACTTGGGAAGGTTATTGTCATAGAAGACTGGAAAATTGTATTTAACATTGCTATACTGAAGTGTGGAATGTTTGACTGAAAGACACAGATATCACATCTCTCTCTCTCCCTCCCTCTCTCTCTTTCTCCCCCCTCTCTCCCTCCCTCTCTCTCCCCCCTCTCTCTCTTTCCCTCTCTCTCCCCCCCCCTCTTTCTCTCTCTCTCCCTCTCTCCCTCCCTCCCTCTCTCTCTCTCTACCCCTCTCTCCCTCCCTCTCTCTCTCTCCCTCTCTCTCTTCTTCCCTCTTTCTTTCCCTCCCTCCCTCTCTCCCTCCCTCCCTCTCTCTCTCCCTCCCTCTCTCTCTTCCCTCTCTCTCTTCCTCCCTATTATACCCCTTTTAGTGTCGATGGAGATACAAAGTTCTAGTTCTTGCCATTCTTGCTGTCTCAACCATTGTTGTTGTTGTTGTTGTAGCAATTGTCATATGTTGTCAGTCCATCTTGCTCTGGGTCTACCACAAGCTCACCATAGTCTCTTCTTCCTTCTCCTCTTATATGTTTTGTATGGTATACCCTACCAAAGAAAACTAGTGCGATTGAATGTGATGATCATCGCACAATAAGTCTTATGGGTCACATGACTAAGATATTACTAAGAATCATCATGCGAAGAGTGTGAAACAAAATCAGTCCAGAAATTATCGATGAACAGTGTGGTTTTGTTGGCGGTAAAGGGACAAGTAATGCTATATACATCATAAGATCTTTAATAGAAAGAGCCATAGAGGTAAAAACAGAGCTATACCTATGTTTCATAGATTACACCAAGGCATTTGACAAAGTAAAACAATTTGACAAGAAATAATCAAAATTTTAGAAAACATAAATTAAAAAATCAGTAAGCAAAGATCTAAGAGTAATAAAGAGCATGTACCGGCAACAAACAGCGGCCATAAGAACTGGAAATCAATTGGGAATGTTTCAACAAATAAAACAGGGTGTTAGGCAAGGTTATGTGCTGTCACCAGATTTATTTAATATTTATAGTGAGAGTTGTTGGGTGATCACTCAGTCTTATAGTGGTTGTTGGATGATCTCGAGAGAGAAAGAATGTGATGATACTAAGTAATTCACTATTTTAAGAGAAATTGGTAAATGGAGCAATAATTACTGAGTTAATGATGGTTTTCTTTAAGTGCATCCCTGAATATGCCTGGTTGGTTGTTTCTTGGTGTATTATAATGTATACAATTACTATGGTTACATTTGTTTCCTTTACTTCTATATTCAATGAAATCATATACAAACATGTATTTATAGGTTGATATATGAGCATGATAGGACCAGTATTGGAATACATAAAGAACCAAATGATATATAGTGTGAGAACTGAAGAGGTGACAGTGATGCTGGTTAGGATTTACTTTCAGAAAACAAGTTCTTTTTTCATCCAGTGACTACACCTCTTCATTATTTCTTCACAAAAGATCATTGAATGTAAATGTCCTGTGATGTGGTCAGCAGCAAGCCATACCTGTGCCATTCAGCTCAACACATCCATCTTTAGCATGATATTTTGGGGTTGCCTTTCCTTTCTATCCCTAATTGCTTGCTCACCAGGTTGATTAGACTGTTATAAGACCCACATCAGGAAGCTGGAGTAAGATCTTGATCAGTTTGGATTCTGATGCTATTATTCATCTATGAATTGCTGACCAATTTAAACACAAATGCGTTTCAACATTTTTTACCCAGCCAGTTCAAAACATTGAAAAGTCTTGTTTTGGGATCTTTAGGAGAACAAAATGGACAATCTATTTAGATGGCATATACAGGTTAAAGTAAATAGAGAGATAGTACAGGAGTAAAACTGTAAAGACAAAATCAAATGAAATTTGTTGAAGACTTGTGCTCCAGGGACATTTTAATATGGACGATACTAGTATTAGTTTATTTATTGTGGCATTATTGCGTTGTGACTTAAATGATTTATATATTTTATTTACATATTATGGACAGTGTTGCGATGATACAGTATTTTGTTGTCATTTTTTTCTTATTGTAAATTACAACAAATATAGGTAACTGTGGAATATTTAATAATTTGTTAATGATATTTTTAATGACTTAGTCAGCAATTTTGGTTGATTTCTATCTGTAACCATCTTCTTGAAGAATCAAGACAATCACTGGTTTGGATATTCAATGTACAAGCAGGAAAGTATTTAGAGAATAATTCTTGTATTATTTTACAGTGTTCTTTACATAAATCATTGTATTTACTTTCAGTTGAGAGTTTGAGTTTGTATTTTTTTCTTCAACATATTTTCGTTTTATAACATTTTCATTGCGCCAGTTCTATAGATGTGACAATTGTTTATAAATAAAAGCATATTTTGGATAGTGTAACTGTCTGTAGTGTCTGATATTGTGAAGATCTTCTTATTCTTCTTCATCTACCTTTCAGCTCCCTGTGAAGCATAGGTCTTCAACAAACACTTTCCAAGCCATTCTGTTTCTTGCCATTCTTTTAAGATCATTCCATGTTTTCCCCATCATCTTTATCTCTGCTTCCATTTGTCTTCTCCAAGAATTCCTTGGTCTTCCTCTTTGTCTTTTTCCCTGGGGATTCTGTGAAAGGACTTGTGTAATACTCTCAGTTGGTTTCTGAGAGTATTAGATCTGTGAAGATCTTGTCCCTCAGAATTATTCTGTTGGCCAGACACTGGTTTGTACTGCTTGGAGGTAAAGGCTTACAAATGCATCAGGGTGCATACAAATTGGAAGCTGCTGTAAAACTGATGATAAGAGTGAAAATTTAAAAATAAGGAAAAACAGGGGTATTGTTACAACTTTACATAGGTGAGGAACAAAACAAAAGCAAAACGGAATTGTGGCTCAGTAGGCCTTCAGCAGGATCAACATGCACAACACAAATATATATAAGTACGCAAGCAAATATAACTACATAGCAATAATATGCAATACTTTATGAGGGGAACAAAAATAATAAGTCTTGAAGTTCTTGTCTGAAACTTGGTCGACTGTCACCTTGAGTAAAATCTCAATGGTGAACCCCAAGTGCAGCACAGGCAAGAATGGAGAATATGTTGTGAATTTTCTGGAGATTTTCACTGGGGCAGAGATCATTATTTTCAGGTTTGGGATTTTTTGAGCCTGCGTTAACTTAGTCTGGTTTTTGTTATGTTATTTGATTTTAAGAAAACTCTTGAAATTTTAGCCAATGTGATCTGAGAAATAAACTTGATTTTTATTCTGTCAGACACAATCACTCATTTCTCTGTCATTTGAATGTCATTCATTTTTCTGACTCATCTACCATCACTTATGGCTCTGACTCAGCCACATTCACTAATTGCTCTCTAACTAAACTGCTATAACTCATTATGCTCTACTGAATGCCATCGATCATTCTTCTGTGACTCACCCACCCTCACTCATTTCTCTCTCACTCCTCCACCACCACTCATTCCTCTCTGACTCCACCACTACCACTCATTCCTCTCTGACTCCACCACCACCACCACTCATTCCTCTCTAACTCACCCACCACCACTCATTCCTCTCTAACTCACCCACCACCACTCATTTCTCTCTGATTCCTCCACAACCACCACTCATTCCTCTCTGACTCACCCACCACCACTTATTCCTGTCTGACTCCTCTAATTCCCGTTACTGTCTTAAAGAACTAAGCACATTTTAAAAAGATGCTCTACCACCTCTCCTCTTCCCCTGTTTATGAACCTGTCAGCCTCCTGATCCTTGTGAAGGTCACAGCAATGTTCTGCTTTACTTCCTTGTTTCATCTCAAACTGCTGTAAAGTTATCAGTATGGGGTCTAGGGGGACATGATGTGATGTTTCATCTCACACTGCTGTAAAGTTATCAGTATGGGGTCTAGGGGGACATGATGTGATGTTTCATCTCACACTGCTGTAAAGTTATCAGTATGGGGTCTAGGGGGACATGATGTGATGTTTCATCTCACACTGCTGTAAAGTTATCAGTATGTGGTCTAGGGGGACATGATGTGATGTTTCATCTCACACTGCTGTAAAGTTATCAGTATGGGGTCTAGGGGGACATGACGTGATGTTTCATCTCACACTGCTGTAAAGTTATCAGTATGGGGTCTAGGGGGACATGACGTGATGTTTCATCTCACACTGCTGTAAAGTTATCAGTATGGGGTCTAGGGAGACATGATGTACCTTGTTGACTCTTCTAGTACAGACAATTGTTATCAATGTAACAGAAGAGATTTCAGAGACATCTTTGATGGTTTTAAATATCAACCTACATGTTTATATTTATCTAACACGTAACATTTTATATATGAATTTTTAGATAATTGAACAAGGAATGAGATTCCACCAATACCAAGATGATACAGTTTAACTCCTTCTATATGATCCAACGCACTGTACGCCATGCCGATTTTAGCCACTTATGTTTTAAACACCCTCTTCCCCCCCCCCCCCCCCCACGTCAAGCCAAGTGGCGTATAGGGAAATATGGTGTTAGTGACCCTATATTGTATAATATTTCACTCTCAATTTGATTAGTGTGAACCATCATCAAACCATATTCTTTTTATATGTCTAGTATGTAAATTGATTCTTAAAACCATAACAAATGTTGTCTCTGAAATCTCTTCTGTAGCAATGATAAAAAGCTTCAGTACAAGTGTTAATGACAGTTTACACTAATCAAATTGTGAGTGACGCACTCTGTGTCAATTAGTACAGAAAGAGTTAATGACAGTTTACACTAATCAAATTGTGAGTGATGCACTCTGCCTTAATTAGTACAGAAAGAGTTAATGACAGTTTACACTAATCAAATTGTGAGTGACGCACTCTGTGTCAATTAGTACAGAAAGAGTTAATGACAGTTTACACTAATCAAATTGTGAGTGACGCACTCTGCATCAATTAGTACTGATAGAGTTAATGACAGTTTACACTAATCAAATTGTGAGTGACGCTCTCTGCATCAATTAGTACAGAAAGAGTTAATGACAGTTTACACTAATCAAATTGTGAGTGACGCTCTCTGCATCAATTAGTACAGAAAGAGTTAATGACAGTTTATACTAATCAAATTGTGAGTGACGCACTCTGCGTTAATTAGTACGGATAGAGTTAATGACAGTTTACACTAATCAAATTGTGAGTGACGCTCTCTGCATCAATTAGTACAGAAAGAGTTAATGACAGTTTACACTAATCAAATTGTCAGTGACGCTCTCTGCATCAATTAGTACAGAAAGAGTTAGTGACAGTTTATACTAATCAAATTGTCAGTGACGCTCTCTGCATCAATTAGTACAGAAAGAGTTAGTGACAGTTTATACTAATCAAATTGTCAGTGACGCTCTCTGCATCAATTAGTACAGAAAGAGTTAGTGACAGTTTATACTAATCAAATTGTGAGTGACGCACTCTGCGTTAATTAGTACGGATAGAGTTAATGCTTCAGACACTAGAGAGTGTGATTAATCAAATCGGCTGCATCTGACAATGATTTTTTTCTCTCCTTCCAGCATTTGACTCTTTCCATGGTCTTCAGCAGAGGCCTGTTTCTTGTTTCTGACTCTATTTCATGGCAGATGTATCTCATCACTCCATTTGTCATATGAACACAGCTCCTCTCTTCTGCCCCATAACCCACTTATGAAAGTCCTAACACCTGTGTGGTGGTTTTATTTCAGTCTTCTAGTTTTCTGTTTTATTCGTTGCAGGACATGTTATAATGTATGAATTCTCTAATGAAAAATAATTTGTTTTTTTTCTCTCAATAAAAATTGTAACTTATTTTCTTGGGGTGGTCCAATATTACCCTGTGTGTTACCGGGGCCTCATTATGAGTAAAGAATAGTGACACTGTGACCTTCCAAGCATGTCGTAAGAGGCGACTAAGGAGATTGATCGATAGCTTGACAAGCTGTCATTGTAAAAAGTATTGTTATGGAAACAGAGCCATAGATTTTAGAAGCAGTGATCTCTGCAATATGTGCCATTTTGGCACACAAGGTTTCAGTTTTTTGAGATTGTGGTTCTGCCCTATGTGCTGTCTTCGGCTCAAAAGGACAATAGATAGATAGATTGATAGTCCAATATTACAATTAATAAGTTAAATGTCTTGTTTTTTCATTATTGCAATGTTTAGAAAATTGTATGCCAGTGTTATGTGTGTTTGTAAATTTAAGTTTAAGAAGTGCATTATATTGAAAACTTTGAATTTCAAACTACCTTGAGTTTGTGTATCTTTACATAAAATAATAATTAATTTTTTGTTTATTCTGAACTTTCATAAATGTATTTTGTTGCTGTTGGATTTCTACAAATGTTCATCAACTTGTTCAGAAGCAGGTCTTGGTATTTATTACAGTTCACAGCAGAAGCAAAAGTACTCTAGAATGTGAACAACTAAGTTCAGCTTGTTTGCTTTAAGCAAAGAGTTTTTTAAAATATTTTTTAAAACAGAATCTGTTTATTTAATCACACGATAGTTACCCAAAAGTATAAATCTGTTGAAAATAATAGCTTCATAAGGTTTATAGTTTATTATGGAGAGTTTAATTTGGGAGTTGACATTTGTTCACTTGTTCTTAATATATGTATTAGAACTCGGATCATTTTTGAGGAATGTTTCAACTTTAGCTTTCTTATGGCTACATTTAGAATTGAACTGTATCATAGTAGTAATGATAATATAATGAATTAAATACAAGCATGTTGTTTCTTCTTCTTCTTCCTCTCAGCTCCCTGCAGAGTATAGGTCTTCAACAAACACTTTCAGCTTCCTGTGGAGCATATGTCTTCAACAAACACTTTCAGCTTCCTGTAGAGCATAGGTCTTCAACAAACACTTTCAGCTTCCTGTGGAGCATAGGTCTTCAACAAACACTTTCAGCTTCCTGTGGAGCATAGGTCTTCAACAAACACTTTCAGCTTCCTGTGGAGCATAGGTCTTCAACAAACACTTTCAGCTTCCTGTGGAGCATAGGTCTTCAACAAACACTTTCAGCTTCCTGTGGAGCATAGGTCTTCAACAAACACTTTCAGCTTCCTGTGGAGCATAGGTCTTCAACAAACACTTTGAACTTCCTGTGGAGCATAGGTCTTCAACAAACACTTTGAACTTCCTGTGGAGCATAGGTCTTCAACAAACACTTTGAACTTCCTGTGGAGCATAGGTCTTCAACAAACACTTTCAGCTTCCTGTGGAGCATAGGTCTTCAACAAACACATTCAGTTTCCTGTGAAGCATAGGTCTTCAGCAAACACTTTCAGTTCTCTGTGGAGCATAGGTCTTCAACAAACACTTTCAGTTCCCTGTGAAGCATAGGTCTTCAACAAACACTTTCCACTCCCTGTTAAGCTTAGATCTTCAACAAACACTTTTCGGTTCATGTGGAGCATAGATCTTCAACAAACACTTTTCCGGTTCATGTGGAGCATAGATCTTCAACAAACACTTTTCCGGTTCATGTGGAGATCTTCAACAAACACTTTCCAAGCTGTCCTGTTTCTTGCCATTCTTTTAAGATTATTCCATGTCTTCCCCATCATCTTCAGTCTATTTTTCTGTTTTTAAATTGAAAATAAATTCTGTTTTGTTTTTCAGTCTACTCCTTACTTGAACTCTGTGCATTACATTTCACTCTAGATTTATATTGTGTTCATAATCAATAACATTTATATGCCAATTTCTACAATGGTTTCTCTAATTTTATTTTGATCCCTCATATTCCTGAACAAGTGATGTTAGTTTCAGATTTACATACATAATACATAATCGTTTAGTGAGTAAAACAAGTGTGCCATATTTGTATTATCATTAATGACATTTACCCATTGTGGTAACTAATAGTAATTAATTTTATGAAACATACAAGTTATGCTGTATTCCATGTTAAATAACAGGTTTGAAACAATCACATTATGCTGTATTACGTGTTAAATAACAGGTTTGAAACAATCACATTATGCTGTATTACGTGTTAAATAACAGGTTTGAAACTTATAAGTTATACTCTATTCTATGTTTGTGGAGACAAAGCGTGTAACTGAGGACAGTTAAAGTACAGGTCACTGCATCATAATTGTTCTATAGATCATGTCTAATGTTGTGCCCTATATCTAAAACTGTCTTTCTTTGCCATTTTCATTCATTGCTTGTCAATTAAAGTTACTTGTTGTTGTGTTATTGTTTACAGATTAATGATGCAAGTACTTTGAGCTGGTCAACGAGGATCAAAGGTTTCCTCATCTGCTTTGTCCTGGGAGTTGTTCTCTCCATCCTGGTTAGTTGCCTTTTATGTGGAGTGAAAGAGGGAATAGTGCAGATATTGCTGATGATTGTTTCTGATGTTGCCTTATATAATTGGTTGAATAAATGTGTGCGTGTGTGTTATCATTGTGTAATATGTGACCTATTATTGTGGTGTTTTACTTTTGCAGGGTAGCTGCTTGTTATTTTTGCGAAATGGATTGATCATCTTGGCGTCCTCTACACAATTGGGAACATACTTTCTCTATCCAGGTCGGTTGATAATTTTGTTGTTGAGATGGGAGTCATGAATTTGTGATGACATTTACTAAAACTAATAATTGTATGTTTGTTAGTGGGATGTGTGACAAGATATGTTTAGTTTATTGTGTTTACTATTTCTCAGTAGAGGGTGGGTTTGTGTGCTTTGTGATAAGATATGATTTCTTTGTTTTGTTTGCCATGTTTTCAGTCATCATCATCATCAGGTTGCATGTCCTCTGCAGCATATTGCATTCATCGCAGTCCGTCTCAAAGAATATCTGTTTCTAGCAGATCTCCCACAGAACATTGCATGCACCACAGTCTGTCTGAAAGAATATCTGTCTCTAGCCAGATCACCCACAGAACGATGCATTCACAAAAGCCTGTCTGAAGGAATATCTGTCTCTAGCCAGATCTCCCACAGAATGTTGCATTCACAACAGCCCATCTGAAAGGGTCTCTGTCTTTAGCCAGATCTCGTACAGAACGTTGCATTCACCACAGTCCTTCTGAAAAAAATCTCTGTCTGTCTCTAGCCAGATCTCCCACAGAATGTTGCATTCTCCGCAGTCCATCTGAAAGAATCTCTGTCTCTAGCCAGATCTCCCATTTCTTCTGTTGTCATATTCAAGGTCTTCTTGATGTCTTGAAACCACCTTCTTCTTGCCCAACCAGGAATCATACCTTCCATTAATGTTCTTCCCAGCCTGGTGTGTCTCTTGATGTAACCACAGTATTCAAATTTCTTCTGTATAATGGTGTTTATAAGCCAGTTCCTTTTAATGTTTAAATCTTTTAGTATGACTTCATTGCTCTTTTTCATTACGCAAGGTATCTAAAGGATTTTTCTGTAGCATTTTGTTTCAAATAAATCAATTTTCTTCCTTGCTATTTGTGAGATTGTCCATGATTCACAACCATATTTTGCTATCAGGAAGATCCATGTCCTCAGTAATTTTAATTTTACTGCCTTGCTGGTATTGTGCCATATGCTTGCTTGCATTCGCCTGATGACTCAAGTACACCTCTTCGTAATCCATCCTTAAAAGGACGTTAAGTGGGCGTGTCTGCATTGTGTTGTGGTTTGCAGTATAACAGTGATATTTGCACCTTTCGGCCCAACACATCTGACTTCAGCATGATTGTGCCATATATTCTTCATGACATTTTATTTTTGTGTTGCTATTGCTGTTCTCAGTAGATAATATAAAAGTAGAGCTTGCTGGTTACAATCTGGGGATATGACATATATGGTGTTAGTGCTCTTGACATATAAGTTATCATGGTCTTGGACTCTTTGCCCATGCAGTAGTGGAGCTGTGATTGGAGCACGCCTCAAGGGAATGTTTGGCATCCCTACGTGCCCTCACCACATTAGAGATGACTCTATTAGACATCACAGCTATTATGTACTCTAATATTGCTGGTCTTGAAGATTAATGGTACAGTAAATATTGTTTTCAGCTCCTTTATGGAGCTATTCATGGTATATAGCTTGTTTGATAGTTTTGTGACCACAAGTATATTAACAAACAACTTGGAACTAAAATTTGTAGAGTAGCAAAGTATTTTTATAACACTGGTGTGTGTGTTTGTACAATATATATATATATTAAAATATATATCTGAAAGACAGATCTTGGAAAGGTTCTGGCAAAAGCAACATACAAAGAATTAGACAACAAAGTGAAAAGTTCGGCAAGAAGAGATACAAGAGCTTATATAGACAACTTGGCAGAGAAAGCAGAGACAGCTGCAATTACAGGAGACAGCAGAACTCTTTATACTGTACAAAAGATGCTGACAAACACCTATACATCCAGTGGAACACCAATTCTAGACAAATCTGGATTAATGCTAACAACAAGCGCAGACATAAAAGCCCGTTGGGCGGAACACTTCAAAGAAATTCTTAACCGTCCACTACCTCACAGTTTAATAGATTTTGAAGCTGAAACACCAGCAGCAGAATTAGATGTAAATTTAGATGACTTCACCTTGAGTGAAATAGAAACCACCTTAAAGCTAATGACCAATAACAAGGCTGCTGGAGAGGATAAGTTAACAGCTGAGATCCTCAAGGCAATTGATAGCCATAATTTAATACATCTCCAAAAAATGTTCAACATCATTTGGAAAACAGAGAAGACGCCTCATAAATGGAAAAAAGGAATCATTGTTAAGATCCCAAAAAAGGGCAATCTTAGAGATTGTAACAACTGGAGAGGCGTGACACTTTTGTCAGTTGCCTCAAAGTTATTCTGTAAAATCATCCTAAATAGAATAAAGGATTCAATAGATACAGTAATGCGTGAAGAACAGGCTGGGTTTAGAAAAGGGAGAAGCTGTCTTGACCACATTTTCACTCTACGACTTATATTGGAGGAACACATTGAAAAGCAAAAACCTTTTGTACTTAACTTCATCGACTTCAAAAAAGCATTTGATAGTATTCATAGAGATTCTTTGTGGAAAATTCTGAAGCAATATGGCTTACCATCAAAAATCATAAATATTATCAAAGACATGTATGATGGTTACACATGTGCAGTTCGAACAGAGGAAGGACTGAGCGAATGTTTCCCAATAGAAACTGGGGTTAAACAAGGATGTATTTTATCGCCCTTGTTATTTGGAATTGTTATGGACTTCATAATGAAGAAATGCTGCACTGGTAATAAAGGCATCGAATGGATACAAGGAGACCATTTGGAGGACCTCGACTTTGCTGATGACATAGTTCTCATCAGCAGTCAGATAAAAACGATGCAGGAAAACACAAATGAACTATCATCAATAGCCAGCAAAATTGGGCTTGAGGTCAATCATGAAAAGACTAAAGTCATGAAAAGTTTAATTCCAACAAGTGACAAAATATACATGGAAAACAAACCAGTAGAAGAGATCGATCACTTTATCTATCTTGGAAGTCACATTGATCGAGAAGGGGATACGAGCAAAGAAATTAGAATCAGACTGGCTAAAGCAGCAATGTCTTTCAGAAGCCTTGAAAAGTTGTGGAAATCAAAACTCATTAGCACAAACACAAAACTTAGGCTATTCAAATCAAATGTACTATCAACCCTTACGTATGCGTGTGAAAGCTGGAAAACAACAAGAGATATAGAAACAAAGTTGAACGCATTCGAAAATAAATGTCTAAGGAAAATACTTGGTATAGAATGGAACGAATTCAAAACAAACGAGGAAATTAGAGAAATCGCCAATCAACCACTAATATCTTCAGTAATAAAGAAAAGACGATGGTCATACGTTGGACATGTGATGAGAAGAGATAATAATCGAATAGCAAAGCAAGCCCTCATATGGGAAACAACAGGTAAAAGAAAAAGAGGAAGACCCAGGGAGACACTGAGAAGAACATTGATGAGAGAGGCAAGAGCAGCAGGAATCGGCTCCCTCAATGAGATAGAACTGCTTGCACAGAACAGAGACAGATGGCGAGATTTGATAAAATATCTTTAAAAGAAAACTGCTTGAACAAAAATTCATATAGGAGAAGGTGTATCTTGGTCTACGCCCTATGGGCCGGTTACGGCTCGAAAGGTCAATAGATAGATAGATATATATATATAAAAACTCATATGTAGAAAAAATAGAGAAAGAGTGTAGACATGCGAAAGTCTGCACAAAGAGAAGTGTGAATTGTAACCATTTATTGGACTGAAAATATGATTTGTAACGATGCCTTTATTAGAATTTAGAATCAAACTGGTGATGAGGTGACTGAGAGGATGAAATTAAAATTGTGTATAACCAGCGGGCTATATGAACTATTATTATACACATTTTGTATGAACTATTATTATACACATTTTGTGGCATGTATTGGAAATATCTGAGTACCTATGATTCTACCAGATGCTGATTCCTTAAAATCAGTAAACAAAACTATAAATATACTGTTATAGAGAGGAGTTAAGAAAACTATAAATATACTGTTATAGAGAGGAGTTAAGAAAACTATAAATATACTGTTATAGAGAGGAGTTAAGAAAACTATAGAAGTCTTCTTGTCTTCAGCACCTGCTTCCTGATGGGCCCATGTAACCAGATCAAGAAGATGTTTGCCAAGACAAGGATTATAGCCACGATTCTGGTCTTTGTGAGTACAGTCTACAATTCATTTTGCTTTTTTGTTTTAATAAAAGTGATTGACAATTAAGGATCTAAAAATAGGTGCAAGTGTTACTAGTGTTTTTGTTGCTCAATTAGCTTCTGAATCTGTGTGTGGATCTACAGTTTTGACTAGACTGTGAGATCGTCAAGTGAGAAAAACAGTGATATCCAACTGGAGTGCTGCGTGAGAAGCCAAAGAAGATACAGAACTCTGATCATCAGTCGCCATTTGCTGAAGGATATAGTCAGGAGGTGATCTGATCACCTATAGGGTTATCTGATGTGCAGTGAACAAATAAAACTACTAAATACTTTATGTTTATTATTGATACTTTTCATCTATCTATCTATCTATCTATCTATCTATCTATCTATCTATCTATCTATCTATCTATCTATCTATCTATCTATCTTCCGTTTGCCTGAAGTATTGTCTATATCTGAATGTCGTTTCCTGTATGAATTTTACTGTCTTTTGTCATTCTTGCAGTGGCCCATATAGTTTGTCTGTAGTGTTGTATCTATGGGCCAATGGATTTTCCTCAGTCTACTATATTCAGTGCAGTCTTGAAGTATGTGTTCAGCAGTCTGGGGTGCCTGTCCACATGTACAAGTAGTTGATGTGCCGATCTTGAATTTTGTATACATGTGACTATGGAGTCGATTGTGTCTTGTTCTGAGGCGTATAATGTTAACTTATTCACATCTACTCATATTATGAAAGGCATCCTGATTTGGGGCTTGTGGTCCTTTGATTGATTTGATTATCTGTTTCTTATGATGGTATGTAACCGGTGCATCTGGTTGTGTGCCTGTTGAACCTTCCTTTGCCAACTGATCTGCTTTCTCATTTCCTGGTATTCCACAGTGAGATGGGATCCACTGCAGGACAACCCTTTGGTGCTTGCAGAGTTCAGTCAATAAGATCTGCAGATGTGGCAATTTTCTGGATTGTAGTGCCTGGAGCACTGATCTTGCATCTGTCAAAAACACTACAGGCTGTGGGCTAAGATTACTGTTCAGCAGTTTTTTTATTGCCAACTTTTATTGCTTGTATTTCTGCATCATAATTGTGACAATATCTCCCTGTTGCTATTTTATTCATATCTCTAGTGTTATTTGAGTACTCTGTTATGCACTTGCTCCCCCATTCTTTACAGCATTCTGTGCTGATCTATCTGTGTACACACAAATCCATAGGTCTTGTGGGTATTCTCCATCCAAGAAACTGAGAGTTATTGTTTTTCGCTGTAGACTATTCTGTTCCTCTTTGTCAACTATTCCTTTCACTTTTGTCCATATTTGTATTGATAATCCTGATTCCTCTGTCCAGGGAGGCTGTTCTGATATGGGCAGTAGGGGGTTAACAACTCTTGGCATGTCTGGTGTTTGTCTACAAATACGCTTGGCTTGGAGGATAAAACTGCTTTTCTTAAGCCGTCCCAATGCAAGATTTATACTTTTAATCAAATTAACATAAACCAATCTCTTTCTGACTTAAACTCAGACTGTATTTGTATGATGTTGAATGTTGTACCTGTTCATGTATTTGTTTGTTAATTGTAAGTATTTGATTTTATTTCATTGACAGGTCATGTTTATTCTGACATTAGTGTGTGCTTTTGCTGTAAGTATTCAGTTGACTTTTGTCAATTCCTTGTGTTTGTGGATAATTTCATGTGTGCAAACTTTGATTAATAATGGAAAGATTTAATGTTAAACTACACCAAACAGATACAATTACAACCCATGAGGTTTGTCAGGAACAAATGGAGTATAGAACACTAGAGTTACCAGAAAAATGATGCATACTAGCAGCTCAACAACAAAAAAGAACAAGTAAAAATTCTTTACTTTGAACAAGTCATAACAACAGACTGGAAAACTGTGTCAAATTTGATTGGTGATGTGAGAGGCCGTCAGAATTTGCTCACATCGCAGAAATGATGTCAACAACAGTTTACAGACAAAACCAGGGGAAATATGTTGTCATGAAGATACATAGCTATAGTTAGTCGAAGGCCCTGGTATCACTGCAAACAAATTAAAATCCATAATTGCTCAACCGCTCATGCCATCCAAATTAACATCTCATCTCATTGAAGTATCCAAACAAAGAAAAACAACTGCAGTTCCCTTCATAGCAGCCACCGCACACGCCAAAAGACATAAGGCGAAGCCGCACTAACAGTGAATGGAACTGAACTGTCTTTCATCATACGATATCATCATTTATCGTAAGCAATCAAAATATCAAAACATGATCTGGATGAAAAAACACAGCTCATGGTGTGCACAGAGCACTAAACTCAGTAGCTCTGGTTAATAAATAACTTATTTGTATGGAGTAATTTACAAGAGAAATATCTTATTGTATGGAGTAATTTACAAGAGAAATAGTTTATTGTATGGAGTAATTTACAAGAGAAATAGTTTATTGTATGGGGTAATTTACAAGAGAAATAGTTTATTGTATGGGGTAATTTACAAGAGAAATAGTTTATTGTATGGGGTAATTTACAAGAGAAATAGTTTATTGTATGGAGTAATTTACAAGAAAAATAGTTTATTGTATGGAGTAATTTACAAGAGAAATAGTTTATTGTATGGGGTAATTTACAAGAGAAATAGTTTATTGTATGGAGTAATTTACAAGAGAAATAGTTTATTGTATGGGGTAATTTACAAGAGAAATAGTTTATTGTATGGAGTAATTTACAAGAGAAATAGTTTATTGTATGGGGTAATTTACAAGAGAAATAGTTTATTGTATGGAGTAATTTACAAGAGAAATAGTTTATTGTATGGGGTAATTTACAAGAGAAATAGTTTATTGTGTGGGGTAATTTACAAGAGAAATAGTTTATTGTATGGAGTAATTTACAAGAGAAATAGTTTATTGTATGGAGTAATTTACAAGAGAAATAGTTTATTGTATGGAGTAATTTACAAGAGAAATAGTTTATTGTATGGAGTAATTTACAAGAGAAATAGTTTATTGTATGGAGTAATTTACAAGAGAAATAGTTTATTGTATGGAGTAATTTACAAGAGAAATAGTTTATTGTATGCAGTAAATTACAAGAGAAATAGTTTATTGTATGGAGTAATTTACAAGAGAAATAGTTTATTTGTATGTAGTAATTTAGGGAGCCGCGATAGCTCAGTGGTTAGTGAACTGGACTACAAAGGACGAGAGGTAGGGTTTGATCCCAACCGCCGGCTTCCGGTTCACCCAGCCTTTAATGGGTACCGGATTTTTTTCTGGGAAAGTAAAGCGGCACGGGCATAATAACAACCACATTACCCCAAAAATCATGTGCCGAAGGTCTGTAAAATTTATGGTCACCAACACTATATTCCCTATACGCCACTTGGCGTGACGGATGTACTTTACTTTTTTTTTACTTTTATGCAGCAATTTACAAGAGAAATAGCTTATTGTATGGAGTAATTTACAAGAGAAATAGCTTATTTGTGTATCTCCAACCCACTCCAGAGCGCAAAAAAAGCAAATCACATACCTGAAACAAGTAAAAACATGTGAAAATATGAGCTAGAACATGACAGCTAAAACAAGCTCAGTTATAATGAGTAATGAGCAGATGCAGATATTCACTCAGAACAGGCCACTATGATCTCAGAGCACACCTACAGAAGATAGGACCCAGTGACTTCCCAATATGTGACGGCGGAGTATCAAGGTACACAGAAGCAATCCTGCATCACAAGTTATTGGGAAACGGTGAAATCCTCAAACTTTTTTGTGAGCCATGCTGGTTCTACCATTTAAATTCAAAGCAAAAGTTGATCGCTGAAGAAGAGAAGTAGTTTATTTGTATGGGAAAGTCTCATTTGCAAGAGAAGTAGTTTATTTGTATGGGAAAGTCTCTATTACAAGAGAAGTAGTTTATTTGTATAGGAATGTCTCATTTACAATGGGATAGTCTCATTTACAAGAGAAGTAGTTTATTTGTATGGGAAAGTCTCATTTACAAGAGAAGTAATTTATTTGTATGGGAAAGTCTCATTTACAAGAGAAGTAGTTTATTTGTATGGGAAAGTCTCATTTACAAGAGAAGTAATTTATTTGTATGGGAAAGTCTCATTTACAAGAGAAGTGGTTTATTTGTATGGGAAAGTCTCATTTACAAGAGAAATAATTTATTTGTATGAGAAAGTCTCATTTACAAGAGAAGAGGTTTATTTGTGTGGGAAAGTTCATTTACAAGAGAAATAATTTATTTGTATGGGAAAGTCTCATTTACAAGAGAAGAGGTTTATTTGTGTGGGAAAGTTCATTTACAAGAGAAATAATTTATTTGTATGGGAAAGTTTCATTTACAAGAGAAATAATTTATTTGTATGGGAAAGTTTCATTTACAAGAGAAATAATTTATTTGTATGGGAAAGTTTCATTTACAAGAGAAATAATTTATTTGCTTGATTACAGAAAAAAGTGTTGACCAAATTATTTAACTTTTCTTTAAATCTGAGAAATGTTTTAACGGCTTCAATGATTTCTCTCTGAATTCTATTTGGTGATCACAGGTCAAGAATGCACCTCTAACTATTGTTTGCTGCATCCTTCAGTTTCTGGCATTAACGTGGTATTCTCTCTCTTATATCCCCTTTGCACGGTAGGTGTTTATTCACATTATTGTAACTTTGTTTATGTTTAACTCTAGATTATGATACTGGCGTAAAAATTACTGCATCAAAATACAAATTCTTTAAAATTTGACAGTTGGCATGGTCAAACAATACCCCCCCCCCTCCATGTACTTTCATAATGACTACTTCCTGTGACTCCTGAGTGTTGATTTTCTTTCCTTTGGTATTGGATTTTTTTGTTGTTGTTGTTGTGTGAGATACAATTTCCTATAATGGAAAAAAAAAATCACAAATTTTCAACAAATTGAACATTTTTCCTTGATATATATATGAATGATAGAAAGGAAGCTGGGAAATGGGTTAGGATGAGTATAGATAGAAAGCTGGTGAGAGGGTTCAGGATGAGTATAGATAGAAAGCTGGTGAGAGGGTTCAGGATGAGTATAGATAGAAAGCTGGTGAGAGGGTTCAGGATGAGTATAGATAAGAAGCTGGGGAATGAGTTCAGGATGAGTATAGATAGGAAGCTGGGGAATGGGTTCAGGATGAGTATAGATAGAAAGCTGGGGAATGGGTTCAGGATGAGTATAGATAGAAAGCTGGGGAATGGGTTCAGGATGAGTATAGATAGAAAGCTGGTGAGCGGGTTCAGGATGAGTATAGATAGAAAGCTGGTGAGAGGGTCCAAGATGAGCTTAGATAGATAGAAAGCTGGTGAAAGGGTCCAAGATGAGCATAGATAGATAGAAAGCTGGTGAAAGGGTCCAAGATGAGCATAGATAGTCAGAAAGCTGGTGAAAGGGTCCAAGATGAGCATAGATAGTCAGAAAGCTGGTGAAATAGTTCAGATACAGAGTGAAAGTAGACAAAGAATTTGTGACGATGTTGAAAAATATAACAAAAAGAATAGAAAAAGAAAATTAGTCTGGGTCCACTTGTTGCACCAGAAAGTTTCAGTCACTACCTGGCTCTACTTGTTGCACCAGAAAGTTTCAGTCACTACCTGGCTCTACTTGTTGTACCAGAAAGTTTCAGTCACTACCTGGCTCTACTTGTTGTACCAGAAAGTTTCAGTCACTACCTGGCTCTACTTGTTGTACCAGAAAGTTGCAGTGACTACCTGGCTCTACTTGTTGTACCAGAAAGTTTCAGTCACTACCTGGCTCTACTTGTTGTACCAGAAAGTTTCAGTCACTACCTGGCTCTACTTGTTGTACCAGAAAGTTGCAGTGACTACCTGGCTCTACTTGTTGTACCAGAAAGTTGCAGTCACTACCTGGCTCTACTTGTTGTACCAGAAAGTTGCAGTCACTGTCAGAGTCTTTCTTTTTGTACTAGGCATCACCTGAACAGCTTTATTGTGTTGTATGTATGCTAATTTATAAAACGGAGAATCAAATTGATCACATTTGTATTAATAAAATGTTTAACTCATCCTTACATGATGTAAAAGTATAAAGAGGAACAGATGTGACTTCAGATCATCATCTTCTGCTAGCCAAACTTAAACTGAAAAGATATGCTACAACACTTAAGGGTAGACATTATTTCGATGTAGGGTTCTAAAGAGCAAGGAATTACAGATAAATTTGCAGTCACAGTATTAAACAAATACCAAATCCTCCAACAATTATAAAATACAATAGATATAGAAGGTCATTGGAAACGGGTAAAAGAAAATATATGGAAGGAGATGTGAGGAAACCCTGGGGAAAAGTGCTAGAACAGGCATGGATGACAGAATAATGCCTTAGTGACAGCAAAGACTCTGGAGAAAATTAAAGAAAGAAAGAATAAGAAAGCAGACATAAATAAAAATAAAATGAGAGGTACCAAAGCTAAGAAAAGGAAACTTACACAGGGGTGAACAAAAAAATGAGAAGATGCATTAAAAGAGACAAGAGGAATTATATGGATGAACTAGCCAAAGATGCAGAGAAAGCAGCAAATAAAGGAAACATGAAAGAACTGAACAACAGCACAAAGAAATTAAGTGGAACTTACAAACAGATCAATGCCTTTATGAAAGATAAGAAAAGAACTCTGCTTAGTAATATAAAGGAACAAATGAAGAGATGGAAGGAACACTTTGAAGAACTTTTATGTTTAAAGAAGTATTAATGTAGTTGGCAATAACCAAATAACACTAGTAGAAATACCTCTAATAGATGTAAAATAACACGTTTATATATAGGCAGTAATATAAATAAAGAATGAGGAACAGTGAAGGATACCAAAGTAAAGATACAAAAAAAAAGTGAGAGGAATCTTCATTGCACTAGGAAACATGGAAATCCAAAGAAATAAGATTAAATACAACAATTGCAATTTTCAACTCCAATGTTAAGTCAATCCTATTATATGGCTGTGAAACATGGAGAACAACAAAAATGACAATCATGAAGATAGAGACCTTTATTAATGGATGCTTGCGCAGAATAAAAGGATGGAAATTTCAGGACAAAATCACTAACATAAAATTATGGAAAAGTACCAGTCAAATACCAGTGGGTTCAGAGACACAATAAAGACGATGACATTAGATAGGACACACACTGCAGAAGCCAACTGAGAGTATTACACATAAGGAAAGTAGCAAGACCAAAATATTCTTGGAGAAGACAGATGGAAGGAGAGATGAAGATGTTGGGGAAGACATGGAATGATCTTAAAAGAATGGCAAGAAACAGAACGGCTTGGAAAGTGTTTGTTGAAGACCTATGCTCCACAGGGAGCTGAACGGTGGAAAAAGAAGAAGATGTGTACTAGTCTCAATGTCTCTGTTAAAATGCCTTATTATGATGTATGTATGTTAATGTCTCTGTTAGAATGCCTTATCATGATGTATGTATGTTAATGTCTCTGTTAGAATGCCTTATCATGATGTATGTATGTTAATGTCTCTGTTAGAATGTCTTATCATGATGTAGGTATGTTAATGTCTCTGTTAGAATGCCTTATCATGATGTATGTATGTTAATGTCTCTGTTAGAATGTCTTATTATGATGTATGTATGTTAATGTCTCTGTTAGAATGCCTTATCATGATGTATGTATGTTAATGTCTCTGTTAGAATGCCTTATCATGATGTATGTATGTTAATGTCTCTGTTAGAATGCCTTATCATGATGTATGTATGTTAATGTCTCTGTTAGAATGTCTTATCATGATGTAGGTATGTTAATGTCTCTGTTAGAATGCCTTATCATGATGTATGTATGTTAATGTCTCTGTTAGAATGCCTTATCATGATGTATGTATGTTAATGTCTCTGTTAGAATGCCTTATCATGATGTATGTATGTTAATGCCTCTGTTAGAATGCCTTATCATGATGTATGTATGTTAATGTCTCTGCTAGAATGCCTTATCATGATGTATGTATGTTAATGCCTCAGTGTTTCTGTTAGAATGCCATATCATGATGTATGTGTTGCAGTGTGCCTTTGTTACAATGTAAACATATTAACCACACCGTAACACATATGGCCTCCTCAGAGATGCAGTGATGAAATGCTTTAGTGCCTGCCTGGATTAGCTGTTGATGAGAGGATCTTTTGGATATTCATTTTCTGGTTTTTATTGCATTTTCTTTCTTTGATCATGATCAGATATATCATTGCCACAGTCACTATAATTATATTTATTGCCTGTATCTTCATTAACAAGTTTTGTATTTACATTCATCATGTGATTGACTCTTGCTTTCATTTTGTCATTTTCTATATCTGTGTAAATGTCACAAGGATAAAGCAGTTTTTTTTTGTTTTTGCTTTTTGTTATTTCACATTTGCATGTTTTGATATATATATAAAACAGTTTAACTGATATTCCACGTTCACTCTCCTCATATTTACCTATTATATGTTTATGTTTTTTTTTCTCCTGGATCAAGGCTAAGATCTCAACATGTAAGTGTGTGACCTGCTGATTCATTGCAGGGAACCCTTTCTAACTTGCAATGTGAAGATCTAATTAGGCGTTGCAAATCTCATTTTGTTAAACCATTGCTGTAGCAGTTACTACTACATTTGCAAGTGATGTAATGGTATACTGTTGTTGGTAAGGGGGTGGGATAGGACAATGAGAAGAATAATATGCTAATAAATACAACCAGACTTTAGATAAGAAAGTCTTTGAAAAGAAATGTCTCCTTAGAATCTCAAACACATGTTGGAGAGAATGCATTTCAAATAAACAGATAAGAGATGACAAGAATGTGTGTCAAGCTTTACAAGAAGGGTTGGAATTACATCAGAATTGTGCTTAGAATGGATGAAGAAAGACTTCCCCATCAGGCATTCATGTGGAAACTATCTGGTAAAAGAAAACAAGGCAGACTAAGAGAATCGCTATGCAGAACAATTACTAGGGAAGACTCAACTATGGGCCCAAGTAACAACTAAGGCTTAAAAGAACTAGGAGAAATGAAAATAATAGAAAAAAATGGTGTGGTTAGAGCTTTTCATTTTTCCTTATAATTAGTTTTACTGCAGCTTTGCATTTTTATTCATTTCTTTTCCTACAAGAACTAGTAGTAGATCATCAATTGTAGAGAACTATTACATTCTCCCTGTGTGCCATCTGAGAGGAAAGTTAATTGAATGAATGTTAGAGATTGAAGAGTGTTTCTGTTGATATCATGCACTGTTTGTGATCATGTTGACAGCATGATATACATAGCATATGTTCATGATTAGTGAAATGTTACATTTGTTTGGAAATGCTGTCTGATGAGATAGTAGTATTGCAGATTATGTGGATGCTGTCAAGATGATATTAATGACATGTTGACATGACGTAGAGGTCAACTGTATTGCTGTCATGGTGGCTAGAGCGTGGAAGTGCTGCCTTACACATTCTCCCTGGATTTTATTTCCAGACCAAAGTCCAAGTTTCCATTTCTTGAAGTTTAAGGTATTGACTGGGGTATGATTGAAGGTGTCCCGTCGGGTGAAGCTGTCGCTTACTTCATGGTCTCATTTTCATTGTTTGAATGTCATTGAAGGCCTTAAGTGTGACATTGCAGGCCTTAACACATTTGTTATCAAAGGCTTTAACACACTGTGATATGGCCTTTTTCACAATTGTTTTTAGATTAAAAATGAGAAAATCAATGACAATTTATCTTAGACATGCCATTTGTTTGGACAATTTGCTCAGGAAATGGAAAAAGAGGTTTCAATAAGAGAGTTACAGGGTTTTCATGGAAATAGTTGTGGAAATGTCAATAAATTCAAAGCCGTAAAAACTGGCTCATGGATTTTTAATGTTGGAAACTAGAGCCACATTCTCAGGCTCCTGGTACAGAAAGTGTGACTATACATTTACTTTGTTTTGGCCTTCCTATGATTGTACCTACACTCTTTGTTATTCCTTCCCAGTTCTTGCTTTCCATATCCTCTGTTACTGTTTTTACGGGTGGTTCCATTTTAATAATTTGTACAACCTGACACATGTTTTTATTTGTGTTGTTAACTCATCCATACCAGATTAAAACATGGAACACCTTGAACGGAACAACAAAGGAACTCATAAATATCTGTATATTATTACATGGCATTGGGCCAAAGGCATTCGCTCACAGGCTTCTGGATCCATAAGAATATACCACATTAACAAGCTGTTTAAGATGGTGTTTTAACCCTTATTCAAATGAGTTGAAGCTTCTGTTAATTTGTGTACAATTGTTATTGAGTTATTGTTATTAAAAACTTATAGAATGCCTAAAAGATATACGTCTAGATGACACAGACATACAACTAATGTGTATACTGGGAGAAAACAGCAATAATTAAATATAACAAAGAGAACTCTACACCTATTGATATAATAAAGAGGAGTAAGACAAGAATGCATCCCAACACCAAGTTTATTCAATCTATACACTGAGAAAATCTTTAAATAAACATCACATCACAGAGATGCCAGGCCTAAACATTATTAATGGGAAGATAATAAATAACCTAAGATATGCTGATGGTATTGTATTACTAGAAGAAAATCCTAAAGATCTACAACAATTACTTAATGAAATAAACATGGCCAGCAAAAAATATGGATTAGATATGAATATTAAAAAGACTAAATCTATGATCATAAACAAAAATAATACTCAAAACATACAAGTGGATATCAAAGTTGAAGGAATAGATCTGGAGACAGTTCAGAACTATAACTACCTTGGACGTACTATAACCAGTGATGGAAAATGTACAACTGAAATAAACATACTAACATCAAAACAAATAACACCAGGGCTAAAACTAAGAATGGAGAGCCACGATAGCTCAGTGGTTAGTGAACTGGACTACAAAGGACAAGAGGTAGGGTTTTATCCCAACCGACGGCTTCCAGGTTCACTCAGTCTTTAATGGGTACCTGATTTTTTTCAGGGAAAGTGAAGCGGCATGGGCGTAATACCGACCACATTACCCCAAAAATCATGTGCCAAAGGTCTGTAAAATTTATGGTCACTAACACCATATTTCCTATGTGCCACTTGGCGTGACGGGGGTACTTTACTTATTTTTTTTTTAAATGAAGAATAGCAAAATAGAAAAACAGAAACATGGGCATTAGACAAGAAAACAGAAAAGAAAATTGAAGCCTTTGAAATGTAGATTTATAGAATATGTAGAATTGGAGGGAAGGAAAATAAAACGAACGATGATTAAATCAAGTAAAAATTAAAAGAGAACTACTAAACACAATTCAAACAAGACAAATGAGATTTTTGGGGCATGTTAAAAGACACAGCAGCCTAATAAAAGTAATCTTGGAAGGGAAAATGCAAGTAAAAGAGGCAGACTAAGACTAACATGGATGAGTAACATCAAAAGATGGAAAAGTCAGTCTTTGACAATCTGCACCATCAAGGCAAGAGAAGCGAAATGGCGCTCCATAGTAGCCAACCTTTGATGCAGAGACAGCATTCAATGTTGATGATAATGTTGTTTTTGTAAAATAATTCAACTGATAAATGAAAGATTTACACATTTTCTGATTTCTAGCAGTTGATGAGATTTTAAGGATTAAGGGTCTAGGATTAACTCATTAGCTTCCAGATCTGTTACAAAGTTACACCGAATCCTCCACCTGAAAACATATTCAGAGAGTTAATATGTCTGCATACTGGGAACATCACTGGCAGCAGGAGTAATGATATCTGGAATGAGTTCAGTTCATAGGAACTGTTTAGGAAAAGAAGTCCACTGTTGTTGATCTTGTTATGTGAAGCGGACAACTTGAAAATATTTTAACATGGAATAGGTGGAGAGCGAGGAATGCAATGACAACAAAATACTAGACACCGCTCTTTATTTTTATCTCAATGTGGTATCTTAGTTCCAATCTTGTAAATTTTGCAGCATTTACAGATGATGATGTTCTGAGCCTAGCACATTCCACTTATTCTGAACTCTTTCCGTACAGAAGCTTTTTATCGATGCAACGGAGGAGATTTCAGAGACAGAATTATTCATGGTTTTAAGAATCAATCTACATATTTATATTTAGCTAACATATAACATATTAAAAAAGAATGTTTAGAAAATTGAACAAGGTTTTAGATTTCACCAATACCAAGATGATACATGACTTGTAAAAATAATATGGTTTGATGGCGTTCACACTAAACAAATTGAGTGTGGTGCACTATGCGGTGAAACGTACGTTGCCGAAATCGGAATGGCACACAGTGCGACGAAATGTACAGAAAGAGTTAAAACTGATATTTCATGGATGTGGTTTCAATTTTGTGACAACACACGCCTAACATTTCTACCTCCAGTAAATATTTTTGTATGGATAACAGCAGTTTAGCCTGTAACAAAATGATTGGCAAATCTGAGAGCTTCAGGGAAAACAGCATTCAATTTTAACCAGAAAAGTTGTCAAATTTTAATTTGTAGCATTCTCTAATCACTTTAAATGTATTCTAGAAAAATTAGGTATATTTTATAGGTAAAGTCCTAGTTTAAAGACATAAATAAAAGCGATCTCCCCTTGGAGTCACAACAAAACTACAGTGGTTCTCAAATACTAACAATGATCTCATATGCTTATCACTCATCATCATCATCGAGTGCCGTCTCTGCAACGAATGTTGGCTACCATGGAGCGCCATTCTGCTCTGTCTCTTGCTTTGATGGTGCAGGTTGTCATAGGCTGATTTGTCCATCTTTTGATATTACTTGTCCATGTTAGTCTGGGTCTGCCACTTTTACCTTGTATTTTCCCCTCCAGGATTACTTTTAGTAGGTTGTTGTGTCTTTTAACATGGCCCAAAAATCGCATTTGTCTTTTTTGAATTGTGCTTAGTAGTTCTCTTTTCATTTTTAGTTGTTTTAAGACTTCATCATTTGTTTTCTTTTCCTTCCATCCAACTCTATCTATTCTTCTATATATCCACATATCAAAGGCTTCAATTCTCTGTTCTGTTTTCTTATCTAATGTCCATGTTTCTGCACAATATAGGAATATTGAGAAGATGTAACATTTTGCTATTCTTAGTTTTAGCCCTGGTGTTATTTGTTTTGATGTTAGTATGTTCTTCATTACATTAAAATTACTTTTTGCCATTCCTATTCTTCTGTTTATTTCAGTTGTACATTTTCCATTACTGGTTATAGTATGTCCAAGGTAGTTGTAGTTCTGAACTGTCTCCAGGTCTATTCCTTCAATTTTGATATCCATTTGTTTGTTTTGAGTATCTTCTTTGTTTATGATCATAGTTTTAGTCTTTTTGATATTCATATCTAGTCCATATGTTTTGCTTGTCATGTTTATTTCATTAAGTAATTGTTGTAGATCTTTAGGATTTTGTGCTAGTAGTACAGTATCATCAGCATATCTTAGGTTATTGATTATCTTTCCATTAATGTTTAAGCCTGGCATCTCTATGATGTTTTTAAAGATTTACTCAGTGTATAGATTGAACAAGCTTGGTGATAGGATGCATCTCTGTCTTACTCCTCTTTTTATGTCAATGGGTGTAGAGTTCTCTTTGTTATATTTTATTATTGCTGTTTGCTCCCAGTATAGATTACATATTAGTCGTATGTCCATGTCATCTAGATGTATCTCTTTTAGGCAGTTTATAAGTTGTTTAAGGTGTATTCTATCAAAAGCTTTGGTTTAGTCTATGAGGCAGCCATATATTGGTTTGCTTACTTCTGTGTACTTTTCGATTAATGTTCTCATGCAGAATATGGCGTCTTTTGTCCCGCTATTTTTCCTAAATCCAAATTGCTGCTCATCTAATTCATTATTGATTTTATTCTGAATCCTTCCTTGTATAACTTTTAGCAAGATTTTTGTAACATGGCTCATTAGGCTTATTGTTCTAAAGTCACTGCATTCAACTGCACCATTCTTTTTAGGCAATGCAATGAAAGTTGATGTTTTTAGTTCATTTGGTATGTATCCTGTATGGTATATGTCATTGCATATGTCTGTAATCACTTCAATGCCAAAATCTTCTACTGCCTGTATCATCTCTATCTGTATGTTGTCAGGTCCTGCTGCTTTTCCCTTTTTCATTGTTTTTATAGCTTTTTCCACCTCAGATTTTAAGATTTTATAGCCTGATGTACATTTTATAACTGGTTTCTTGTCCCTTTGGTCATGAAATAGTTATGTTATATATTCCTGCCATTTGTCTATAATATCTTTAGTCTGTTAGCATTTTTCCTTTTTTGTCTGCAGTGCATCCACCTTCTGTGGCTTTTTTATTTTTATTAGTCATTCTCTTTATTTCTGTGTGCATTCCTCTTAAGTCTTGTTTGCTTTCCATAGTTTCTATTTCTATACATTTTTGGCTGAGCCAGTCTTCTTTTGCCTTTTTGCACATTTTGTGTATTTCATTATCTATTTTGATAATGATCTACAGAAAAGATCATCTGCTGACTTGCAAGAGGATTGGGGACAATCAAAGGCTAAGGAATGCAAACCTGAATAAAATGCTGGCTGAAATCGGATGCACTGGGCCACTGGCGCAGAACACAGTGCAACGTTTTAACGGGTTTTCAATCAGAGTGGATCTGGCAGACTCTAATTGTGATTTTCTGCCTGTGGGGGCGATCAACACACTTAACCTGACGGCTGACTTCATGTGAGAGTCTGGAGTCATGCTCTGATTGAGTCCTGATCGCAGAGAGAGAGAGAGATTATCTATTTTATTGTATTGGGCAGTGTTCTTCGCTTGTCTCCTTTCTTCCATTTTTTCTAAGATGGTGTTAGTTATCCATTTTTGTTTTTTGTTCTTTTCTCTTTTGGGTAAGGTGCCGCAGGTTTCTTGTATGCTTTTCTTTATGCATTGCCATTTGGTTGTAACTTTTTCATCAGGATTTTCTCTTCTGTATTGTTCAATTCCTTCTTCCAGCAGCTTCTGGTATGTGTTCTTTACTTGTATTGTATAGTATCTTTAATATCTTTTTGATTTAAAGCTGTTATATCTAGTGGATTTGTTGATGAATTAGACTTTTGCTTGTTTCTCTTTAGTTTGATTTTCATTTTAATCATTACAGGATTGTGATCTGAATTAATATCTGCTCCTGGGTAGGTTTTGGCCTTCGTTTACGCTGTTACGGAACCTTGCTTTTATCATTATGTAATCTTATCACTAGCGCAGTTTATTTTATTTTTGGGTTAGAGAACAGGACTTTACCCTTGCGTTGCTTCTCTTTTCTCTACAATTAGGGGCCTTCTAATGACAGATTAGATACCCACAGAATAAAGTGTAATATCACTCTTCCGAACCAAAGTAATTTATGCCCCTAAACTAGTACTTTACTATTTCATCTTCCTGAACAGCCACAAAGGGGCAAATGAACTAAAGTATCAGTGACAAACAACTGTGTAGACGTGTCTGACATGTCAACACTTGAACTGATTAGGAACAGGAGGGCATGATTACCCCTGCTGGTGATGCATGCGCTGTAGTTTGTTGTCCTTTCTCTAACAAGTGACACTCTTTTCAGCATCATTGTGTTGTATCAGATTGTTTACCTCCTTTCTTTAACAAATAACTCTTCAGCATCATTCTGCTGTATCAGGGGCCTCGGTAGCCTAGTTGGGATAACCACCTGACTGGGCTACCGACATTCGGACAACCCGTGTTTGATTCCCGCTGGAAGCAGTGTGAATTGTATATGTGGTTGGAAAAAAAAATACCCCCATGGTCGACCCAGCCATTGGCAGAAATGGGTACCAGAGTATTTCTCTGGGAAGGTGAGGAATGTCGCTTCGCATCATAAGTTTCGATGCTTGAAGTGACACTATCCAGAATTCTCCGAACATTTCTAGATAGGCGGCTGAGCACATATGGGTGAAAACTCGCGTGCTAAGACGCCAGTTCAAGTCTTGTACTTTACTTTACTTTGTGTAGTATCATTTTGTGTACCTCATTTCTTTAACAAATAACTCTTCAACATCGTGTTGTATCAGTTTCCGTACCTCCTTTCAATGTTGGATAGACAAGATTTGTTCAATAAATGATACTTTGTACTACCTCTGGTCATTGGCTCATCATTTACACATTGAGATTGGAGTGCAACTGGACGTTGTCCGAGTAGTTGAAGGTTCCATAGACAAGAATATTAATGCTCAGAATGACAAGCTAATCATAATTAGCTAGCCTCGACGTGCTCAGAATGACAAGCTAATCATAATTAGCTAGCCTCGACGTGCTCAGAATGACAAGCTAATCATAATTAGCTAGCCTTGACATAATTTGGTAACTCATTAAAGCTGACCATCATGTCTAGTGTAAAATTTGATTGATCTTCTGCAACAGAATTTCTGCTTCCCCTAAAATGCCATAAATATTTTGTTAGAATTCTCATAGAAAATAGACACAACTACCTACATTTTACCATGTTTCAAACATGAGAATTGTTTGACAAAATATATCTATTTTTTTCAATCTATTATTTTTTCTATATTTCTGAAAATGCATTGTGCCTTCTGGCTGTTGTTTTATCATTTACTACATCGTATAAACCAAATATGTAATAATCATATTTACTTACATATGAGAATTTACAATGTTATTATGTCATATCTGCATTTTGTAATGTTGATCATATGCTACTATAAACTTACACTGTTCATGTCTGTGTGACTTAATGAGGATTGTTTGTTATTTATTTTGATAGCAGTGATGCCCATGACTTCTATTGTGTGTTACTGCATTCATAAGTCTTGGTGTGCACTTTCTTATTTTTGACTTGTTAGATAGCAGATTGATGCTCATTGCAGTCCTTAGGTGCCTGATCCCTTAGCAAAAAGTGTCACATTAAAAGCATGGTGCTAGTAGCCTGGTGATTAAGACCAGCTCTGATTTATCTCTTTCTAATTATCTTATGTCTATTAACTTCATCTATCCTTATTCATATTGTAATTGGCTGAAGTGACTTCTCAGTTGTAATTGTCTTGGGATAATAGACGAGTTGAAATATTGAAGCCCCTCAATTTAAGAAAAAAATGTTTGAAAAGCATTTATCCAACTTTTCCATGGGGTTTTGTGATGCTGACTGGAGTATTTTGTTTAATTTGCACAAGGTGTAGGGATTAGTGTGTTGTTACTGCACTGGGTCATTCATTGACAGATGGCACTGTTGGGTAAGCTGTTAGTTATTTGGTGAATGGAATGGAGCCATCAGTATACTTTGCCATCATTGCACTGTAGGGTCTGCCATTAGTGATATGAAATCGAATTCTTTCAATCAGTAGAGATATCAAGCATCCAGCACTGATATTAGTACATGTATTTGAAAGAATAATGATATCTAGTAAGCATCCAGCACTGATATTAGTACATGTACTTGAAAGAACAATGGTCTTGTAAAGGCTCCACAAAATAATAGTCAGATGTTTAGGCTGTCATCTTTCTTTTGGATTAGCCAATGATCTGCATTCAGTGTTTGGGACCTGAGATGGTAGCTGGATGGCAAGTGAGAACCGTGCAACTGCTTCTGTTGTAGTGCACATCTACTTGCTGACAGCTTAAACAATGCTATCATCATCATCATGTGCCATACTGTTTGGCGTAGGTGATCATGTCCCTCCACAATCTTCTATCTACAGTGCATCGTATCAGTTCTGTTGTTGACTGTTTTCCATGCCATGATACCAAGCTATCCAGTATTTTCTCTTTGTCGTCCGCGATCTCTCTTTCCTTGTATTTTGCCAGTTGTAACCAAGTATTCCAACTTTCCTCTTCTCGTGATGTGCCTGAAAAATGATTGCTTCTCTCTGATGTTTTTTAAGAGCTCCCTTTTTGTGTTGGCCTCTTTGAGAACTTCCTCATTGGTCTTTTTAGCTGTCCAGGGAACTTTCAACATTCTTCTGAGAAATCCCATCTCTGTGGCCTTATCGTCTTTTCATGTGTTTGTCTACTGTCCATGATTCGCTTCCATAGGTCAGAATTGGTTCTATATAGCACCAATGAACTCTCTTTCTCATTTTTATTGACATAGATTTGTTGCATAAGATATTTGTCATTTTCTGAAAGCCGGGCCTCGCTGCGGAGGTGGTTGCCACAGAGAGAAATCACAAATAAAAATCAGAACTGGTGCAGTTGGGATTTGAACTCACAATCTCTCTGTCTCTAGATGAGCATCTGGGATGCCTCGAGACCAACCGGTCCCCCTGTTATAACATGCAGTCAAAATCTGTCTTTGTGTGAGTGGATAATCATTCTATGCTAATATAACTTAAATATTTCATTATTCAGAATATGATTTCTTTCTTTTTTTCCTACAAGTAAACAACTGTATTTGCAATTTTAATTTTGGGACTGGCCATAAACACACTAGTATATGTTTTTATGTGCTGCATACGTGGAGCATTGCTAAATGGAAGCAGCAAGGCAAGAATTCATGGGCTCTGAATAGCAGCACCTTGAGAAAATACATGAAACTTGAATTATTATTTCAATACTGGAGGTGACATAGAAAGAAAGACTGCTGCTTTTATTTATGCTAAATAGATCTAATCCTTCTTCAGTGCTCTCCTTTGCTGGAGTTTTCAGGCACTTGCAGATTTCATCGTGGTCCACACCTCCTCTAAATTTGCAGATTTCATTATGGTCCACACTTCCTCCAAAGTTGGGAATTTCATTGTGTCTACACCTCCAAATTTGCAGATTTCATCGTGGTCCATACCTCCAAATTTGCAGATTTCATCGTGGTCCATACCTCCAAATTTGCAGATTTCATCATGTCCACACCTCCAAATTTGCAGATTTCATCGTGGTCCATACCTCCAAATTTGCAGATTTCATCGTGGTCCACACTTCCTCCAAAGTTGGGAATTTCATCATGGTCCACGCCTTTCCCAATGGGAAGAAGAATTTTGTGATTCAGAGTTGTCATGTGGGCATAAATTGTATGGTTGACAGCCAAAAGTCAGAAAATAATCAAATGGACAAACATATAATAAAAGAGGTTTTATACGTCAGTACTTCTGGTATCATTTAGGAGAATGCAAAGTTAGGGTGCAAAAGGGATAAAAAAACGGTAACAAGGAAAGTTGATTGTGCTCAATCCATTGTATGACAGTCAAGATACCCTTACCAACAAAATATGGCAAATACTCATTTTGCCTTTCAATCACAATTTACACTAGAGCATGCTGTTTACGGGACCACATTTTGTATTGGATAGGTAAAAGTTGTTGAAGTAAACTTATAATTATGTTAATTTATGTATTGATTCTTCTTCTACCTTTTCAGCTCCCTGTAGAGCATAGTTTTTCTACAAACACTTTCCAAGCCGTTCTGTTTCTTGCCATTCTTTTAAGATCATTCATTGTCTTCCCCTTCATTTTCATCTCTGCTGCCATCTGTCTTCTCCAAGAATATCTTGGTCTTCCTCTTTGTCTTTTTCTTTGGGGTTCCAAAAAAGGGCCTGTTGTGTAAAACTCTCATTTGGCTTCCGCAGTGTATGTCCGTGTAAGTATTGATTACATATTGGAAAAAACCTTTGTTTATCCCATTTGGCGCTTTTCTATTTAATTAAAGTATGTATAGATTACTATTGATTATTTTTTTATTTATTTTTTTATTGATACTATCTATTGTATAGATTATCGTTTCCGGTTGTTTCCAAAATGGAGGAATTATTTTTCTCCGGCTTGGTATAGAACCGTTGATCAGAGGTTTAACAAGCCGCTATCGTAAAAACGATGTTGTTAATAAAACGTAGACCTGATACAGAATGTGTAAATTAGCAGTAGATAGTAGTGATAGTTTTTTCGGCCCTAAAACAACAACAAAAATAGGATTCTGGAATGTGCGAACAATGGCCGCTCCGACGAAACATGCACAGGTCGCGAGCGAGATGGACAGATACGATCTAGATATTTTAGGATTAAGCGAAATGCGCTGGCCTGGAACAGGTAGGAGATCTATTGATAATAAAATAGTAGTTTTTTCTGGAAGGGAAGATGGAAAACACCGTGAAGGAGTAGGCATAATGATGACAGACAAAGCTGCAAGAAGTTTATTAGAATGGGAACCTGTAAATAGCCGTCTGATACGAACACGATACAAAACAAAACATGGAAGACTTTCAATTATTCAATGTTATGCGCCTACTAACGAAGCTGATGATGAAGTTAAGGATGATTTTTATAACCAACTGCAACAACTTATAAACAAAATACCAAAACACGATCTTTTAATTGTAATGGGAGACTTCAACGCCAAAGTAGGACAAGATAACGCAGGAGTGGAACATGTGATGGGGAGAGAAGGCTGTAATACAACAAGTCAGAATGGAGAAAGATTAATAGAATTATGTTTAATAGAAAATTTAGTTATAGGTGGGACATTATTTCCACATAAAAATATCCACAAAACAACATGGATATCTCCTGATGATAGAACATCAAATCAAATTGACCACCTATGTATTAAACAACAATTCAGATCATCATTAATAGATGTAAGAGCATACAGAGGTGCTGATGTTAATAGTGACCACAACCTGTGCATTGGGAAAATAAGATTAAAATTTAGAAACCAACAGAAGAGGTCAATTACACATAAAATTGATAGTCATAAACTGAAAGATGAAGCAATAAAGGAAAAGTTTAACATAGAGCTAAGTAATTGTTATTCAGCACTTGGTGAAATAGACTTAGATATCAATGAAATGTGGGACTCACAGAGCAAAATACTAATGACAGCAGCAGAAGCAAGTGCTGGACTGAAGAAAATGGAAAAACGAGCTTGGATCTCAGACACCACATGGAAATACATCAAAGAAAGAAGAGAAGCGAAGAGAGCCATGACTAATGTAAAGACAGATCTTGGAAAGGTTCTGGCAAAAGCAACATACAAAGAATTAGACAACAAAGTGAAAAGTTCGGCAAGAAGAGATACAAGAGCTTATATAGACAACTTGGCAGAGAAAGCAGAGACAGCTGCAATTACAGGAGACAGCAGAACTCTTTATACTGTACAAAAGATGCTGACAAACACCTATACATCCAGTGGAACACCAATTCTAGACAAATCTGGATTAATGCTAACAACAAGCGCAGACATAAAAGCCCGTTGGGCGGAACACTTCAAAGAAATTCTTAACCGTCCACTACCTCACAGTTTAATAGATTTTGAAGCTGAAACACCAGCAGCAGAATTAGATGTAAATTTAGATGACTTCACCTTGAGTGAAATAGAAACCACCTTAAAGCTAATGACCAATAACAAGGCTGCTGGAGAGGATAAGTTAACAGCTGAGATCCTCAAGGCAATTGATAGCCATAATTTAATACATCTCCAAAAAATGTTCAACATCATTTGGAAAACAGAGAAGACGCCTCATAAATGGAAAAAAGGAATCATTGTTAAGATCCCAAAAAAGGGCAATCTTAGAGATTGTAACAACTGGAGAGGCGTGACACTTTTGTCAGTTGCCTCAAAATTATTCTGTAAAATCATCCTAAATAGAATAAAGGATTCAATAGATACAGTAATGCGTGAAGAACAGGCTGGGTTTAGAAAAGGGAGAAGCTGTCTTGACCACATTTTCACTCTACGACTTATATTGGAGGAACACATTGAAAAGCAAAAACCTTTTGTACTTAACTTCATCGACTTCAAAAAAGCATTTGATAGTATTCAACGAGATTCTTTGTGTAAAATTCTGAAGCAATATGGCTTACCATCAAAAATCATAAATATTATCAAAGACATGTATGATGGTTACACATGTGCAGTTCGAACAGAGGAAGGACTGAGCGAATGTTTCCCAATAGAAACTGGGGTTAAACAAGGATGTATTTTATCGCCCTTGTTATTTGGAATTGTTATGGACTTCATAATGAAGAAATGCTGCACTGGTAATAAAGGCATCGAATGGATACAAGGAGACCATTTGGAGGACCTGGACTTTGCTGATGACATAGTTCTCATCAGCAATCAGATAAAAACGATGCAGGAAAACACAAATGAACTATCATCAATAGCCAGCAAAATTGGGCTTGAGGTCAATCATGAAAAGACTAAAGTCATGAAAAGTTTAATTCCAACAAGTGACAAAATATACATGGAAAACAAACCAGTAGAAGAGATCGATCACTTCATCTATCTTGGAAGTCACATTGATCGAGAAGGGGATACGAGCAAAGAAATTAGAATCAGACTGGCTAAAGCAGCAATGTCTTTCAGAAGCCTTGAAAAGTTGTGGAAATCAAAACTCATTAGCACAAACACAAAACTTAGGCTATTCAAATCAAATGTACTATCAACCCTTACGTATGCGTGTGAAAGCTGGAAAACAACAAGAGATATAGAAACAAAGTTGAACGCATTCGAAAATAAATGTCTAAGGAAAATACTTGGTATAGAATGGAACGAATTCAAAACAAACGAGGAAATTAGAGAAATCGCCAATCAACCACTAATATCTTCAGTAATAAAGAAAAGACGATGGTCATATGTTGGACATGTGATGAGAAGAGATAATAATCGAATAGCAAAGCAAGCCCTCATATGGGAAACAACAGGTAAAAGAAAAAGAGGAAGACCCAGGGAGACACTGAGAAGAACATTGATGAGAGAGGCAAGAGCAGCAGGAATCGGCTCCCTCAATGAGATAGAACTGCTTGCACAGAACAGAGACAGATGGCGAGATTTGATAAAATATCTTTAAAAGAAAACTGCTAGAACAAAAATTCATATAGGAGAAGGTGTATCTTGGTCTACGCCCTATGGGCCGGTTACGGCTCGAAAGGTCAATAGATAGATAGATAGATGTATAGATTATGGGAAAACAACATATGTAAAAAGTTGATGACAGCAAAACATTCCAGTAACATGTCAACTAAATGTTAACTGTGCTAAATGTGTATGGGTACATGAGATTATGTCATAAAGATTATGACCTGGTAAAATAATTATCGTTGTGCTTGCTCTTTAATGGACATTGTTGGCTGGATGGATCAGGGATTGGGGGGGGGGGGGGGGCCAGAAATACACCATCAAAAAGATTCAGTCATCAATGAATGCATCGTTATATCATATATTTTTTAATACAAGAAATTGTCAGGTTTGTGTACAGGGAGATTCCTGTACGCATTCTCTTTATTGCCTGCCTAAGGGGACCAATGTGTCCCAGAGATTCTCAATCAATCAAGTGTACAGATATTGACAAATGTTACCCCTGAATTTGGCCTTTCATATACAAAGCTACTGCTCAAGTGTTTGTGTCTTTGCTTTACAACTGCAGCATTGTGCCGTCACCGATGATCTGATTAGAATCTGGAACAGCTTCTCTTTAGTTGTTGCAATGAAAGCAGAAATAAATATATCAAACATTTGACATGGACAATGATCAAAACAGTAAATGCTGTCTGTGTTGTTTTTTTCATGAATATCTTCATGTTTGTGTTTATCAGAAAATTGGACCAGTTTTCATTGATGTTGATTTTGTTTGTTTGTTCATAGTGAAGGTAGCTCCATTCAACACCATCAATCTTGTGCCACACTGATATATCTGTTTGTTTTGCTTTTCTCAATGTATTTATGGAGCACTTAAAATAACATTTGTAAAAAGAGCAAATGCAAAAAGTAGTTTATATGAGCATGTACTCATTTTTAAAATCCTGTAATATTTACATGGAATTGTATCAGAGAACTGCTACAACGTTTTTCATATAAACCCATTAGCTTTAGCTTTTATTTTTTTTTCATTGAACCAGGGTTGGTATTAAATGATATTTAAGTTCACATAAGTCACCATAAAATATATTCTTAATTGCCATATGCTAGCAGTATACACAAATTGTTTTTCTATTTAGAAGATACAAAGAAAATCTCTGAGGAGCAGAAATACATATATATATATAACAGATATACACCTTCTCAATATTCCTGTATGCTGCAGAAACATGGACATTAGACAAGAAATCAGAACAGAAAATTGAAGCCTTTGAAATGTGGATTTATAGAAGAATAGGTAGAATTGGATGGAAAGAAAAGAAAACAGATGATGAAGTTTTAAAACAACTAAAAATAAAAAAACTACTAAATACAATTAAGACAAGACAAATGAAATTTTTGGAGCACGTTAAAAGACACAACAACCTACTAAAAGTAATATTGGAAGGGAAAATACAAGGTAAAAGAGGCAGACCAAGTCTAACATGGACGAGTAACATCAAAAGATGGACATATCAATCTATGACAACCTGCACCATCAAAGCAAGAAACAGAGTGGAATGGCGATCCATGGTAGCCAACCTTCGTTGCGGAGACGATGACGACGATGTCATTCATCCAGAGTATTATTCTGGTCTAGCAATTCCAACTTTGCCCACAAGTTGAAATAATGATAAACTGTATGGTCCACTACAAGAATGACAAAAAACAGTAACATTTATACAGGAAGCGAAGATGGACGCTTGTTTGCGTTCGAGCCATCATGTAAACAATGTTGACTTTGCTTGTCTCCAACGGTTTGTCTCATTCTATTAGAGAACATCACGCTATCTGTTATCACAGCAAGTTGGCGGATTTTTAGAAATCTAATCACGGGTTTGATAATAAATGTTTGTACATAGTTCGTTAACCATCACTGCAGATCAAGTCTTTATTCTGCTGGCTTCGTTCGCTGCCTTGGAAGTTAATGACCTAACTTGTGCAGACGGTTGGTTTGGAGCAAATTGTACGTTACAATGTCACTGCTATAGACTCAGTTTGTGGCAAAACTACATGGACATGCCCAAACAATGACAGTTGTCAGCACGAATATTTTGGACCCCAGTGTCAGTTCTTGGATCTCGTGTATAAATACGCCCAAAAATCTGAACCTACTTTCCTGTTTGATAACGACTCCACATGTAATCCAGGCACACGAAATTCTACATCAGTTGAGGCAACTCTCAATCAATCTTTGCCGTTCTGGTTTAGGATTTATGTGATTGATTTAACAGATCCGGACAGTTTCATGTTAAAACTAAATGGTTCTGCCTCATGTAACAATGAATCAAGGTTTGTAGTTAGTCAGCACGAGATTGATGTCTTTTACTCTGGGGCTGGTCTGATCAAGTTACGGATTAAAGGGGCGGTGGTTGCAAATATCTGCTCCATCTACATTGGCGGGGGTCGGCATGTGGCTCTCAAACAGAACACAAACCAGACCAACACATTTAATGCTTGTTATACAGGCAGAGGCTGCAGTTAATGACAAAACAAAGACCAATCTCTATGACAATGACTGCACACATACACAATTGAGAAGTGGTACCAGTTCTGTTTACTGGTATCTGAACTTTGCCACACCCCAGAAGATTCACACCATTCAAATCTATCGAGCTAGCACTATGATTCGGGTAAAGAATGCCACTCTAAAGGCTTTCTCTGACAGTGGCGGAGTAGTGTTCCAGTATAATGATATATCATACCCAAACATTTCTGTGAACACTATTGTAGTCACCACATAAGCGACAATTAAGATTGAGTTCTCATCGACCATTTCGCAGGCCGACAGTGCACTGACGGTGAGTGAGGTGCAAACATTTACAGACACCTATTGTCTGGACGGGCATTCTTGGTCGTTTTGTGCAGTGGGTGTTGCAAAGGCTGCAACGTCATCATCGGTACATGTCACTGCAACTGTTCACATGGGATCTATGGACATGACTGCTCTGGGTCTTGTCTTAGTGTCTGTCCTTTATGTGAGAAAAAAATCTGGAAAATGCCTACAATGTAAACATCCTGGCTATACCTGTAATGACACTTGTCCTGATGGTAATTTTGGGCTACAGTGCGAACAGATGTGTTCTGATGGCTGTGACATATGTGACCCGGAAAGTGCAGACTGCACTCTCAAATGTCCGGACAACTGTTTGAACGGAACCTGTGAACAGTTAACCGGGGCCTGCGTGACCTGATGACGATGATTCCCACGTTAAGAGTCTGTCGACTACAACAAACCCAAGCATATTGATACCTTTCATGATCGCTGCTATCTACACCCTCGTCTGCTTCTCTTGAATTGAGCCATGGCTCAATCTCAGTGTATATCCGTGCTAGTCGTAGCTCATATCTTAGTGGGAGTCTGTGATAGCCGTGGCTGATATCTTAGTGGGTGTATGTGCTGGCCATGGCTTATATCTTAGTGTGTGTCTGGGCTGGCCATGATTCATATCGTAATGTGTGTCTGTGCTAGCCATGGCTCATATCTTAATGTGTTTCTGTGCTAGACATGGTTCATATCTTGGTGTGTTTCCGTGAAGCCATGGCTCATATCTTAATTTGTTTCTGTGCTAGCCATGGCTCATATCTTGGTGTGTGTCATGTTAGTCATATCTCATATCTTGGTGCGTATGTGTTAGTCATATCTTTGTGTGTGCATGTTTGGGTTAGTGATATCTCATATCTTTGTATGCATGTTTATGTTAGTCATATCTCATATCTTTGTATATGCATGTCTGTGTTTGTCACATCTCATATCTTTGTGTATGCATATCTATGTTAGTCATATCTATCTTTGTGTGCATGTCTATGTTACTCATGTGTCATATCTTTGCCTGTATAGTGTGCTAATCACATCTCATATCTTGATGTGTGTCAGTGTTAGTCATACCTCATATCACTGTGTGCATGTCTGTGTTAGTCACGTCTCATACCTTTGTGTGTGCATGTCTGTGTTAGTCACCTCTAGTGACTCGGGCAGATGGTGCTCGTAAACCTGGGAGGGCCGACCATCTAAGGGCAGAGTCCCCCTACAGAAAAGACAATCTGCTGCCTTGCAGGAAGATTGGGGACAATCAAAGGCTAAGGAAAGCAAACCTGAATAAAATGCTGGCTGAAATCGGATACACTGGGCCACTGGCGCAGAACACAGTGCAACGTTTTAACAGGTGTTCAATCAGAGTGGATCTGGCAGACTCTAATTGTGATGTTCTGTCTGTGGGGGCGATCAACACACTTAACCTGACAGCTGACTTCATGTGAGAGGCTGGAATCCTACTCTGATTGAGTCCTGATCGCAGAGTGTGAGAGCGAGAGATACAGGAAATGACAATGCAGATATAGACAATACTTCAGGCGAACGAAATAATGATAAACTGGTTGAACCACTACAAGAATGACAAAAGACAGTAACATTTTTGCAGGAAACGACATTGCAGATATAGAAAATACTTCAGGTGAACGAAATAATGATAAACTATATGGGCCACTGCAAGAATGACAAAAGACAGTAAGATTTATACAGGAAAAGACATTGCAGATATAGACAATACTTCAGGCGAACAAAATAATGATAAACTGGTTGAACCACTACAAGAATGACAAAAGCCAGTAACATTTTTACAGGAAACGACATTGCAGATATAGACAATACTTCAGGCGAACGAAGGATAGATCGAAATAGTATGTCTCACTTCTTCCAGAGTCTTTCATTCTACCCATCTCTCAGATTGTTAATGATGTCTCTCATACATCCCATTATAAAGTGCATGTCTTCATTTTGCTCTCTTTCCCATCTGTCAGTATAAATCACACTAAACAGTAAGAATAGCCTTGGATAATCAATGGGCAAGAGACCAGTCCCTGATACAAAATCATAAGCAACCATCATTTGATGTCACCAGGTGTCATTGTGTTATCACAGTCAGTTTGAACTTTGAAACTCAATCTACAATCAAATTAATTTTTCTCGTTCAATAAAAAAATACATAAAATTCCAATCAAAGAATGGAAACATTTTGGACAAAATGTTGCACCCATGTTGATAAATGGCTTCTCTTTGTTGTGCCATCTTGAGCTATTTATGTCTGTCACACACTCAAGGTTGTGTTGTTTTCCCCACCCACCACAAATGTGGGGATATTCATCCTTTTATCAAACACTTAAATTGCTGTCATCTTTTTCTTCAAACTCTTACCAGCCATTACCATCTTATTTGGTGTGTGAACTTGCTGCTTGTCACATTGTTGGAGAAGGCCATTGATTTGCTTGTTATGTTAAATGTTTTTATTGTTCTTGGTCTAGCAAGTTATGAACTGAAACAAAATTTAAGTTCAGTGATTCTTAGTGTAAGAGGACAAATCAGAGCCTTTGATGGTGCTGACTATTCCTCTATTCACCCCATCATTTGCCAGTATCTGGGATTTTGCTACAACCAGGCTGCTGTTGCAGGACAATTTGATCTTGTATCCCGGATAATATAGCATGCAGAATCTCCTTAGAATATGTAGATTAAGTTAACTATAAACCATGGAGAAATTCTTATAGACATAACAAACACAGGTTATATGGTCAAATTGTTTATTATTGTTTTAAGTAAGGAAGAAGAAATAATACCAGACACACGTTACCAATATGAGAAAGACAAAAACAGAACCAAACAACCACTATTACCAGATAAAGCTTTTCTTGATGAGAGAATAAAAAATAATCAGCGATTTTTCATTTTAGTTTTTGGTAACATTCAACAACATGAAAGAAGGGGGAAATAATAATACATTTGATTTCCTAGAGATTGACTCAAATAGCTCTGTACAAACACTCCCCACATTAAACACATCCTTAACTTACAACTAGACATAACACCATTTCTGGTGTCATATATCAAAGTAAGTAACAGTATCAGTTCCTCGGGTCTATATTTACTTGTCTGGTGTGATCTTAACACCTCGTCTGATTTGACCCCAACCAATCAGCCTGAGGAGATAAACAATAAATGAATTTAGAAATGAAAAGACCACAATAAATGAATTTAGAAATGAAAAGACCATAATAAATGAATTTAGAAAAGAAAAGACCACAATATATGAATTTAGAAAAGAAAAGAAAAGACCACAACAAATAAATTTAGAAAAGAAAAGACCACAATATATTAAATATCAACTTTCAGGTCTAAAGTCTCTGGAAAGGTCTTGAAATGCTCTAGGTCTTGAAATGCTCTAGGTCTTGAAATGCTCTAGGTCTTGAAATGCTCTAGGTCTTGAAATGCTCTAGGTCTTGAAATGCTCTAGGTCTTGAAATGCTCTAGGTCTTGAAATGCTCTAGGTCTTGAAATGCTCTAGGTCTTGAAATGCTCTATCTGAACTAGCAGTAAACCTTGACCGTTCTCAGTTATCCAAGCTCTGTCTAATGCAAAGATGGAGTGATTTTTCTCAGGGTAATTGGGTCAGCCTGGCACCGTGCTTCCAGCACATATAATTGCTTTATGTTAACATGTGTTGGGTTAGTGTGAAGTGCAAATCACTAGTTCAATAATACATTCCTGAGGCTGATGGTAATTAGAAAGAAACCCACTCTGACTTGACACATGGAAGTCTGGACCATGAGTCCTGGATAAACTAGACTCTGAAAGATGGACAATTAGAGACAGAGATTCAGCCACCCTGAAATTATACTGTCATGCTAATCTGAGGATAGACCATAGCTAAGGACATTTACAAGGCATCTATGAGTGAATTCTCCATCTGTGATTTCAAACTGGAAAAAGTTTGTCAGTGATTGTAGCACAAGGAAAAGATTTATTAGAAGAGATAAAGCAAGATTTATTAGAAGAGATAAAGCAAGATTTATTAGAAGAGATAAAGCAAGATTTATTAGAAGAGATAAAGCAAGATTTATTAGAAGAGATAAAGCAAGATCTGAAATGAAAATCAAGTGAGAAGAAAAACCTAGAGAGAAGAGGTGAGACCACTTGACATAATTTCTTGTTCATTCTGCAGCAGGACCTGGCAAGATCAGCCATGAGAGAAGCTGCACACAGTTGCTATAGAAGATCAAAATCTGCCTACTTGCAACCATCTGTCAAAACGGAAAAGGCCATATAATATAAATGTGAGATGGTCAATAAAAATAAAGCACAAAACACCATATTTTACATAGGGCTTAATGGGTAAAATCCAAACTGCATCATTTTGACAGGAACCAAAATTTGTACTGATAATCTTATCAGTGCAAAAGTATAAAAGTTAAATTAATGTGAAGTGTGTGATCAGATATATGTTAAGTTTCTTCAACATACACACATGAATAATGTTATATCTTCTCAAGTTTTCTGCACAAACCTTCGTTCTGACTGGCTCATGTGGGACAATGCTCTTGACCATCTGCCCATTTATGTTCATACTCTATTCATGAATCCATCAAGAAAATTATTTTAAAAAAAACAGAAATAAATGTCACACAGTAATATCTTCAATAACAGCTTAATGTCAGCCCTAGAACTGTCTGCCCACTTCTTAGAAGACACAATTAGATGTGTAAGGACATACCTCCAATGTTTTTCTACTCTTCTGCTAAGAGCAATCTTCTCTCCCACCTCAGTACAGACTGGAGCAGTGAGACCAATTTTAGCCAAGTCAGCCCTGACAGCGAGCACACGACCTCCAGTAGACAGAGAGCCTATATTGACCATTAAGACCTCATTCTTGCTCAGCTTCTGTACCTGTTTATAGAATTACAAAAAACAAATACCACAACTGGTGTGTCAAGAAATGAAAAAACAATAGTATTTCTGAGTCTAGCAGTAAATATGAAGTGGTTAGGGATCTGGTCTAGTGTGGACAAGAAGTGGTTAGTGATCTGGTCTAGTGTGGACAAGAAGTGGTTAGTGATCTGGTCTAGTGTGGACAAGAAGTGGTTAGTGATCTGGTCTAGTGTGGACAAGAAGTGGTTAGTGATCTGGTCTAGTGTGGACCAGAAGTGGTTAGGGATCTGGTCTAGTGTGGACCAGAAGTGGTTAGTGATCTGGTCTAGTGTGGACAAGAAGTGGTTAGTGATCTGATCTAGTGTGGACAAGAAGTGGTTAGTGATCTGGTATAGTGTGGACCAGAAGTGGTTAGGGATCTGGTCTAGTGTGGACATGAAGTGATGTTCACTCCAAAAACTGATGGTCTAGTATAGGTAGAGTTGACCCCATTGTAATTAGAGTTGACCACAATATACCTAATTAAAAACTGCTAGAACAAAAATTTCAGATAAGAGAAGGAGTATCTTGGTCTACGCCCTATGGGCAGGCTACGGCTCGAAAGGTCAATAGATAGATAAACCTAATGAGTTGACCACAATATATTTAGTGAGTTGACAACAATATATATTTAGTGAGTTGACCACAATATATATTTAGTGAGTTGACAACAATATACCTAGTGAGCTGACAACAATATATATTTAGTGAGTTGACAACAATATACCTAGTGAGTTGACAACAATATATATTTAGTGAGTTGACAACAATATACCTAGTGAGCTGACAACAATATATATTTAGTGAGCTGACAACAATATACCTAGTGAGTTGACAACAATATATACCTAGTGAGTTGACAACAATATATATTTAGTGAGTTGACCACAATATACCTAGTGAGTTGACCACAATATATTTAGTGAGTTGACCATAATATATTTAGTGAGTTGACCACAATATATTTAGTGAGTTGACCATAATATATTTAGTGAGTTGACCATAATATATTTAGTGAGTTGACCACAATATATTTAGTGAGTTGACCATAATATATTTAGTGAGTTGACCACAATATACCTAGTGAGTTGACCATAATATATTTAGTGAGTTGACCATAATATACCTAGTGAGTTGACCACAATATGCTTAGTGAGTTGACCTGATTGCTCAAAGATGTGCAACTGAAGGCACCAACACCATATTTCCTATATGCCAATGTTGAAGCTATTCAACATAAGAAAGTTATTTAATAATATTTCTTCTTCTTCTTTCCTTCCTCATCTGCCTTTCAGCGTCAGGGAAGATATAATTTGCTGTCTTTTGCTCTTCAGTTCACCTCTGCTGCTGTTGTTTCCTAGTGCTTCTAATATTCCATTGACCCATCTTTTTCGTGGTCGACTCTTGGATATGATGTTCTCACAACGTTTGTTGAAGGCTTGTTGTGTTGTGTTTTGTTCTTTCTGCCTTGTCACGTGGCCAAACCATTTAATCTGTTGTTTCCTTATATGGTGGGGACTATTCCTAGCTTTTTTCTCAGTTCTTCATTTCTGATCTTATCTCTCAGACTGTTTCCTGAAATTTGTCCTGAAACACATTTAATCTCTGTAGAAGTTATTTTTCTTATTGTTCTTGCATCTAGGGTCCAGGTCTGGCATTGGTAGCACAACGTTGGGATGAAGATTGTATTGTATAGTGCTTGTTTTGCCTCCAGAGTTATTTCCTTGTTGGACAATAGTGGTGATATCTGCCCAATGATTTGACAAGCTTTGTTGCATCTTGATTCTATCTCTGCTGTTTGAGAATTATCGTTTGTCATTAGAACTTCCTAGGTATTTGAATTCCTCTACTTGTTTTAGTTGTTTGCCTTCTATAGTTATATTGATATTCTGTTTATTTTTGGTGACATTCATGGCTTCTGTTTTGTTGAATTTCATGTTGTATTTTGTGCCTGAGATGTTGAGTTTGTTTAAGTGTTCTTGTAGGTCTTATATTGTTTCATGTATTAGTGCCTGATCGTCTGCAAATAGAAGCTCGTTGATCTCCTCTGTCTCTGATGGGTTGGCTAGCTTGCATACATAGTCCATGTATGTAATAAACAGTAGGGGGTATAGTACGCACCCCTGTCTTACACCTGATCTAACTTCGAAGTAGTCTGTGTATCCTGCTGCTGTTCTGACCCTGCAGCTGCTGTTGATGTAGAGACTTTTAATAAGGTTGGTTAGATGTTGGCTTACTCCGTATGTTGTTAATATCTCTCACGGTTGTTCTCTGTTTACTCTGTCGAATGCTTTTTCCTGGTCAATGAAGGCTATGTATAAGTTTTGATTGTGTTCTGTTGTTTTTTCTGCAAGCAGTTTTAATGTGATTAGTGGGTCAGTACATCCTCTGTTTTTCCGGAACCCCATTTGAAAATCACTTAACTGTAGTTCTATTATTGGTCTCAGCCTTTTTTCCAAGATTTTGGTGTATAGCTTTTCTACATGGCTGAGAAGAGATATACCTCTATATTGATTGCAGTCTCTTTTGCTACCTTTCTTTTTCCATATTGGTATGATGATTGCCTGTTGTCAGTCTTCTGGGGCTTGTTGCTGGTACAACATTAAATATTCTGTGCAGCCATTGCATCCCTGTTTCTCCTGCTGCATACATTGGATATTTGATATTGGCTGTCCGTCTTTGTCATTTATCAGCTTAGTAGGGTCATGGTTTTCTTTTCTCGCTCTTGTGGCTTTTACTACTTTGTTGTAGAAATCTCTTGTGGCTGTCTTGAAGTCACTGCTCACGTTTTGTCCGAATTCTGCCCAATTCTTTTGCTTTGCTTCTTTGATCAAAATTTTAACTCTTTTTTTTTAACTAAGGCATATTTTTCTTCGTTCTTGTTCTCCCTCCAATTTTTAAACAGTTTCTTCTTTTCTTTAATTGCTTCTCTGATTGTTTCGTTCCACCACGGGGTGCTCTTTTTCCCTTCTCTTTGCTCTTAGCTTCGTTCCACAAACTGTTTTAGAGATGATTACTGTTTCCTTAAATTATTTCCACTCTTCTTCTACTGTGCATACTTTGTTAGGGTGTTTTTTGAATTCCTCTATTAGTTTTCTTTTATTGTTTTATTTTTATTGTCTGTTCTTTTCGCTTCTTTTGTTTGTTTTCGTATATTCTCTTTATTTTTGGCTGTCTTAGTGTGATCATAACCATCTTGTGATCCATGTCATCTGTAATATTTGGGATTGCTCTACTGTCGGTTACTCTTTCCTTGTTCTGTTGTCTTGTTAGTATAAAATCTATCTGGCTTCTGCATGTTGTGTCATTCCATTTGTACCAGGTGTATACTTGCGACTCTCTGTGTTTGAAGAATGTGTTGGTGATAAATAAATAATTTTGATTGCATAGATCCAGCAGTCTGCTTCCATTTTAGTTTATTTCAGCTGTTTTATCGCCAAAGGGTCCTAAGATATCACTGTTCTCACTGTTGCGTTTCCCAAGCCTTCCATTAAAATCTGCCATCACTAACATGTCGTCGCTTTTGTAAATTTTGTTAATGATTTCATTCAATGTGTCGTAGAATTCTTCGCTGGCTCTTTCATTGTTGTTGCATGGTGCATAGATTTGAATGTAATATGTTTTTCGATCGTCTTCTAGTAGTTTAATTGTGATAATTCTTTCTGAATGGTATTTTATTTCTAGAATGTTTTTTGCGTGTTCTGGGTCGATGATAAAACCTACTCCATGTGTTGCTCTTTCTGTGTTGACTCCTGAAAATATTTTCGTGTAGTTCATGTGTGTTTTCTTTATCTGTTGTCCTTTTACTCTGGTGTCTGCTAATCCTAGTATTTTAATTTTCCTTTTTGTCATTTCTTCTATAAGTTCGACTTCTTTATTTTTTATCCTATATATATATCATATCATATATTTATTGTTGCTACTTTATGTTTATCTATCTCCATCTTCTCTGTATTTCTCTGAGCATAAAACATTCATCCCTTACCGATCTGCTGGGTCAGTCGTAAGTTAAGGGCTTAACTTAAGAAAAATACACGTTGGGGGTTTAGCCTGACTGATGTTTCCCCCCACATGTTTGATCGTTAAGGTCTCACATGCGATCTTTTATGATCTAAATATAAAACTTTAGCTGTTTACATAAAAAAGAATACTTATCAGTTCTTATCCTCCTCCTTGGCAGAAAACTTTACACAACTTTTCGAAAATTATAATCCGTTGGAAACACTATATTCAATCACTTTAATCACACAATGGAAACACTATATTCAATCACTTTAATCACACAAACTCCCCTCCGAAAATAAAACAACTGCCATCTTGGTCGCCATCTTGCTCACCTCTTTATATAATAAATTAAAATAATATTTGGATGAAGAAAAAGTTGCTTTAAACTGTAAGAAATGGATCATTATCAAAATACTTAAAAAAAGACAAATCTAAAAGATTGCAATAAATGGAGAGGAATTACATTTTTATCAGTTGCCTCCAAGGTTTTCTGTAGAATCTTGCTGAACAGAATAAAAGATGCTGTAGATAATATTATGTGTAAAGAACAAGCAGGATTCAGAAAGGGGAGAAGCTGTCTTGACCAAATATTCACTCTGAGGATAATACAAGAACATACAGAAAAAACAACCGTTAACCTGCAGTTTCATTGATTTTTAAAAAGTGACAGCGTACATAGATTGTTGTCTTGGAATATCTTGAAGCATTACAGAATACTACCAACAATTACCAACATTATAAAAGACATATAGGATGGCTATATCCTAGAACAGTTCGCACAGAGGAGGGAATGAGTGATTGCTCTTGAATTGAAACAGGAGTCAAACAGGGATGTATACTATCATACCATTGGTATTTAGAATTACCATTGATTACATCATGAGTAAATGTTGCAACGGCAATAATGGCATTAAATGGTATGACAAGAATTATTTGGAAGATCTAGATTTTGTAGATGATATAGTGCTCCTAAGTGACAATATCAACAAGATGCAAAATATCACAGATACCTGATCATCCATGGCGGAAAAAATAGGGCTTGAAATCAACAGGGATAAAACAAAAATAATGAAAAATAACAATACCCAAGAGGGGAATACATATATCACCAGGCATTGGAAAGAGCAGAACACTATATATACCTTGATAGTAATATAGATCAAGAAGGTGAAGCAAAGCAAGAGATCAGAAGCAGGATAGCAAAAGCAACAGCGAATTTTAAAAACCTGACAAAATATGGAAACCTAAAATACTAAGCAATGGGTTAAATTAAATCAAGACCACTAATATTGAAAAAAGAAAAATGGCCATACAACCAAAGATCTCATCTACAATTAAGGAAAGAAGATAGACATATGTCGGACATGTGCTGAAAAGAGACAACAAGAGAATTCCAAAACAGGCTTTTCTAGGGGAAACATCAGGATACAGACAAAGAGGAAGACCTAAAGAGACACCAAAAAGAACACTTGTAAGAGAAGCAAAGGCCCGCTTAAATAAGATGAAACATCTCACCTAGAATAGAGATGGGTGGCAAAAAACACTACAAGCCCTATGTGGCTTCTAACGGCAAGGGAAAGATCAAGAATGTTGAAGCAAGAAGGAGTTCAGTCCTCTTTTGGTAAATAAAACATTGCAGCGGTCAAATATCACACACAGGACTCCTTGGCCAGCTTCCCAATCTCACTAAGGGAGTGCATGGCTTGCATCTTTTATCAGTGTCTCCTGAAGGTAGCTTCTGTTGTTCCCCATTCAATCCTAAATTAAGATATCATGATCGTGTTCCCCATTCAATCCTAAACTAAGATATCATAATCGTGTTCCCCATTGAACACTAAATTATGATATCGTAATCGTGTTCCCCATTGAACCCTAAATTATGATATCATAATCGTGTTCCCCATTGAACCCTAAATTATGATATCATAATCGTGTTCCCCATTGAACCCTAAATTAAGATATCGTAATCGTGTTCCCCATTCAACCCTAAATTACTATATCGTAATCATGTTCCCCATTCAACCCTAAATTATTATATCGTAATCGATATCACCACCTCAAAATACAAATTCTTGAAATCTGAAAGTTTGCTGCATTGCAATTTTGTTGATGTTTGATCAAACACAAATGTCGCACCATAAAAAGTACTACTGTATTGTACAAAAGGGGCTGTTTTTATTTTGCTAATTTACAAGAATTTGTTTATTTTTGAAGAGGGAAATCTCCTTGGCTGACGGTGCTGACATCAAACAAACCTTTGTGACACTGGATAGCCAGCAAACAACACTAAGAGGAAGCCGACCATACGGCTAGATTGGTGAACTTATGGCCGCCATGTCAATGCACAACATAAGACCTCCAGTAGCCACAGTATAATAGGGTTGATTTCAAGTTATAAATTGAACATAAGTCAGGAAATGATTATCACATCTGATTCCTGTGTCTCTGCTTGGGTAAACACACAGCCATGTAGCAAAAATTCAAAGAAAATATTATTTTCCAAACTCCAAATGTAACAATTCAGTGGTAGTAATTTTTGCCAAGGTATCGTAAAAATGTGACTCACAGATAGGTATTGTAATCTTGGATTAATAATATGTTATTCCCTCTCATCACAGTGTGGCCCACATATGGCTGCCTTCTTTTCTTGATTATAGATGAGATTATTTATGAATAAAATAACATTCTTTAAATAAAAGAAATTGAAATAACAGAAATCGGATGCACTGGGCCACTGGCGCAGAACACAGTGCAACGTATTAACGGGTGTTCAGTCAGAGTGGATCTGGCAGACTCTAATTGTGATGTTCTGTCTGTGGGGGCGATCAACACACTTAACCTGACAGCTGACTTCATGTGAGAGTCTGGAATCCTACTCTGATTGAGTCCTGATTGCAGAGAGAGAGGGAGGGAGAGGGAGAGAGGGAGGGAGAGAGAGAGAGAGAGAGAGAGAGAGAGAGAGAGAGAGAGAGACTGACTTCATGTGAGAGTCTGGAATCCTACTCTGATTGAGTCCTGATTGCAGAGAGAGAGGGAGGGAGAGGGAGAGGGAGAGAGAGAGAGAGAGGGAGAGAGAGGGAGGGAGAGAGGGAGAGAGAGAGAGAGAGAGAGAGAGAGAGAGGGAGAGAGAGAGAGGGAGAGAGAGAGAGAGAGAGAAATAACAGAACAATAGAGTGATTACACAAACACCTATCTGACACCACACAATCATGTCAGATCACAGAGAACAGTTCTGTAGCAAATTTGTAAAAAAAAAATCTTACTTTAGCTCCTTTCTTGTCACCTTCTGTTTTGACACCCAACAAACGTCTGAGAAGGAAGAATGATATTTCCAGCTCTGTGAAAATATCTGGCAGAGCACCCACAGCTCCCAGAACCTGACCAACCAAGCGATCACCTCGACAAAGGGTAGGGTCCATTTTTGTGCCAACACCTGAGGACAAACCAAGAATCAACCCTTAGACACTGAAGTTTCATTCGTTTCATGAATCACTAGCTCCAGTATTGCATTATCCTATGAACTTTATCAAATATATCAACTCAAACCGAACGGCTCTATTACCAACAAGCCCATTTACTACAAGAACGTTAAACTTGATTTATACTTGCTTCATTATCAATGGAATTTAGTACATTTTAACAGTTTGCTTGAAAAATAAAAAAGCACAACACCAATAATGTGAAAAATGCACCCCATTTTAATGTTTATCACATGGTGATAAATAGATCGTGGACCTATAAACAGTGTTAGTGTTTTGTTTACAATTGACCATACATTTTTAAAAACACCATACTTTTGTCCTAATGTTAGATTAGTTTAACTTGTTCCTTTTGTGCTTCAAAGTTTGTTTCTAAGTCATTAAAAAATATTTATTTAAACTGTTATGTTGTTTTTAATGCACTGTAGAGCCCCTGATTTAACTATCAATACTCCAGATATTGTAGACTATTCTACATTTAACTATCTATACTCCAGATATTGTAGACCATTCTACATTTAACTATCAATACTCTAGGTATTGTAGACCATTCTACATTTAACTATCAATACTCCAGATATTGTAGACCATTCTACATTTAACTATCAATACACTGGGTATTGTAGACCATTCTACATTTAACTATCAATACTCCAGATATTGTAGATCTTTCTACATTTAACTATCAATACACTGGGTATTGTAGACCATTCTACATTTAACTATCAATACTCTAGGTATTGTAGATCTTTCTACATTTAACTATCAATACTCTAGGTATTGTAGATCTTTCTACATTTAATTATCAATACTCTAGGTATTGTAGATCTTTCTACATTTAACTATCAATACTCTAGGTATTGTAGATCTTTCTACATTTAACTATCAATACACTAGGCATTGTAGATCTTTCTACATTTAACTATCAATACACTAGACATTGTAGATCATTCTGCACCTAACTATCAATACACTAGGCACTGTAGATCATTCTGCACATACCTATCAATCCCCCAGGTACTGCATATTGTAGATCATTCTGCTCGGCATACAGAGAAACAATCTTGGACATGATAGGCCTGCATGTCAGCTTACCATCCTGGTCCCTAGAGACCACGCCAGGTCGGACTTCAATCTCCTGATTGACCTGAAGCAATAATGACATTGTGCCAGATCACTCAAAGTATGCAACTATTATAATACATCCACTATATTTAGAATTTTGAACAGAGCAATAGACTACTGGCTTAGTTTTTAAACAAATGATGCTTAGCTCGGTAGTGAGAGCCTCAAAACATCGATTTAACTGTAAACTATTACAAATTCAGAAGCCTCTGTGGCCGAGTGGTTAGTGTGCTTGCTTTCTGATCAGAAGCCTCTGTGGCTGAGTGGTTAGTGTGCTTGCTTTTCTGATCAGAAGGGTCTGGGTCCAATCCCCAGAAGTGGCAGAATTTTTTTGTTTGGACCAACAAAGCTCTGGAGTTCACCCATCCTCCAAAAATAGGTACTAGAGATTTTTTTCTGCGAAATAATGGTAGCCTGGCATGATAGCGATCACATCACCCTAAAATGTACTGTGTTGGTCACTAACAACATATTCCCCATACACTTAGTAAGGCACGGAGGGAGCCTTTATTACAAAATCAGTTTTCAGAATAAAGAAGGAGGCGATGAATTGTAGACTTGATGAAGCACAAATATTCTCTAGTGATTCTATCTATCTATTGTCCTTTCGAGCTGAAGACGGCACATAGGGCAGAACCACAATCTCGAAAACAGAAACCTTGCGTGCCAAAATGGCACATATTGCAGAGATCACTGTTCTGTTTCATAACAATACTTTTCACAATGACAGCTTGTCAAGCCATCGATCAACCTCCTTTGTCGCCTCTTACGACATGCTTGGAAGGTCACAATCACTATTCTTTACTCCCTCAAAATGAGGCCCTGGTAACACACAGGAAATCTCTAGTGATTACTGTTGTAATAAAACAAGAAATATTTTAATGAATAAAATTAATGTTGTATATTTTCACATTGATTGAGAGAAAACTAAACACCTTTGAAGACAAATGCCTAAGAAGAGTACTCTGTCTTCAATGGAATGAATTCAATGCTAATATAAAGATATGAGAAATGGCCATGCAACCAACAACCTCATCTACAATTAGGAAGACAAGATGGACATATGTGGGACAAGTGTTGAGAAGAGACAAGAGAATTCCAAAAAGGGCTCTTTTATGGGAAATTTCAGGATACAGAAAAAGAGGAAGACCCTGAGAGACACAGAAAAGAACACTTATAAGAGAAGCAAAGTTGGCAGGCATACACTCATTAGATAAGATTGAACATCTCACCCAGAATAGAGATGTGTGGCAAAAAACTCTATGAACCCTTTGCAGTGACTAGCATTATGGGAAGGATCAATATCAATTTGGGTATAATATAATGCAATCTTTCACAAACCCCATTGCTTCCTATGCAACATATAACAGTGCAGAAAGGATGAAGTTCCAGATATTTTCGTGGGTTAACATTCAGTAAACAGCCTAATCAATGAAAGAGTAGACACAGACTGACAGAAGCAGGAAGCCACATGTAAATGTCATAATGGTCTAGTGGCCAGGGTGGCTGCGAGAAACCAACAAATACCTTGAGTACACCTCTGAGGATTGAGCCTCCAGCCACTCCTCCCAGAATGTCATCCACTTCACAGCCTGGCTTGTTCACATCAAATGAACGGATCACTGGATATAACAACAAACATGATAAAATACAAAAACTTCAGTCAGGTGTTTACATTTATCTTTTTCTAAACTTGCAAAGACAGAGAATCACAAAGAGAGAAGACAGTCTAACATCATAGTGAGGAGGACAGTCAAACATCATTATGAGGATAATCCAACATCATAGTGAGGAGGACAGTCAAACATCATTGTGAGGAGGACAGTCAAAACATTATAGTGAGGAGGACCATCAAACATTATTGTGGAGAGGACAGTCAAACATTATTGTGGAGAGAACAGTCAAACATTATTGTGGAGAGAACAGTCAAATATTATTGTGGAGAGGACAGTCAAACATTAATGTGAGGAGGACAGTCTAACATCATTGTGAGGAGGACAGTCTAACATCATTGTGAGGAGGACACCCAACAAAAATGACAAGAAATTATGCAGATTCATGTTGGCTACATCAGCCATGACCACTTGCCCCAACACAATGCACACGCCCACTTAACATCTTTTTAAGGCAGATGGTAAAGAGGTATACTCCTTTAGTCATTAGATGAACACAGCAAGCAACACTCCACTAGTGGTGTAAATGTGGAAAGCGATAGTGCACTTACTAACAGACACCCAGGCGTGTCCTATTAAAAATTTAAGTTGTAGTCAAGGTTGCCAGACTGTGTGGGTGTAATATTAAAAAAAATATATTACCAGACTGTAAGGCGGATAGACACAGTAAAAAAATATTTAAAGAAATAAGTATTAACAGACACATAGGCGGATAAAAATGGATTGCTCAGCATATATAAGGACACTCGCTCTCAGGCATCATCAGAAGACAGAGACAAGAGAGACAGATTAGAGTTTAGCAGGGAAAGCTAGAGATAAGCACAGATTAGCAATAATGAATAATAATTTGCAAAGAACAATTAGTATTGCTATGATTACAGCAGTTAAACAGAGATGAAGTCAGTCCACAACAGGACTAGTGTTTAGACATCTAGAGATGTGTTCTGTGATTTACTAACTCCAGGATTATGTGAGTCCGGTGGTTATCCAGGCCGCCCGATAGTTTGTTTATAATATCACTGACTGTACTTTATTATGTGATAATATAACTTGTGACTGTAGAAATGTGATAACAGTAAATAAATAAATTTTCATGATGGAACACCTCAATAGTTTGACTCATAAATAGATGTTATTTGAATGAGTTAAAGAAAGAACAAACAAGCACAACACAAAAGAACAAATTATATTTAAAAGTTCAATTAAGAAGATAAACCAGACTTAATTTCGACATGAATGAATAAAAGGCTTTTTACAGTGGTGTTATACACTGAACCAACAGCACATTGTGCAACAGAGGTTCAGAGATGACAAAAGTGACACATACAACTGTACATAATGTCCAGGTTGTTACAAATAAATATATAAATATAAACTGAACAAACATTGCACACAAATTTTGTTTCAAAATAACAAATGATGATTTGTATTTATCAATTGTCATCTTCGATCAAAAGGCCATTTGATTTGATCAGCAAAATTATACAGATTGTAGCAATGGGAAGATTGATTGATAGTTTTGTTGGAAAATAAATCAGTAAATAAATATATTCTAGGTCTGTCAATAATATTGTGGTGAAATAACAATGCTAAAAATGTTAGCTGACAAGACACCTGAGAACAAAAATAGAAATGATCAATAACTAGGCCTAATCAATAACCAATACTTGGGCACAATAATTACATCAGATGGGAGATGCACCACAGAAATAAAAAGCAGAATAGCTCAGGCCAAAATAGCATTTCAGAAAATGAAAAATATCTTATGCAACAAATCTATGTCAATAAAAATGAGAAAGAGAGTTCATCAGTGCTATATAGAACCAATTCTGACCTATGGAAGCGAATCATGGACAGTAGACAAACAAATGAAAAGACGGTTAGAGGCCACAGAGATGGGATTTCTCAGAAGAATGTTGAAAGTTCCCTGGACAGCTAAAAAGACCAATGAGGAAGTTCTCAAAGAGGCCAACACAAAAAGGGAGCTCTTAAAAAACATCAGAAAGAGGCAATCAACATTTTTTGGGCACATCATGAGAAGAGGAAAGTTGGAATACTTGGTTACAACTGGCAAAATAAAAGGAAAGGGAGATCGTGTCATGGCACGGAAAACAGTCAACAACAGAACTGATACGATGCACTGTAGATAGAAGATTGTGGAGGGACATGATCGCCTACGCCAACCGGCAGGGTACATGATGATGATGATGAATCAATAACCTGTAAGATGCTCACCAGTACTTGAGCAAAAAGTGATAAGCACAGCTGACTGAATATATCAGGATTGGCAAACAAAAGAGGGAGCTGCGATAGCTCAGTGGTTAGTGAACTGGACTACAAAGGACAAGAGGTAGGGTTCGATCCCAACCGACGGCTTCCGGGTTCACCCAGCCTTTAATGGGTACCGGATTTTTTTTCTAGGAAAGTAAAGCGGCACGGGCATAATACCGACAAAATTACCCCAAAAATCATGTGCCGAAGGTCTGTAAAATTTATGGTCACTAACACCATATTCCCTATACGCCACTTGGCATGACGGGGGTACTTTACTTTTTACTTTTTAAGTAAATGGGGATCAAAGAGGAAAGGCAGCACATTACCGATAAATACCATACAGAAGATGGATACGTTATGCTGAAAGAGACAAGTATCGCAGCTACACCGTAAACTAACAGTCCGCTTAACATTAGGATTACAGGAAACACAACAATGACTTTAACAAATAAGAGTCTGTGGGAATACGGGAGAAGATCAAATATTTGAGAATAAGAAAGTAAGTACAAGGAATGGCACCAACAGAGTAGGACATCAGTTAACTCTGGAAGCTCAAGCGCCGGCAACCAACAGTTGCAATAGGCAGCCCATTAACACATTTTCTACCAAGAGGTTTAACACGTGGTGGCCTTACCAATTTTGTGTATTTTTTTTTTACTTTGAAATAACAGCAATAAAATAAAAGTAAATTAAAATTGATCTAAAAACAAAAAAAAACAGGCACCGTTTTGTTGGGACAATTTATTCACGGAGTCAGAAAAGCTTGTAATAATAGAATTAGGTTTTAGCAGAAATAATAAAAGAAATGATAAATTTAAAGCCATGAATTTGCTGCTATTGGGTTCAGTGCACCAGCTGCGGTTTTGAGCCTATGGGATGTGTTAACTGACCAAGACATCACCTCAGCCTATGGGATGTGTTAACTGACCAAGACATCACCTCAGCCTATGGGATGTGTTAACTGACCAAGACATCACCTCAGCCTATGGGATGTGTTAACTGACCAAGACATCACCTCAGCCTATGGGATGTGTTAACTGACCAAGACATCACCTCAGCCTATGGGATGTGTTAACTGACCAAGACATCACCTCAGCCTATGGGATGTGTTAACTGACCAAGACATCACCTCAGCCTATGGGATGTGTTAACTGACCAAGACATCACCTCAGCCTATGGGATGTGTTAACTGACCAAGACATCACCTCAGCCTATGGGATGTGTTAACTGACCAAGACATCACCTCAGCCTATGGGATGTGTTAACTGACCAAGACATCACCTCAGCCTATGGGATGTGTTAACTGACCAAGACATCACCTCAGCCTATGGGATGTGTTAACTGACCAAGACATCACCTCAGCCTATGGGATGTGTTAACTGACCAAGACATCACCTCAGCCTATGGGATGTGTTAACTGACCAAGACATCACCTCAGCCTATGGGATGTGTTAACTGACCAAGACATCACCTCAGCCTATGGGATGTGTTAACTGACCAAGACATCACCTCAGCCTATGGGATGTGTTAACTGACCAAGACATCACCTCAGCCTATGGGATGTGTTAACTGACCAAGACATCACCTCAGCCTATGGGATGTGTTAACTGACCAAGACATCACCTCAGCCTCCAAGTCTCCCTGGAAACAGCCTGCATCAAAATAATGTGGCTAACAGAAGTAAGGATTGGCAGTCTTCTCTGTAGTGATGGAATTCACTGAAATAGAAGACCTGGTGGTACAGAACCTCTAGGCAAGACAAGTTCTAACTTTTCAAGGATTTAAAGAAAGCCACATGCCATTAAGAGAAGACAGTAAACTCCTTTATCAAACTGGAGCAATAATGGTTAAAGAATTACAGTATGCAAGAAGAGTGGAGACAAAGAATGCTGACATACATTCACACTTGAATGTTCTATGAACTAGGCTGACCTATAAGTCTTGGTTCTGAGAGGAAGTCTCTGACTGGCACAGGAATGCGTTTGATAATGTACTCGCAGATGACATCAATGTTGTACTTCAGTTGAGCTGATACAGGCACCACTGGTGCTCCTTCTGCCACAGTTCCTGTATAGAAAGTCAACATAAAGACATTATACCTAGGTACTTTGTCAAAAAGCACCAAACAATTATTGAATATATATTATCTAGATAGCCGTTGTCAATAAAAATTAAAAAAAAAAACCCTCATTCGTGTCTGTGTGTCAATTATTAAAAAACATGAATATTTTTAATTGTGTGTTTTTTGTTATGACAGTATTAAATCAGCTGTCAAACCATGTAACACAAAACGAAAGTGGATTAATGAGGCCACTGTTCATGTCATGCCCCCTGCCTTTTGGGGACAAGGCTTCTGTGACGTAAGCTAATTGAAAATTAAAAAAAAAGCTCCTGACTTTGTTTTAACAGATGTTAGCCCGTTCCTGAATCTTCTCTGTACCAATATAAAATCAATTTTATTGTGTACTTTGTTGTCTGGGCTTTGCCATGTTCATAGTCGCCTAGGGTGTTACTTGAACCAGATGTTACCTATAAGCATTTCATGTCTTTGCCCGATCTATCCCCTCTGTCATTCATCTCTCCTAGGCCATGTCCTCCAGTCACATTTTACACTTTAGCTGTTCCTACCTTTGTATTGAAATCCCCTAATATAATAGTTATTTCTTGGGATTAACACTGTTCCATGGTCATCTCTACCTCATTGTAAAAGATGTCAATGTCTTCTTCTGCTTCGCTGTTACTTGTTGGTACATATATTTATTATAAAGAAAATTATTTTTATGGGCTATCCCCTTTACTTGGGTCCACTAGAGGCACATATGGGACTGGAGAACAAAGGCTGTTATCTCCTGATTTGAAGCATGATGAGTTAACAATTCAGCCACCTATTCTCATTAAAAAAACATTATTAATTATTTTATAATTATTATCAATTTAAATATTTTAATAATTAAAAACCAGAAAATCCAGTACCAACCTTTGACAAAAGCCTGAATTTGCTCGTACTGTTCTTTAGCCTGAGACTCTTTAACAAGATCTATTTTGTTTTGGAGGATGAGTATATGTTTCAGCTTCATGATCTCCACTGCTGCCAAGTGCTCTGATGTCTGAGGTTGTGGGCAAGATTCATTGCCAGCTGAAACAAAATGGAAAGGTCGTGAGCTACATGATGACCAAATGTACCACCAGTAATCCATCTGAGATAAAGGACAAGTATCTTAATCCTTTGAACACCACTTGACGTCGCACAGGGCTTGTAGTCCGTAGTGCTTTTCACCATCCATCTCGACTTTGGCAAGTTATTTCATCCTATCTAATGAGTCTATGCCTGCCAACTTTGCTTCTCTTATAAGTGTTCTTTTTAGAGTCTCTCTAGGTCTTCTTTTTCTGTATCCTGTAGTTTCCCATAGGAGAGCCTGTTTTGTAATTCTCTGCCTGTCTCTTCTCAATATGTGTCCATCTTCTCTTCTTAATTGTAGATAAGACTGTTGGTTGCATGGCCATTTCTTTTATCTCTATGTAAGTCATGAATTCATTCTATTGTAGGCAGAGTATGCACAATCAATGTTAGAAGAATAAACCTAGTTAGGCAATCTTTCATCAGCTCTTTCAATCCCACATACAATATATATAACACTTTTGATCTCCTAACCCGTTAATCTCAACACTACAGCACCACATGTTGTTATATTTCTATCTAATGATGTTAATCTCAGATGATATATATGCAACTGAGGTGAGGTGTAGAATAGCTCCAGGCAAAGACTGCATTTCAAAGAATGAGACAGATATGTAACCCCTTTATGACCATGGAAATAAGAAAATGAGTTCTTCAGTTTTATGTGCAACCATTTTTGACATGCAGATTCTAGACAATCGGACAATACACATGAAAATCACCTGAAGCCATAGATATGTAGTTTGACAGAAGAGTGTTGAGAATACCATGGACAGCTCAAAAGGAACATTTAAGACATTCAAAGCAAAAAAAGAGAAAGCTTATTTCCAACAGTGAGGAAACCATTTTCTTGGGCCATTTTATGAGAAGGGAACATCTGGAATATATTGTGACAACAGGAAAATCAAAGGAAGTTAGAGGAAGGCAGAGAGAAAAGATACAAGACAGTTAAAGAGAGTGGTTTAGTATGAAGCAAATAATAGAACTGATAAACAGCTGTAAAAACAGGAAGTTATTGAGAGACATGATCACCTATGCCTGCAGGCAATGTACTTGATGATGAAGATCTAAAGAAGATCATGATTGAACCTGTCTGTACTCTTTCTCTAATCTGTTCCCATTCCACTCCCCACAAGTAAGGGATCTCTCTAAACTATCTAACAGCATTCTTCCCTTCAAGCTTACAACAAATACCAGAACTTGAGGCTTCTCTATCAGCTCAATTACAATTTTCCAAAACAGAAACCATGAACAGAAGCCAGTAATAAAATCACTTACCAATCATAAGTAATGCTGCATCCATAACAGCAGCTCCGTTTAACATGGTGGCCATAAGAATGTCATGGCCAGGGCAATCAACAAATGATACATGTCTGAAATTGATCAATAGTTAGAAAAGTTAAGAATGTCATTGCCAGGACAATCAACAAATGATACATGTCTGAAATTGATCAATAGTTAGAAAAGTTAAGAATGTCATTGCCAGGACAATCAACACACGCGGCTGAGATAAAAACCAGTAGTTTAAAAGGTCAAGGATATTGCAAGATATGTATCACAAAGGAGTGAACTAATAAAGTTCATTTAAAAATAAGTTTGGAGATTGGGTGGGGAGTGGGCGTGTCAATGCTCATAACACATTCCCCAACTTAACAAGCCAGGTACCTATTTTTAAATCAGCTAGATTGACTGTCAGGTACGGAGCAAATTCAAATTCACTTTATCCCCAAGATTGAACTCTAACTGCTGTGCTAGTGATGTTCACAGAAGTTCATCAAACATTTTCAATACTGCAACCAGCGAAGACTAAAACAGTAAACCCATCCCTCGTAATGATGTCATATTTATCTATTTATCCCTAAATTAAAACAAAAGGAGCACAAATATTTTTCTGACAAACAAACAACTACTATTAATATTTAACCAGCAATCACATGCCTCTTTCACTGATGTAACCAACTTTGCTACTGCTGTATCATGCAGTCTCTGACATAAAGTGATCCTAATAAACCTTCCATTTTTAAAAGATTCTACTCAAAATTATATGAGCTATAGAGGAATCTTATCACAGCTGAAGCCTCACATTAGAACTGTGTATCTAAAAGGTTAGGGAGCTGCGATAGCTCAGTGGTTAGTGAACTGGACTACAAAGGACAAGGGGTAGGGTTCGATCCCAATCGACGGCTCCGGGTTCACCCAGCCTTTAATGGGTACCTGATTTTTTTCTGGGAAAGTAAAGCGGCACGGGCGTAATAGCGACCATATTACCCCAAAAACCATGTGTCGAAGGTCTGTAAAATTTATGGTCACTAACACTATATTCCCTATACGCCACTTGGCGTGACAGGAGTACTTTACTTTTTTTTTATCTAAAAGGTTAGACAAGTTTAATTACAATTGAGTATTTGAATTTAAAAAAAAACTGTCCAGCCAATGTTGGTGCATGTACAGACTTATTGCTAAAGCATAGTTCAAGTTTGCTAATTTACCGTTTCAGCCTGAATCTTCCATTGCAGCCAGGCCTGTCACAGATAAAGGAGTCCTCCTTGGCACTGCCACATGACCTGTAGCAATCAGGTCTAGGACAAGCCTCATTATCACACTGGTAGATCTGAAAACAGAGATAATTTCAATATTAACTTTTTTCAGTCCAAGACAAATTCTAACATTTCCAACCAGGACCTTTTCTTTATATACTATTTATTTAGCATTTCCTTGACAAAGCAGTCTCTAGCAGGACTATTCCATCTCATTTTAAGACACTGAAAATTGACAAACCACAAGAAATATTTCTGGGCCAAGAACAAATTTTGTTGATAGGCATTGATAATCAATTCTGAAAACATATAAATGCACACTGCTATCACATGGTTAGTCAGTTTAAAGACTGACATGGAAGCTTCCGCCACCCTGTTCTCTGTAGCTTGTTTGTTGTTAGGATCATCATCACAGCACACTGGGTGAACCCACAGGTGCTCCTGTATCCCTCTGGAGAAAATGTGAGGAGAATCCTGCCCCATGTGCACAAACTCCATAGCATGGCCTGGGATCCACAGATCCCTGTAGCACAAACTCCATAGCATGGCCTGGTATCCACGGATCCCTGTAGCGTGACATCTTTTTCTTCATGTTTGCTTCACACCTAATCTAGAACAACCAGAGCTACCCATCAGTCACAATAAACCCCTGTGTAGAAATAGCACCAGACAACAGCTTTGTGACGCTCATGGTTTCATCAAATTAATATTGATTACACAAGAACTCCTCAGTTGGCAGCAAACAATGGGGAGACCTGGCTCTCTTGTGTGCACAATCTTCCCTCAGTACATTCACACTCTTATTTGCTCAAGTTTAACAATCTTCACTCAGTACATTCACACTCTTATTTGCTCAAGTTTAACAATCTTCACTCAGTACATTCACACTCTATTGGCTCAAGTCTAACAATCTTCACTCAGTACATTCACACTCTATTTGCTCAAGTTTAACAATCTTCACTCAGTACATTCACACTCTATTTGCTCAAGTTTAACAATCTTCACTCAGTACATTCACACTCTATTTGCTCAAGTCTAACAATCTTCCCTCAGTACATTCACACTCTATTTGCTCAAGTTTAACAATCTTCACTCAGTACATTCACACTCTATTTGCTCAAGTTTAACAATCTTCACTCAGTACATTCACACTCTATTTGCTCAAGTCTAACAATCTTCACTCAGTACATTCACACTCTATTTGCTCAAGTTTAACAATCTTCACTCAGTACATTCACACTCTATTTACTCAAGTCTAACAATCTTCACTCAGTACATTCACACTCTATTTGCTCAAGTCTAACAATCTTCACTCAGTACATTCACACTCTATTTGCTCAAGTCTAACAATCTCCCCCCAGTACATTCACACTCTATTTGCTCAAGTCTAACAATCTTCACTCAGTACATTCACACTCTATTTGCTCAAGTTTAACAATCTTCACTCAGTACATTCACACTCTATTTACTCAAGTCTAACAATCTTCACTCAGTACATTCACACTCTATTTGCTCAAGTCTAACAATCTTCACTCAGTACATTCACACTCTATTTGCTCAAGTCAACAATCTTCACCCAGTACATTCACACTCTATTTGCTCAAGTCTAACAATCTCCCCCCAGTACATTCATACTCTATTTGCTCAAGTCAACAATCTCCACCCAGTACATTCACACTCTATTTGCTCAAGTCAACAATCTCCACCCAGTACATTCATACTCTATTTGCTCAAGTCAACAATCTCCACCCAGTACATTCACACTCTATTTGCTCAAGTCAACAATCTCCACCCAGTACATTCATACTCTATTTGCTCAAGTCAACAATCTCCCCCCAGTACAGTCACACTCTATTTGCTCAAGTCAACAATCTCCACCCAGTACATTCATACTCTATTTGCTCAAGTCAACAATCTCCCCCCAGTACAGTCACACTCTATTTGCTCAAGTCAACAATCTCCACCCAGTACAGTCACACTCTATTTGCTCAAGTCAACAATCTCCCCCAGTACAGTCACACTCTATTTGCTCAAGTCAACAATCTCCACCCAGTACATTCACACTCTATTTGCTCAAGTCTAACAATCTCCACCCAGTACATTCATACTCTATTTGCTCAAGTCAACAATCTCCCCCCAGTACAGTCACACTCCATTTGCTCAAGTCAACAATTTCCACCCAGTACATTCACACTCTATTTGCTCAAGTCAACAATCTCCACCCAGTACATTCACACTCTATTTGCTCAAGTCAACAATCTCCACCCAGTACATTCATACTCTATTTGCTCAAGTCAACAATCTCCACCCAGTACATTCATACTCTATTTGCTCAAGTCAACAATCTCCCCCCAGTACATTCATACTCTATTTGCTCAAGTCAACAATCTCCCCCCAGTACATTCATACTCTATTTGCTCAAGTCTAACAATCTCCCCCCAGTACATTCATACTCTATTTGCTCAAGTCAACAATCTCCACCCAGTACATTCACACTCAACTTACTAAAGCTTCATTTGCTCATTCAGGTACTGCAGTAAACTTTTTCTCTACACACACATGTGAGTATAGACACACATTTACACTTCATAACTCCACACACACATGTGAGTATAGACACACATTTACACTTCATAACTCCACACACACATGTGAGTATAGACACACATTTACACTTCATAACTCCACACACACATGTGAGTATAGACACACATTTACACTTCATAACTCCACACACACATGTGAGTATAGACACACATTTACACTTCATAAATCCACACACACATGTGAGTATAGACACACATTTACACTTCATAACTTTTTACTCCAGAGTGTAGTCTGTAGATGCATAAATATAAACACACACAAAAATAGACATAATCAAGAAACAGCAATATAAATACAACAATGGGGCCTTCTTGTTAAAGGAAAGAAAGAGAAATAAAGTTTCGTGAAATAAAAATGAGGCATACAAATGCAATACTATGACCATATAAATAAATTTGACATCAAGATAAAGATTACGCCATTTAAGAGGAGGTAGGGAAGCAGGTCAGAGGACGGCAGGGCTACAAATGGAGGCCACAATATCAAGAAATAGACCTTGAGTTACCTGTGGCTGATACCAGCATGACAAGAGATGGTGTAGATCCATTTCAGCTAACCTTCAAAGCATAGAGTACCTGATCTGAAATTGTCTTACCTTGGCATTGGCATAGCCCAACTTGATAGTGATGTTCCTTTCCAGCTCATTCTTGAATCTGACAGTCTGAAGATGCCCACAATATAAGCATTTATTTACTTCAATATCTTCATTCCACATTTCAATTTTCAAGCAGATTTATTAACAAATAAAACCTATTTTATTTGTCATCCTATCCGTGTAAAACAAAATGAAGTTCCAGTTTAGTTGTTTATTGATTCTGATAAATGATAAGTCCATTTGAAAATAAATGATTGCGTTGTTATAACAGTATAAAAGAATAACCCTTTAAATGTTTTTTTGTTTAACTGGATGGCGCAATTTATATTTGTTTAAAATACGACTGTTTAATATATGTTGCTATCTAAGTGTGACTGATTGAATGGGAGAGTAAATGAGAATATTACCTGCACACCACTGATTGCTTTCACCACTGTTGACTTGCCGTGAGCCACATGACCTATGGTCCCTGAAACAATTAGAAGACAACTCTTAATCCACTGAAAAATGTCATCATTTTAGGGTTGCTTTAATTACTTTCAGTCTTTGCTTCCTACTGACCAATTGTGACTTTGTGAAGCCCATAGATGGGGAGTATTTGTTCCTGTCAACTTATTACCAATTTCTATAGACATTGATGTGTGTTATCTATTTTAATGTGTTCAAAAAAATACAATTCTGATTGTCATGTTTATGTATGTTACATCATCATCATCTTCAAGTACTATGCCTGCTGGCATTGATGCATAGGCATCAGGTCTCTCCACAAATTTTAACCCCAACAGCTATTTATCATTTATGTTGTTGTTTTTCTGCAGTGCCACTCTCTCAAGCAGTCTGGTATCTTTTCTTTTTGCTACCCTCTATCTCTCCATTCCTCAACTTTCCAAGTTGTCACAATATATTCCAGCTGTTCCCTTATTATGTAGCCAAAAAAATTATGATTGTTTCTTCTTAATATTGGACATTAACTGTCTCTTTGCTTTGGCCTCTTTCAGAATGTTTTCATTACTCTTCTTAGCTGTCCATGGTATTCTCAACATTCTTCTGTAAAACCACATTTCTACAGCTTCCAGTGATTTTCTTGTCTGTTGTCTTATTGTCAATCTATCATTCGTTCACCCGAAGTATTGTCTATATCTGCAATGTCGTTTCCTGTATAAATTTTACTGTCTTTTGTAATTCTTGCAGTGGCCCATATAGTTTTGTCTGTAGTGTTGTATCTATGGGCCAATGGATTTTCCTCAGTCTACTATATTCTGTGCAATCTTGTAGTATGTGTTCAGCAGTCTGGGGCACCTGTCCACATGTACAAGTAGTTGATGTGCCGATCTTGAATTTTGTATACATGTGACTATGGAGTCGATTGTGTCCTGTTCTGAGGCGTATAATGATAACTTGTTCATATCTATTCATATTATGAAAGGCATCCTGATTTGGGGCTTGTGGTCTGTTTCTTATGATGATATGTAACCGGTGTATCTAGTTGTGTGCCTGTTGAACAGGCTGCATGCTTACCTGTTAGGATGTCTCCATCCTTCTTCAGTGTAATTTTTGTGTTCCTTTCTGTACCCTCATCATTCAGCTGTTTTACAAGCTTCCACACTTTTCTTGTGTCTCGTTCAAGATTCAAGGACTCTGTTTTCTCTTTCCAGCTTCTCCGTCCGGCTTGTAGTTTAGTCCATTGAAATTTGGCTTTAGCATACTGATAGTTATTGTGGTGTTCCTGGCAAGGGTTATTTTCTGCTTGCTTTCGAGATGTTTCCATGTCATTGTGCAGTTGCTCTAGTTCACTACTCCAGTATGATTTGTATTGTTTCTGTGCCCCTCTAGGTATTGTTTCACTGGCAGCTTGTATTATTAGTCTACTGAATTCATAAACTATTTTGTTGATGTCTCTGTCAGTATTTAGATCTTTAGTCAGTACACTGGTGTAATGTTGATACATTTTCCAGTCTGCCTTTTCGTAATTCCATCTGGAGAGAGTGCTGCTCTCCCTGACGGCCTCATTTTGCAACACTAAAAAGACTGGTCGGTGGCCGCTGCCTCCAAGTTGTTTCCCAACAATACGTGTGATGTTCCAATCCAGGTCTGGTGAATGGAAAGCAAGGTCTGGTGTAGATGTGGTATGCCATGATCTGGAGTAGAATGTTGGTGGATCTGTTGTCTGGTTTAATAGTATAAGCCCATTGTCATCCTGCCAATTTTCAAGCTCTTCACCTCTCTTGTCCATATGTTCATAGCCCCAGCTCTGTGAATGGCTGTTAAAGTCTCCACATACAATTATTCTTTCTTTTAATGTAATTTTGTCTAGTGCTAGTGGGCGGTCACTCAGACAGTAGTAGTTAAGTAGATGAAAGTCTGTATTTTCTGTCCTGAGGTGCAGTATTTGATATTCCGCCCCATCCATATACACTTCAATCTGACATGCATTAATGTTGTTCCTTACAAGTGTCAGTATTCCGCCCTTTTGTCTGTTTTTTCTGTCAGACCGGTAGCACTGGTATCCCCTAATCTTCAAGGCTATGTCGTTGTTTAGATGGGCTTCCTGCAAACAGCATATGCTTACTTGTTCTTCATGCAGGATATTTTCTAATTCTATCTTTTTAATGTACCCATCTCTTTTGCTGTTGATGCCTTCAGCATTCCAGTGCATTATTTTGAGTGGTCTTATTTTGGATTGGCCGGTAGCTCTATTCTCTCGCCCCCTGACTCCAAAGAGCAGTTGAGAAGGACATCCAGTAATAGAGGTTGGGCCCTTTCGAGACTGAGGGCCCGGCGCTGCACCTGCCTGAGTGTCAATCACAGGGCGAGTGCCATATCGATTTGCGGTTATAGACATACTTCCCATTGGCATGAGTGCGTGGCCTCCTGATTGTTGTAGTGCGCCTTTTGGGTGGTTGCCTCCGACGTCAGCACTTAAACTTGCTAGAGCAGACTGTGGTCTTGCTCGGGTGTAGGAAGGCCTGGCCAGTCTTGGTTTTCAGTCCCTGGTGACCGTTAAGCCTCATTCCCACGACAAGGAGCTGGCCTTGATGAGGTTATTGTCAATGATTCACATCCATATGTTAAGACTGGCTCTATATAACATTTAAGAACTCTTTTTCTTGTTTCTATTGTCAAAAATGGATTGCACAGTATCTTCCTCACTTTTTGGATAACCGCTTTTGCCTGAGCCATTCTGCATCTCACCTCTGTTGTACATCTACCATTTGAGGTTAACATTGTTCTCAGATATTTAAATTCATTTCACCTGTTTTAATATTGATCTGCTTGTCTTTATTGTGCATTGTGGTGGTGTCTTTTTCTTTGTAGCTACCATTACTTCTGTCTAATTCTATATTGATTTTATTCTGAATCCTTCCTTGTATAACCTTTAGCAAGATTTGTGTTACATGGCTCATTAGGCTTATTGTTCTAAAATCACTGCATTCAACTGGACCATTCTTTTTAGGCAATGCAACGAAAGTTGATGTTTTCAGTTCAATTGGGATGTATCCTTGGTACATGTCGTTGCATATGTCTGTGATCATTCCATGCCAAAATCTTCTAGTGCCTTTGTCATCTCTCTCTGTATGTTGTCAGGTCCTGCAACTTTTCTCTTTTTCATTGTTTGTATAGCCTTTTCCACTTCCGATTTTAAGATTTGTATAGCCTGACAAGAAGAATAAATAATATTCCACTGAAATATAGAAAAAATTCAGTTCATCCGCAGAAGTAAATCTAACTACAATGGGGATAGCACAATATTATTTCACAAATAGGCTGTCATGCAAATCATTTAAACCCGCCAGCAAGAGCCAAGTCAGAAAAACTATCTATATGTAGCCACCATGACATCTCAAAAACCAATTCAATAATACCCCACCCCTAAAAAGTCTTAGAATTTTTAAAGGTCAAAATTTACACTTTTATTTCCTCCAAAATCTTCATGAAGTTTTCTATTGTTGGGGTTTTTATTGATATATTATATTATATAATATCATATTATATTTATCATATATTACTGACCAATGTTAATTGTGGCCTGTCTGGAGATAACATCAGGTGACAATGGTGTCAGAGACTTCAGGTCCTGTTTACAAAAAATGAAAACAATCAATAAATGTCTAGAGATAAACAAAAAAACAGTAGGAAGCAATCAGCTCTGATATTTTATATTGTGACCACAGTCATGAAGCTCCAATCAACTATCATGGAAAAAGTGGGCTGATTTATGACATAGTTAAGGAACTGGGTATAAAGGGAAAACTGAGATGGGCTGTATAACCATTATGTGCTTGGCACCAGACTGTTGTATGTAGAAGTGAACATATAACTGCCATGGGTAATCAGTCTTTGCACAGGCCTGATGTAGAACACTGTGTAGGTAAATAAAGATTAATGTTATGACTAGCAGAGTTTAATGGTGAATATAATGTTAGCACCTGTGACTTCCAATGACCACTAGCAAATGTGTGGGTGAAGCGGTCGTTATCTTGCACGACCACCATACTTTCACTGATAAAATCACTGGTATTTATTTTCAGGCTGGGTGAACCTCAAAGTCGTGTTGATCGAGAAAAGAATATGCCATATTCATGAACCGAACCCCTGTGATCATAAATGAGCACACTAGTGGTCTGCCGCTGCAGCTTAATATAGTATGTCACCTACATCATCACCATCATCATGTAAGCTATCACGTCCTTCCACAATCTTCTATCTACCGAGCATTGTATCAGTTTTGTTGTTGACTATTTTCCATGCCATACAACAAGCTGTCCAGTATTTTCTCTCTTTGTCATCCATGATCTCTCTTTCCCTGTATTTTGCCAGTTGTAACTAAGTATTCCAACTTTCCTCTTTTCATGATGAGCCCAAAAAATGTTGATTATTTCTTTCTGATGTTTCTTATGAGCTCCCTTTTTGTATGGGCTTCTTTGATAATTTCCTCATTGGTCTTTTTAGTTGTCCGGGGAACTCTTTCAACATTCTTCTGAGAAATCCCATCTCTGTGGCCTCTAATCGTCTTTTCATTTGTTTGTGTACCATCCATGATTCACTTCCATAGGTCAGAATTGGCTCAATATAGGACCAATAAACTGTCTCACTTATATTAAAATAAATTTGTTGCACAAGACGTTTTTAATTTTCTGAAATGCTATTTTGGCTTGAGCTTTTCAGCTTTGTATTTCTATGGTGCATCTTCCATCTGATGTTATTATTGTGCCCAAGTATTTGACCCATTGCACTTGTTTCAGATTTGTCCTGTTTATTTTTATGCTGTATAATGGTGATGATTATTTCTTCGATATGACCATTGCCTCTGTTTTCTTGCCATTCAGACTGAGTCACCTAGAGACAATGATATAAACTACTTTTCATTAGTCCTATAACCATGGTGGTCATTGGAGTACTTTTTGACATCTTCACAAATTTCCTCCAACCTTCATGTTTAGGAGCAGCTTGTGTGATGAAGGTTAATCCTGTACATTCTTTTATTTTGTATGTTGTCTCCCCACTGCATTCTGTCCTGCTTTGCTGGTACTGGCCCTGCAAAATTCTTAGCATGACCTGTAGATTTTGTAACATTATGTCTGTACCATTTTAATTTTTGTTCCGTTCGGCCAAACACATACACTACTACTCTACAATCTTATGATTCTACATATATGCTCCAAATGACTTAGTATACCAGCACACAATATATATACTCAACAAACTTGATCTTCATCATCTAGAGCCATGCCTGCTGGCATAGGTGATCATGTCTCTCTACAGCTTTCGATCTCGACAGTTATTTATCATTTCTGTTGTTATCTTCTGCCAAGCCATTCTCTTAAGTTGTCTAGTATCTTTTTTCTTTGCTTCCCTCTATTTTTCCCTACTACTCATTATTCTGTAAAACCACATAATTTATACAGCCTCCAGTGATTGTCTTGTCTGTTGTCCATGATTCACATCCATATGTTAAGACTTATTTAAGTTAAGACTTATCAATAAACTTATTTAGTAATAAAGTATAGTATACCACATGATACTAAAAGCTGCATAGACTGATTAGTTAAGTATACTTCTCTCATGTATTAAAAGAAATAGCATATTAGTTTAAAGTACTACATTACATAACTTACTAAACTCAATCTGTCAACTCACAACTGTATTCCCAACACTACAGTTCAGTGCAAAAACATACTTGACAGAATACTTTACTGCTCACTCAAATAATCAAATGTGTAATTAAATATAAGCAGCACTGCTCACACAGACACTATCACTAGAAAAACACATCACATATTTTAATAAATAATGATACAGATAACTCTGCACCTCACAGGAAGTATCACATATCATGATAGTGGAGTGATTGACAGAAAGATGTTTTACTGTTTAGCATTATCTACCAAACTTTTTGATTTGTAGAAATTGTTTTAGTTTTTACACGACATTTGGTTCTTTGGTTATGGAAGGCCCCGGTATCACTGCAAACAAATATTAAAATCCATAACTGCTCAACCGTCCATGCCAGTGAATCATCTGAATTTATCCGAATTATTTACTCATCTCCCAAACAAAGATAGGTAGCTGTAGCCCCATCATAGCAGTCTCAGCAAATGCTAAAAGACAAGGCGAAATCACACAGAAAGTAAACACTGTTCCCTGCCATACGATATCATCATTCATCGTAAACAATTGGAATATCGAAACATGATCAAAATGGATGAAACACACGGCTCACGGTGTGCACATAGTACCTAACTCAGTAGCTCTGGCTCCTGCAACAACAAGCTGGACTTGCTTGGAATATGAGGAAACTCAAACTGATGAAACTGCAACAAGGAACACATAGCGCTTGATGACGATGATGTTAGGACATATTTTTTTACTCCAATTCCGAACATATAAAACACAGGCGTCGGAGTATCCCCTTTGCTCATTACAGGACATGTCTCATGCATATCACAATGGAGTCACATTTCAGTTCACAAAATAATATATTATATAATTATATATTGGCTTGACAAGCTGTCATTGTAAAAAGTATTGTTATGGAAACAGCTCCATCATAGATTTTAGAGCAGTGATCTCTGCAATGTGCCATTTTGGCACGCAAAGGTTTCTGTTTTTAAGATTGTGGTTCTGCCGACTATGTGCCGTCTTCGGCTCGAAAGGACAATATATAAGATAGATATATTATCATATATAACTAAATTAATAAATTTCTAGTCCACTTCAAATAAAATTATAAAATAAATATTGTATAATCGTCATCATCGTGTCCTGCACCGGATTCCGCGTATAATTAATTATAATTACTTGAATTACACTATTTTACGTCATGAGTTACGCACTCCACTTCAGTCTTCTTTACACTATGATGACTATCATGCAAAAAAAAAAAAATGATAAAATCCATATTATAGATATAGATAGTATATAAAATTCTCATGATTTTAATCTTAACAACAATCGATTAAATATGATGCAGCTAAAAACTTGGAATATGCTATGAAGACAGAAGATGATTTCAATAAGAATACTCACAAGATGTGTGATGTCTTGCTTGGACAAATGAGGCTGCCTATTGTGGACTTGTGGTGTGGACGAACCGCTCTCTCCAGCCATGTTGTCTGACGCAAGGACCACCACTTCCACCACTCCCGGAAATAGACTCGTACATCGGCCGTCTATCATGATGTCGTTAATGATCGTATACGACTCCATTTCATCATTTATATTCGTTCAAACGTTGATATCCCTCGTTCTATTACTCAGTTGTATTATATAAACACTTTATGAATAGTACTTTCACTTTTTGTAATAACGCACGACGATCATATATCTCATAACAAACCAACAAATGACATAGAAAAGAATACTTGGAATACTTTTCACTATCAAACTTAAACGTTGTATTTGGGTATCATTCATCTGCTGCAATAACTGACTTACAAAGTTACTAAATATATAAATGTAGCCCAAGCAATGACGCAACAAAGAAACGATATGGTGGTGGTGGTTGGTTGCGATCGCCCGATGACTAAAGTATTCTAGAGTATCGTGGTAGACTAGAATATTCCTCTTCATCCGCCCTTACAAGGACGTAGTGGACGTGTCTGCGTTGTGTTGTGGTTTGCAGTATAACTGTGATATTTGCGACTTTCGACGCAACACATCCGACTTCAGTACGACATTTTTCAGTACCGGGTTGTCTTCCCTTTTCGATCCCTGCACGCTTGGCCAGACTAGACAGTTTAGTCTGTTACTGGAGGCACCACGGAGAGGTGGAGTAGGGTCTGGATGGTTTTGGTTCACCGATCCTGGCGCAAGCCATTAGGGAGCCAATGGTGGGGTGTACTAAACACTCCAAGGTATGGTGACAGCTTTACAAATAAAGAACACAACACAATACTGACGTTTCGGCCTGTGGCCTTCTTCAGAATACAGGGACAACGACAACAAGCGGTGAAGCACAATTACTACATGTTAGATGATCAAGTGGAGGGCGAGGAAAGTAGGATGCAGAAATAAGAAAAGCGAGAAATGAGTATTACATGATGAGAGGTATGATGGGCGTCAAAATATATAAAATAGAAAAGAGAAAAATGTATAATAAATAGTACTTAGCTGAGCTCAGAGCAGGAATTCTGTAATCCGTTCTGAAACAAGTCGGAATGACTAGAAGACAGAGAGCATGTATAGAAAGCAACCCGTGACCAAGACAGGTCAGTTGAGAGGGCAGACGGATCTAATATCGGGAAAACCAAAGGGGGGGGGGGAGGGAGGGGGGATAGACGAAGACACTCCTGGGACACGACAAGCAATACATATAAATCACACAACAATGGAAGTGAGAGATCACGCGAGAGGTTAAGAGAAAGAAATTGAATGACACGACAAAGTAGTGAACTAGGCAATGGGTGAGAGAGATGGACTCTACAGAATGGATGGCCTCGAACTGAAAGAGTTGAGAGGTAGGTCAACGAAAGGAAGGATTGGACACTGGAGGAAGAGATAAGGAGAGGAAGAATAATAAAGCCGGTATAATGAGAAGGGCGATAGAGGGGTGGTCCGGAGGAAGTTAGTCTATCGGGAGGTAGGGAAGTATTAGAGGAGGAGGTATGGAGAGGAGGGATAAGAAGCAGGTATGTGAAAACTGGATAGGGGGAGAGGCGGTAGGTCAGAAGTGAATGGAAAAAGAGAAAAAAAGAGAAAGTCTGGAAGAAGTGGAGCAATAGGGGATGGTGTGCAGGAGGTATGAACCATAGGAGGTAAAGAAGTAGGGAAATGATAGAACAAAGGGGGGAATGAAAGTGGGCATCAGGATAAGGGGGATACTGGAATAGTAGGTATAGATGAGTAGTGACTACAAGTGAATAGAGAGGAGAGGGGTGAGCTAGGAGTAGATCAGCAGAGGGGTGGTAGGAAGGACGAGGAACAATAGAAGTGGGCAGAGAGATCGTACGTACAGTCCAGGTGGAGAGGTGATATAGTGATAAAGAGGTAAAGGACATGAAGGTAGTCAGAAGAGAAAAAGGTGTGGGGAGGGGGGGGTTTAGGATGAAGAAGGCAATATGGGGGTTACTCAAAGAGGATATGAAAAGCAGGGATGGAAGAAGAGAAATAGGAAGAGAGGTCCATAGGTGGGAGGGTGGAGTCGGAGGCAGGAGGGTCCTCAGAGGGACAGGGATACATTGATGCCACGAGGGGTGAGGCAGCCCCAACGAACGATCAGACGGTGCTCAAGAGTGAGCCGACTGTGGTGATCAGAGGAGCATGATATTAGGCCAGTTACCAAGACATCAGTCATACCTCGATGGCCCCTCGAGTTAAAGTGGGCTGCTACAGGAGTGTCCGCTTCTCGGGTGATGTCATTCAAGTGTTCACGGCACCTATCGCCGATTCTACGACCAGACTGACCGATGTAGGTCAACTTACATCGCTTACAAATGATGGCATAAATGATGTTCCGCGATGTGCAAGTGAATCCCTCTCTGATCTCGAAAGGACCATTGGGGAAGAGGACAGTGGTGTGGACGCAAGCCATTAGCTGTGGGTCGCTGACAACTTCCAGCTCTGGTGCTGGGAGGCGCGCCTTCGCCTCCGAAACGATATTAATACCTATATTTCTACAGTAATTAAATCGTTATTGTCGTTGTATCATCATCATCGTGTGCTAGAAATAAGTGAAGAACAATGTCGTTCTATAGTCCAGATTTATTTTGTGAAATACGCCTTACGGGTAATGTTTTAGTGTTTCAATTTGCATTATCTTCTGCTTCATTATGATCCAGTTGTATTTGTAGGAAGCATTGATTATAGTCGATGTTTGCTCAACTATCAAATACAATTTGCCCCAGAATCCCCGACATGTAAAGGTGATATTCTCTCGATTTCTTATCTGGCGTACTCTCGACGATTAGACCTACTCCTTTTCATCGTTGCCCTCAGAAGCACTTTAAGTGAGCGTTGATGTGTTATGTTGGGATAAGTGAGCGTTGATGTGTTATGTTGGGATAAGTGAGCGTTGATGTGTTATGTTGGGATAAGTGAGCGTTGATGTGTTCTGTTGGGATAAGTGAGCGTTGATGTGTGTTATGTTGGGATAAGTGAGCGTTGATGTGTTATGTTGGGATAAGTGAGCGTTGATGTGTTATGTTGGGATAAGTGGGCGTTGATGTGTTATGTTGGGATAAGTGAGCGTTGATGTGTTATGTTGGGATAAGTGAGCGTTGATGTGTTATGTTGGGATAAGTGAGCGTTGATGTGTTATGTTGGGATAAGTGAGCGTTGATGTGTTATGTTGGGATAAGTGAGCGTTGATGTTTATGTTGGGATAAGTGAGCGTTGATGTGTTATGTTGGGATAAGTGAGCATTGATGTTTATGTTGGGATAAGTGAGCGTTGATGTGTTATGTTGGAATAAGTGAGCGTTGATGTGTTATGTTGGGATAAGTGAGCGTTGATGTGTTATGTTGGGATAAGTGGGTGTTGATGTGTTATGTTGGGATAAGTGAGCGTTGATGTGTTATGTTGGGATAAGTGAGCGTTGATGTGTTATGTTGGGATAAGTGAGCGTTGATGTGTTATGTTGGGATAAGTGAGCGTTGATGTGTTATGTTGGGATAAGTGAGCGTTGATGTGTTATGTTGGGATAAGTAAGCGTTGATGTGTTATGTTGGGATAAGTGAGCGTTGATGTGTTATGTTGGGATAAGTGAGCGTTGATGTTTATGTTGGGATAAGTGAGCGTTGATGTTTATGTTGGTATAAGTGAGCGTTGATGTGTTATGTTGGGATAAGTGAGCGTTGATGTGTTATGTTGGGATAAGTGAGCGTTGATGTGTTATGTTGGGATAAGTGAGCATTGATGTGTTATGTTGGGATAAGTGGGCGTTGATGTGTTATGTTGGGATAAGTGAGCATTGATGTGTTATGTTGATATAAGTGGGCGTTGATGTGTTATGTTGGGATAAGTGAGCGTTGATGTGCTATGTTGGGATAAGTGAGCGTTGATGTGTTATGTTGGGATAAGTGAGCGTTGATGTGTTATGTTGGGATAAGTGAGCGTTGATGTGTTATGTTGGGATAAGTGAGCGTTGATGTGTTATGTTGGGATAAGTGAGCGTTGATGTGTTATGTTGGGATAAGTGGGCGTTGATGTGTTATGTTGGGATAAGTGAGCGTTGATGTGTTATGTTGGGATAAGTGAGCGTTGATGTGTTCTGTTGGGATAAGTGAGCGTTGATGTGTTATGTTGGGATAAGTGAGCGTTGATGTGTTATGTTGGGATAAGTGAGCGTTGATGTGTTCTGTTGGGATAAGTGAGCGTTGATGTGTTCTGTTGGGATAAGTGAGCGTTGATGTTTATGTTGGGATAAGTGAGCGTTGATGTGTTATGTTGGGATAAGTGAGCGTTGATTTGTTATGTTGGGATAAGTGAGCGTTGATGTGTTATGTTGGGATAAGTGAGCATTGATGTGTTATGTTGGGATAAGTGAGCGTTGATGTGTTATGTTGGGATAAGTGAGCATTGATGTGTTATGTTGGGATAAGTGAGCGTTGATGTGTTATGTTGGGATAAGTGAGCGTTGATGTGTTCTGTTGGGATAAGTGAGCGTTGATGTGTTATGTTGGGATAAGTGAGCGTTGATGTGTTATGTTGGGATAAGTGAGCGTTGATGTGTTCTGTTGGGATAAGTGAGCGTTGATGTGTTCTGTTGGGATAAGTGAGCGTTGATGTTTATGTTGGGATAAGTGAGCATTGATGTGTTATGTTGGGATAAGTGAGCGTTGATGTGTTATGTTGGGATAAGTGAGCGTTGATGTTTATGTTGGGATAAGTGAGCATTGATGTGTTATGTTGAGATAAGTGAGCGTTGATGTGTTCTGTTGGGATAAGTGAGCGTTGATGTGTTATGTTGGGATAAGTGAGCGTTGATGTGTTATGTTGGGATAAGTTAGCGTTGATGTGTTATGTTGGGATTTGCAATTTGATATTCTGCTTATCAGTCCAACACATCCGACTTCAGCGCGGAATTTTTGAGCGCCAGGTTGCCTTCCTTCTTAGTTCACTATTTGCTTAAGGGATCAGATCCAGGTAGTCTGTTTCCAGGCGCACCACTGGGAGGTGGAGAGGAGTCTTTACAGCTCATGTCTTTGCCTGTCTTAATACAAGTAATGTCAGCTGTGAGCCACAGACTGCTCTCAGGCCAGTTTGTTGGTGGACATCTTCAATCCCATGGAGTGCCTTATTTACAAAGTGCCTTATCGTTGTAAAATTTATCAACTGTTTCCTCGAGACTGTCTGCTGTTGGTGCATTAAGTTGTATGAGATTTATGTCTATTGGCTTTCCATTCAATTTCACTAAAATCTATTGGCTTTCCATTCAATTTCACTAAAATCTATTGGCTTTCCATTCAATTTCACTAAAAATCTATTGGCTTTCCATTCAATTTCACTAAAATCTATTGGCCTTCCATTTAATTTCACTAAAATCTATTGGCTTTCCATTCAATTTCATTAAAATCTATTGGCTTTCCATTCAATTTCACTAAAAGGACTCTGTCAGATATTGGGTAAAAGCCTTTCACTGTTCTTGCTCTTTCTGCATCCAAGATGATACCTACTCTTCTTTGGTGTTCAGTACCTCCATAATAGATTGTTTTATGTTTATCAGAATATATCTCCCCTGATCCGGTGTATCTCATTTCGCAAAGTCCCAATAAATGTAAACCCATTCTTTTCATTTCCTGTTTGATGTTTTCCAGTTTACCCTTCTGCATGAGTGTTCTCGTATTCCAAGTACATGTCCCTATCTTTAGAGTCTGTTTTATCTTTATTTTGCTCAAAGTAGCTTCATGACGATCGATCATCACCTGTAGCACATGATGTCCCATACCGAACGAGGCTTTTCCATTGGAATCCCCCTTAACGTTGTCGTGATTTCTATTATTATGGCGATTCATGATTGTACAAAGAAATTACGACGGTGGTTTTCTGCTGCCTTCCGTCGGTTTGTTTACGGTTGGCTCCGCTAGCCTTTGACTAAAAAGTCTCACCCACAAGGCAGTGGGGTTGTTTTACTTCAGGGTACCCTCCCTTAGCCTTTTACTCTCCCGAGCACACCTGCAAGGCAGCAGGGCAGCCGCAGGTTGTACTGTTTCCTGCATACAGTAACAGGTCAAATTACCCGACCTGACAGATTGCTATTTTCTACTGACATGATAATATACACATATTGTCGTCTAGTGACGCTGGTGTTCTGTAATCTGTTTATCTGCTACAGACAATACTTCCATGCTCTTTATAAGTTATACTTGAATCTGACTGAGGTCACTTTACACCCATTTTTGTTAATTTGCCAACCTCATCATTTCCAGCAGTGTCACAGTTGCATGAAATCCTCTAAAGCACAGCTTCATCAGCAACACGGACAGCTTGTAGGATGTTGCTTTTCATAGACGACTCTGGTCTTTCTTTCTGTTACACTGTAGTACTGAAGCTGATGATAGAGCATCCATGAAGAAGATGATTTGTTTTCTTAGCTTTCCTCATTTTGAGAATGTTACTCACAATTTTAAAAGCTTATGTTTGACATTTACTATAGATGTTTTCATTTGCCACCAAAGGCCTTTTCTGTGAGTGTCAATTCTTAGGCTCTTGAAGATTCCTCTATCAATTATTTCTTGCTTTGGCACTCATATGTGTATGTACTTTCTCTCTCTCTCTCTCTCTCTCTCTCTCTCTCTCTATATATATATATATATATATATATATATATATATATATATATATATATATATATATATATATCTTACCTCTTATGCCAAACACCATCAAGAAGATTGATCGTTTCTGACAGATCACCGAGGTTTGCTTCACACATAATAGTTTGTGTGGCTTTTGTTGTTCTTTTTTTCATTTTTTAAGCTCTTAGCAGTTTTCCTCTGTTGTTGTATCTTGTTGAAGATGATTGCTGCAGGATGTTGTTTGTTGTTGTGTTGTATGCCCAAACCACTTGCCTGTTTTGTTTTATGCATTGCATAAATGGTGTTACACCTAATCTACAAGTCCAGATTTTTAACAAACTCTTGTTATAGGATATACAACTTAACATTGTCACTTCATTTTATTTAGATCCCATCTGGTGCCTTCTCAGCATCTACAATTGGTTTAAATACACACAACGCTTGATTTTTTTTTGGTTGTTTGCCTTGACATTAAATTCTGATTTACTGTTATTTAGCCATCTCTTGAAAATTGCTTTCACATTGAGGACAATGCCACGGAGGCGAAGGCGCGACTCACAACAGCAGAGCTGGAAGTTGTCAGCGACCCACAGCTGATGGCTTGTGCCAGGATCGGTGAACCAGAACCATCCAGACCCTGCTCAACCTCTCCGTGGTGCCTCTAGTAACAGACTAATCTGCCTAGTCTGGCCAAGCGAGTCGCGATCGAAAAGAGAAGACAACCCGGTACTCAAAAATGTGTTGAAGTCGGATGTGTTAGGCAGAAAAGCGCAAATATCACAGTTATACTGCAAACCACAACACAACGCAGACACGCCCACTTAACGTCCTTTTAAGGACAGATGATGGAGAGGTGTACTCCTTTAGTCATCGGGCAAACACAAGCAAGCAAGCAAGGACAATGCCACTAATGGATGACATTGAAAATTAAGGGAAAGAAAATAATAAATGGCACCATCCAAAAGTGGCCACCTACAGACCAAACTCCAGTACATCAGGGAATCATAGGAGGAAGAGGTATGTATTACAGCACTCAGAACAAATGACAAATAAACAATAGAAAAAAACAAAGAACAATATATGGTCCGAAGGAGGATCCGTACTACATGGCACTGCACCTTGCCACGAGAAGCCGAACGCTTGGGAACACTGCCACTCAGCTAATTAAAAACTGACTAAACTAAAAAAAAACTAACTTGTTTTGTTGTTGTTGTTGTTGTTTAGTTGTCTTTTTTTCTGAGTGCTGTAAATACATACCTCTTCCTCCTATGATTCCCTGAATTATCGCCTCTGAAGTTTCCCTCTATAATAATATTCATTTATTATTATTTGTTTCCAGTACATCACCTTTTTGGACAACCAAAACATCTATATATTGACTATTGTTGACAGTTCCTGGTTTATTGTAGCCTCGTTTATCAGCTTGAATCAACTCTAACACAGAATGAGGACAAGTAATCTTCGTCAACAACAATCAACGACAAACGTGGTCATCCATCTTGCAGCAGTTTTATCCACCAAGCCAAGCGTATTTGTTGACAAACACCAGACAGGCCAATAGTTATTAACCCTCTACTACCCATACCAGAACAGACTTCCTGGGCAGAGGAATCAGGATTATCAATACAAATACGGACAGAAGTGAAAGGAATAGTTGACAAAGAGGAACAGAATAGTCTACAGCGAAAAACAATAACTCTCAGTTTCCTGGATAAAGAATACCCACACGACCTACAGATTCTTGTGTACACAGATGGATCAGCACAGAATGCTGTAAACAATGGGGGAGCAGGTGCATATATAGAGTACCCAAATTACACTAGAGATATGAATAAAATAGCAACAGGGAAATATTGTCACAATTATGATGCAGAAATACAAGCAATAAAGTTGGCAATAGAAAAACTGATGAACAGTAATCTTAGCCCGCAGCCTATAGTGTTTTTTGACAGATGCAAGATCAGTACTCCAGGCACTACAATCCAGAAAATTACCACATCTGCAGACCTTATTGACTGAACTCTGCAAGCATCACAGGGTTGCCCTGCAGTTGATCCCATCTCACTGTGGAATACCAGGAAATGAGACAGCAGATCAGTTGGCAAAGGAAGGTTCAACATGCACACAACTAGATACACCGGTTACATACCATCATAAGAAACAGATAATGAAATCAATCAGAAGACCACAAGTCCCAAATCAGGATGCCTTTCATAATATGAATAGATCTGAACAAGTTATCATTATACGCCTCAGAACAGGAGACAATCAACTCCATAGTCACATGTATACAAAATTCAAGATCGGCACATCAACTACTTGTACATGTGGACAGGCACCCCAGACTGCTGAACACATACTTCAAGACTGCACTGAATATAGTAGACTGAGGAAAATCCATTGGCCTTATATACAACACTACAGACAAAACTATATGGGCCACTGCAAGAATTACAAAAGACAGTAACATTTATACAGGAAACGACATTGAAGATATAGACAATACTTCGGACGAACGAAAGATAGATAGGTAGATCCATCTTGCAAATATTCAGCTTTTTCCTCTATTGCATGATCATGCCTTTTTGTAAATCAGAAATATTTTGTTTATGGCAGTTAACAAACCAGGATAAATAGAGATAATCAGGCAGACGTACACAGATTAGAGGAATAGAGACAAACAAGCAAATTTACTAACAAAGAAAACCTATAGATGTATCAGGAGAGAGTAGAATATAGCCATCAAAGACAATTAGAATATGGAGCTTTCCATTTTACGACAAAGACTAGTTTTACTTGTATGTAGCACAGATCAACAAGAGGGAAATAGTGAATTTATGCTTATGCACATCTAATGTAAGACATAAGATTGAATAATGACATTGTGTCAAGGAAGCTAACATTTGATCTAGCATGGGCATATGTCCACATTCTGACTCACCATCATCATCATGTGCCATACCGGTTGGTGTAGGCGATCATGTCCTTCCACAATCTTCTATCTACAGTGCATCGTATTAGTTCTGTTGTTGACTGTTTTCCATGCCATGACACCAAGCTATCCAGTATTTTCTCTCTTTGTTGTCCGCGACCTCACTTTCCTTTTATTTTGCCAGTTGTAACCAAGTATTCCATCTTTCCATTTCTCATGATGTGTCCGGAAAATGTTTTTGTTTTTTTTCTGACTAGGTTTAGAATATTTTAGAGTCCAGGATTACTATAAATATCAGACAATGTATACTAAGGCGGTTAGTAGTCATAGCTGCTGTAGTGAGTGGTAGCAGTAAATACGAAGTAGCTCTTTCCCAATGTACACTAAGGTGACTAGTAGTCATATCTACTGTAGTGAGTGGTAGCAGTAAATACGAAGTGAGCTCTTTCCCAACGTACACTAAGGTGACTAGTAGTCATAGCTACTGTAGTGAGTGGTAGCAGTAAATGCGAAGTAGCTCTTTCCCAATGTACACTAAGGTGACTAGTAGTCATAACTAACGTAGTGAGTGGTAGCAGTAAATACGAAGTAGCTCTTTCCCAATGTACACTAAGGTGACTAGTAGTCATAGCTACTGTAGTGAGTGGTAGCAGTAAATACGAAGTGAGCTCTTTCCCAATGTACACTAAGGTGACTAGTAGTCATAGCTACTGTAGTGAGTGGTAGCAGTAAATACGAAGTGAGCTCTTTCCCAATGTACACTAAGGTGACTAGTAGTCATAGCTACTGTAGTGAGTGGTAGCAGTAAATACGAAGTGAGCTCTTTCCCAATATACACTAAGGTGGCTATTAGGGTCTTTGCCATAGTAGTGGGAGCTGTTGTTTAGTCACTTATTGAGAGTTAGAAAGTTCTAATCAAAATAAGTCTTGAAAATCAGAAATTCTTAAACTGCGTACACTTTAAAAAGTCAACCAAGAGTCACAAAAATGCATTGTAAGCTCAAGGCTGGTGAGATCTTCATACAGGTAGTGACCACAAGAACAAGTTTTTGTCATCATATATATAGCACCTTTTGTAGCAGGAGATTAGCAGTTCTAAGTGTGAAGCCATCGTCTGCTCAATCTGTCATTTGCTAGCCCAGAATCAGGTTACTCAGCCTGACCAAATGAGTCATGATTAAAGAGGGAAGACAAAACAGGGTTCTAGAAATATGTCCTGATTAAAGAAGGAAGACAAACAGGGTTCTAGAAATATGTCCTGATTAAAGAAGGAAGACAAACTGGGTTCTAGAAATATGTCCTGATTAAAGAAGGAAGACAAACTGGGTTCTAGAAATATGTCCTGATTAAAGAAGGAAGACAAACTGGGTTCTAGAAATATAGCTTGATTAAAGAGGGAAGACAAACTGGGTTCTAGAAATATGTTCTGATTAAAGAGGGAAGACAAACTGGGTTCAAGAAATATAGCTTGATTAAAGAGGGAAGAGAAACTGGATTCTAGAAATATGTCCTGATTAAAGAGGGAAGACAAACTGGGTTCTAGAAATATGTTCTGATTAAAGAGGGAAGACAAACTGGGTTCAAGAAATATAGCTTGATTAAAGAGGGAAGAGAAACTGGATTCTAGAAATATGTCCTGATTAAAGAGGGAAGACAAACTGGGTTCTAGAAATATGTTCTGATTAAAGAGGGAAGACAAACTGGGTTCAAGAAATATAGCTTGATTAAAGAGGGAAGAGAAACTGGATTCAAGAAATATGTTCTGATTAAAGAGGGAAGACAAACTGGGTTCAATAAATATGTTCTGATTAAAGAGCGAAGACAAACTGGGTTCAAGAAATATGTCCTGATTAAAGAGGAAGACAAACTGGTTTCTAGAAATATGTCCTGATTAAAGAGGGAAGACAAACTGGGTTCCAGAAATAATTCTTGACAAAGTTTGAGGTGCTGGGCTGGAAGGCACAGCAGTGGGAACAACAAATGTCTTTTTCATGGCAAAAGTTTGAGAAGATTGAAATTGATGTTTGCATTGACTTGACTTTTCTCTTATACAATTATGTGATGCATGTGTGTTGACATTTTTATTGTTTCTTTCCTGTAGTCATATTTGAATAGACTTTGAATTTTGTTTTACAACAATTATTTGGGGGGGGGGATGTCTTGTGAAGATTTAAAAAAAAATTGAAAATGTGGTTTCTTCATGGTGTTACCATCCATTGGTTTCTGAGTAGTGAGATCTGATGTCTATCCCTCTATGAGTAGTGAGATCTGATGTCTATCCCTCTCTGAGTAGTGAGATCTGATGTCTATCCCTCTATGAGTAGTGAGATCTGATGTCTATCTCTCTCTGAGTAGTGAGATCTGATGTCTATCCCTCTCTGAGTAGTGAGGTCTGATGTCTATCTCTCTCTGAGTAGTGAGGTCTGATGTCTAACCCTCTCTGAGTAGTGAGGTCTGATGTCTATCTCTCTCTGAGTAGTGAGGTCTGATGTCTATCTCTCTCTGAGTAGTGAGGTCTGATGTCTAACCCTCTCTGAGTAGTGAGGTCTGATGTCTATCTCTCTCTGAGTAGTGAGGTCTGATGTCTAACCCTCTCTGAGTAGTGAGATCTGATGTCTATCCCTCTCTGAGTAGTGAGATCTGATGTCTAGCCCTCTCTGAGTAGTGAGATCTGATGTCTAGCCCTCTCTGAGTAGTGAGATCTGATGTCTAGCCCTCTCTGAGTAGTGAGATCTGATGTCTATCTCTCTCTGAGTAGTGAGATCTGATGTCTATCTCTCTCTGAGTAGTGAGATCTGATGTCTATCCCTCTCTGAGTAGTGAGATCTGATGTCTAGCCCTCTCTGAGTAGTGATATCTGATGTCTAGCCCTCTCTGAGTAGTGAGATCTGATGTCTAGCCCTCTCTGAGTAGTGAGATCTGATGTCTAGTCCTCTCTGAGTAGTGATATCTGATGTCTAGCCCTCTCTGAGTAGTGAGATCTGATGTCTATCCATCTCTGAGTAGTGAGATCTGATGTCTAGTCCTCTCTGAGTAGTGATATCTGATGTCTAGCCCTCTCTGAGTAGTGAGATCTGATGTCTATCCATCTCTGAGTAGTGAGAATCTGATGTCTAGCCCTCTCTGAGTAGTGAGATCTGATGTCTAGCCCTCTCTGAGTAGTGATATCTGATGTCTAGCCCTCTCTGAGTAGTGAGATCTGATGTCTATCCATCTCTGAGTAGTGAGAATCTGATGTCTAGCCCTCTCTGAGTAGTAGTGAGATGTGATGTCTAGCCCTCTCTGTGTAGTGAGTTCTGATGTCTAGCCCTCTCTGAGTAGTGAGATCTGATGTCTAGCCCTCTCTGAGTAGTGAGATCTGATGTCTAGCCCTCTCTGTAGTGAGATCTGATGTCTAGCCCTCTCTGTGTAGTGAGATCTGATGTCTAGCCCTCTCTGAGTAGTGAGATGTGATGTCTAGCCCTCTCTGTAGTGAGATCTGATGTCTAGCCCTCTCTGTGTAGTGAGATCTGATGTCTAGCCCTCTCTGAGTAGTGAGATGTGATGTCTAGCCCTCTCTGTAGTGAGATCTGATGTCTAGCCCTCTCTGTAGTGAGATCTGATGTCTAGCCCTCTCTGAGTAGTGAGATGTGATGTCTAGCCCTCTCTGTAGTGAGATCTGATGTCTAGCCCTCTCTGAGTAGTGAGATCTGATGTCTAGCCCTCTCTGTAGTGAGATCTGATGTCTAGCCCTCTCTGAGTAGTGAGATGTGATGTCTAGCCCTCTCTGTAGTGAGATCTGATGTCTAGCCCTCTCTCTGTAGTGAGATCTGATGTCTAGCCCTCTCTGTGTAGTGAGATCTGATGTCTAGTCTTCTTGGAATATGCCAAAAAAAACAGGAGGTCCCATGTGAACTCACAAAGAAGAAACTTTGGCAGTTAAACATAGAAAAGAGTAGGCCAAAAATGGTCTCTGCCCAGGCAAAACTTGTTAAGCAAATCTGCCTATGCTGAAGATGGATGTACTGGGCCTAAAAGTGCAAATATTGCTGTTTAGCTATAAACTAGTGATACAACACATCCAAGCCCACTTAACGGGTGAAGACAAAGAAGAACAGACTCCAGGATAAATTACTATGTTAACATGTTTTATAGGATCAAATATTCCAGTATCCTATATGAATGTTTAATAGTTTTCTCTCTCTCTTTATCTATCTTTTGTGTGCCTGTGTACAGTTTATCTACTAATTCCTATTCACCTGATTTGGTGAAGGTCTGAGGTGAGCCATCTCACATGTCTCATGATCTCTCAGTGTTGATATTTGAAAAGATTCAGAACAGACATCTCCAGCTTGAGTGGATGACATGTAAAGAAGCCTCAAATTTTAAGTGATTTGTAGTAGTATGTCAGTCATAGTTGGCTATAGTAGCATCCATCAGTCATAGTTGGCTATAGTAGCATCAGTTAGTCATAGTTGGCTATAGTAGCATCCATCAGTCATAGTTGGCTATAGTAGCATCAGTTAGTCATAGTTGGCTATAGTAGCATCCATCAGTCATAGTTGGCTATAGTAGCATCAGTTAGTCATAGTTGGCTATAGTAGCATCCATCAGTCATAGTTGGTAATAGTGGCATCAGTTAGTCATAGTTGGCTATAGTAGCATCCATCAGTCATAGTTGGCTATAGTAGCATCCATCAGTCATAGTTGGCTATAGTAGCATCAGTTAGTCATAGTTGGCTATAGTAGCATCCATCAGTCATAGTTGGCTATAGTAGCATCAGTTAGTCATAGTTGGCTATAGTAGCATCCATCAGTCATAGTTGGTAATAGTGGCATCAGTTAGTCATAGTTGGCTATAGTAGCATCCATCAGTCATAGTTGGCTATAGTAGCATCCATCAGTCATAGTTGGCTATAGTAGCATCAGTTAGTCATAGTTGGCTATAGTAGCATCCGTCAGTCATAGTTGGCTATGGTAGCATCAGTTAGTCATAGTTGGCTATAGTAGCATCCGTCAGTCATAGTTGGCTATGGTAGCATCAGTTAGTCATAGTTGGCTATAGTAGCATCCGTCAGTCATAGTTGGCTATAGTAGCATCCGTCAGTCATAGTTGGCTATAGTAGCATCCGTCAGTCATAGTTGGCTATAGTAGCATCCATCAGTCATAGTTGGCTATAGCAGCATCCATCAGTCATAGTTGGCTATAGTAGTATTCATCAGATATAGTTGGCTATAGTAGCCTCCGTCAGGTACAATTACCTTATTTTTTTTTCAGTGCCTCATGGAAATGTTTTTTCTTTTCTTTCTCCGTGTATTCTCTTTCTCTATGAATCTCTCTGTTTCTTGCTGGAGTTGGACCTTTAGAGTGTGTTTCCAAAGTTTGCGGTCTGCAGCTATGTCTTCCCACTCCGCAGGGTTTATGTTCTGAGTCTTTATGTTACATTTACATACATCTATAAATCTGAGTTTTGGGCGCCCCCTAGTTCTTTTGCCATCTGCTAGTTGTCCATATAGTATATCTTTTGGTATGCTGACATACTTCATAAGGTGTAAGTAGCCAAGTGAGTGTAACCTACATTTTTTGAGCAGCGTGTAGATGTTTGGGCGGCCTATGTGAGTGAGGACCTCCACGTTTGTCACTTTGTGTTTGTATGAAAGTAGTTTGTATGAAAATTTGTGTGAAAGAGGTTTGTATGAAAGTTTATATGAAATAAGTTTGTATGAAAGAAATGTGTATGTCACATGGTTCATGGCAACAAAAGAGCTGATGACTGTCCACGGGTTTGTCTGTGAAGGAGATGTTACAAGGGTAATATTTTGAAAGCTTTCAATGACCGCATGTTGATAACTGACACAGCTATCTGTGAATACACGATCTTGATTTTGTAAAACTTCCATCAAATGAGTAGAAGTGACAGCTTGTAGGTGTAAGCGGGGGGGGGGGGGGGGGGGGGGGGGGGGCATGCACATCCAGTGAGCTACTAGAACTATTGCTGTGGACATACTTCATCATCTGCTGAAAGCAAACTAACACCTAAGGTTCCTCCTGGAGTGTAGTGATGACTGTCTTCTTCAATTTTCAAGTCTTAATATCATGCAAACGAGTCTTTGTCCTGTTGATGGAAGGGTAAAAACATAATGACACAAGATGAACTTGACTCTTTGTTCTGCTGATGGAAGGGTAGAAACATCATGACACAAGATGAACTTGACCCTTTGTTCTGCTGATGGAAGGGTAGCAACATCATGACACAAGATGAACTTGACTCTTTGTCCTTTTGATGGAAGGGTAAAAAACATCATGACACAGGATGAAGTTGACTCTTTGTTCTGCTGGTGGAAGGGTAAAAACATCATGACACAGGATGAAGTTGACTCTTTGTTCTGCTGATGGAAGGGTAAAAACATCATGACACAGGATGAACTTGATTCTTTGTCCTATTGATGGAAGGGTAAAAACATCATGATACAGGATGAACTTGATTCTTTGTCCTATTGATGGAAGGGTAGAAACATCATGACACAAGATGAACTTGATTCTTTGTCCTATTGATGGAAGGGTAAAAACATCATGACACAAGATGAACTTGATTCTTTGTTCTGCTGATGGAAGGGTAGAAACATCATGACACAGGATGAACTTGATTCTTTGTCCTATTGATGGAAGGGTAAAAACATCATGACACAGGATGAACTTGACTCTTTGTTCTGCTGATGGAAGGGTAGAAACATCATGACACAAGATGAACTTGACTCTTTGTTCTGCTGATGGAAGGGTAAAAACATCATGACACAGGATGAAGTTGACTCTTTGTTCTGCTGATGGAAGGGTAGAAACATCATGACACAAGATGAACTTGACTCTTTGTTCTGCTGATGGAAGGGTAAAAACATCATGGCACAGGATGAACTTGATTCTTTGTCCTATTGATGGAAGGGTAAAAACCACATCATGACACCAAATGAGCTTGTCGCAAGGTCAGTAATCATATGTACACATGTGTCCAGATTTTTCTCCAAAACTTTCATCGTGGCTCACACACTCCATGTTCAGCTGGCTGGATTTTGGTTTGACGTAGGATTTTTCCCTCTCATACAGTGGATGCTAGCCAGGGCTGTTGAGCCACTCTGCTCGTATAGTGGAGTTAACTTTAAACCTTGTATCAATGTCAAAGAAAAATTAACAATAAAGTTTCACTTTTATAAACACTCATACGAAATATATCAACTACAGAAAATCAATTTGTGATGTATAAATGGTAGATGGAATGTTTATTTCATGGGGGATTGGATGTTTCTGGAATGTATGCATATTTTCCATATGCAATGTATTACAAATAATTCATTCACAATTACAAAATTTTGTTAATATTAAAAATAACAGAGGTAATCACTATATCAACAATAATTATTGAAATTCTTGAAATATAATTGTCATTACGCATTCTGTGTTTATAAAAACTATGCCATATATTTATTTTGTGCATCCCTTCTACAAATGCTTGTCTTATTTATTTTATAACTTGGTTTAATTTTTGGCTTACATGTAAAAATTATGACAAAGCAATCAAACCATATGCATAGATGATTTCAACACGAGGGAAAAGCATTTTTGACTTATTTACATACAACTGTACAAAATGCAACATCAAAAAACATAATAAAAAAAAAAACACTAATTCAAACTTGTTTCCTTTCAAAAGAGTCAGGTTGTCTGCAATAAAAATTCAGTGTAAACAAAAAAATTGTAAAAATATATTAAATTCAAATGTAACCTTGTATTTCCTCTTCCACCCACCCCTCCCCACAAAAAAAAGGCCAAAGTGAAACATACAAATATATGCTTAAACATGCATGTCACATAAAAATATTTTACAGTCTCCACTAATTCTGAAAAATAAAAAAAAATAAGAAAGAAAAATTGTTTAAATAAACCTTAGCTATGGAAAGTATAGCATTCTAAGTGTCATTAAATCAAGAAGCATATATTTTTAAGAAAATAAACATACAGGACATTAATTCTACATGGTTTACAGGTACATACATATTCAGATTTGTATAAAGATACATTTTAACTTGATTGCCCCATATGTTGAGAATTTTCTAGAAAATGTCACTTCTCCAATGTCTCCAAAAATGAAAACCTGTTAAATGCAGAGAAATTATTTGATTGTTGCACCCACAAAACTTAGTGAAACACTAACTTATGTTTTCACATCTTTGTTGTTACCTACCGAGTGTGTATGTTACCCACTTGGTATGTGTGAAGACCCTTGGTTCATGTGAGACCCACTTGGACATTAAAAAGTACCCATATTATTCCAAAGGCATCAACATCATCTTCTTCTCCCTTTCAACTCCCTGTGGAGCACATGTCTCAACAAATGCTTTCCAAGCTGTCCTTTTTGGTGTCACTCTTCTTCACCTCTGCTTCCATTTGTCTTCTTCAAGTATATATGGTCATCTTCTTGTCTCTTCCACTAGGGATGCCAACAAGGACCTGTCTTGTCTTAGTTGGCTTCTGTGGTGTCTGCCCTATACAGCATGTAATAATCTCAATTAGCTTCTGTGGTGTCTGCCCTATCCAGCGCCATGTTTTTGTGGCTTCTCTTCGCCATGGAAACCTACAGGGTAAGAGAAACCACATAGAGAAGAGCAACCATAAAAAGTCTTAAAGCTTTGGCTTTGGAAGGAAATAGAGAAATATCCAAGAATAAGGATGAATGGAGAGACATTGTCCATGACCCATACTTCTAAAAAAGGTCTGACTGGATTTGTTCTAAATAATCTTCCCATGTTTATCTGATCTTGAGACACAGAAATTAGAAGAAATATTAAATATTATATTTCCATATGTGGTCGAAAAGTGTCAGAAGAACAGAAATGGGAAGAATACATTTTATGATGTCATAAGCAGGTTGTTCCGTTTCTGAAATGTTCGCATGCAAGTTAGACAAAGAATTGTATTCATGTCATTAATAACTAATTCCTGTTATAAGATCCATGAAAAAAATACACATAAGTGCACAAACACAACCAACAAGTTGTTGGAACATGAAATGATCAAGTCATGGCACTAAATTAAAGAAATCTGGCACTGGCCAAAATAAAGAATCATGAGGTAGCTAATGTTTTCACAAAACAAGGAAACACCTGAAGACTAGATGGGGAGTCAGTAAGAACAAAGATAGAATAGCTTTTATTGGTATAAACAATGTTTGGAGATCAACTAGTAAAACACAACTAAAACTAAGAATGTTAGAAGATCAACTAGTAAAACACAACTAAAACTAAGAATGTTAGAAGATCAACTAGTAAAACACAACTAAAACTAAGAATATTAGAAGATCAACTAGTAAAACACAACTAAAACTAAGAATGTTTGGAGATCAACTAGTAAAACACAACTAAAACTATGAATGTTTGGAGATCAACTAGTAAAACACAACTAAAACTAAGAATGTTAGAAGATCAATCAGTAAAACACAACCACTAAAACTGAGAATGTTTGTGATCAACTAGTAAAACACAACTAAAACTAAGAATGTTAGAAGATCAATCAGTAAAACACAACCACTAAAACTAAGAATGTTTGTGATCAACTAGTAAAACACAACCACTAAAACTAAGAATGTTTGTGATCAACTAGTAAAACACAACCATTAAAACTAAGAATGTTTGTGATCAACTAGTAAAACACAACCACTAAAACTAAGAATGTTTGTGATCAACTAGTAAAACACAACCACTAAAACTAAGAATGTTTGTGATCAACTAGTAAAACACAACCACTAAAACTAAGAATGTTTGTGATCAACTAGTTAAACACAACCACTAAAAGTAAGAATGTTTGTGATCAACTAGTAAAACACAACCACTAAAACTAAGAATGTTTGTGATCAACTAGTAAAACACAACCACTAAAACTAAGAATGTTTGTGATCAACTAGTAAAACACAACCACTAAAACTAAGAATGTTTGTGATCAACTAGTAAAACACAACCACTAAAACTAAGAATGTTTGACAGATGAGTACTTGCATTGGATGGATCAGAATGGTAGAACACTACAAAATGAAACATCAAGACTTGTTCTGTCCTTATTTGACAACCTACCTGAAAACTCTTCTTCTTTGTGTTCCCCCATTAGGTGGGTGTGGATTGGTTGTGTTGCTAATCTAGGACATAGCCACAATATCTGAGTCTTTCATAATCTAGAACATTCTTTCATAATCTGTTTTTTTACCAATTAGGGCTAGACATCAGATCTTACAGCCCAGAGACTGGGGGGAGGGTAGAGCCATGAAGAAACCACGGGTTTGATTTTTAAAAAAATTCCCACCGCCTGTGGTGGGAATCGAACCCAGGACCTTCCTGTCCAGAGGCTAATGTCTTACCTCTAGACCACCCAGTCCTCCTTCCTGAGACCAACTCTCATTATATTTTCTATCTATCTATTGACCTTTCAAGCCGTAGCCGGCCCATAGGGCGTAGTCCCAGATACTCTTTCTCTTATCTAAACTTTATTCTAGCTGTTTTCAATCCTTGTAAAGATCTTTTATCAAATCTCGCCATTGTCTCTGTTCTGTGCAAGCAAACTCTATCTCATTGAGTGAGCCGATTCCTGCTGCTGTTGCCTCTCTGATAAATGTTCTTCTTAGTGTCTCACTGGGTCGGCCTCTTTTCCTCGTACCTGTTGTTTCCCAAATGAGGGCTTGCTTTGTTATTTGGTTATTATCTCTCCTCATCACATTATATTTTAGTCAAACAAAATTTACAATTAAAAATTGCTGAGACTACAACCAAACGGAGATTATACACTGTTCTTGCGCTGAGATAGATCATGTACATAGAGGAGATTGTACACAGTTCTGACACTGAGATAGGCCATGTACATAGAGGAGATTGTACACAGTTCTGACACTGAGATAGGCCATGTACATAGAGGAGATTGTACACAGTTCTAACACTGAGATAGGCCATGTACATAGAGGAGATTGTACACAGTTCTGACACTGAGATAGGCCATGTACATAGAGGAGATTGTACACAGTTCTAACACTGAGATAGGCCATGTACATAGAGGAGATTGTACACAGTTCTGACACTGAGATAGGCCATGTACATAGAGGAGATTTTACACAGTTCTGACACTGAGATAGGCCATGTACATAGAGGAGATTTTACACAGTTCTGACACCGAGATAGGCCATGTACATAGAGGAGATTTTACACAGTTCTGACACTGAGATAGCCCATGTACATAGAGGAGATTGTACACAGTTCTGACACTGAGATAGGCCATGTACATAGAGGAGATTGTACACAGTTCTGACACTGAGATAGACCATGTACATAGAGGAAAATGTACACAGTTCTGACACTGATATAGACCATGTACATAGAGGAGATTGTATACAGTGTTGACTCTGAGATAGACCATGTACATAGAGGAAAATGTACACAGTTCTGACACTGAGATAGCTGAGTGTGGACCAAAACTTTGCCACAGTTACCATGAAAATTTGTTGTCAACAAGAACTAACTAGGAACAACACATTTAAGTTGTTAATTAATTTAGTTCAAGATGCTAGTTGTATTTGATTTGTGGTGAACATGAGAACAAGCTTTCTTACAGTTGGTGGTTGTTGTTGTTAATTAATCTAGTTCAAGATGCTAGTTGTATTTGATTTGTGGTGAACATGAAAACAAGCTTTCTTATAGTTGGTGGTTGTTGTTGTTAATTAATCTAGTTCAAGATGCTAGTTGTATTTGATTTGTGGTGAACATGAGAACAATCTTTCTTACAGTTTGTGGTTGTTGTTGTTAATTAATCTAGTTCAAGATGCTAGTTGTATTTGATTTGTGGTGAACATGAGAACAATCTTTCTTACAGTTTGTTGTTGTTGTTGTTAATTAATCTAGTTCAAGATGCTAGTTGTACTTGGTTTGTGGTGAACATGAGAACAAGCTTTCTTACAGTTGGTGGTTGTTGTTAATTAATCTAGTTCAAGATGCTAGTTGTATTTGATTTGTGGTGAACATGAGAACAATCTTTCTTACAGTTTGTGGTTGTTGTTGTTAATTAATCTAGTTCAAGATGCTAGTTGTATTTGATTTGTGGTGAACATGAGAACAAGCTTTCTTACAGTTTGTTGTTGTTGTTGTTAATTAATCTAGTTCAAGATGCTAGTTGTACTTGGTTTGTGGTGAACATGAGAACAAGCTTTCTTACAGTTTGTGGCTACAAGGGTTATGAGCTGATGTCTCTGTTATTGAATTGAAAATATAATTCATTTTGTTTACAAATTGTTATTATGAGCTCCCACTTATAAATATAACAAACATACAAACATAACATCTATCCATCAGGAGAAGTGTACAGTTGAGACAATGAGAAGATTAAAAAGCAAATTCAGCCATTATTATATTGTTCTTGGTCTGTTCATCATATTTTGCTGCCATTTGACATAAAAAAAATCGTTAGCAATATCCGTATGGCACATACAGAGACTTAAACTGACACAAAGTTTTAAAAAAATTAAATTATTTAAAAGCCATGCATTTTATCTTATAAACCATATATATATGCTTTGTACAATGAATGTCTTTAATACTTGCATGATTATCAGTTTGTTTGACAATAGTTACAGTGAGTACAAATTGTATTTTCATTACCTACGTGAATGTCTCTGTCTTGTACAGTTGTATAGAAAATGCAGTTAATTTGTAAAATGTTTATTGCAATAGGTGACTTCATTGCAGAAAGTATACTCCCACATACCCGAATGCTAATCTTCAAATATTTTCACTTTCTAATTTTGACAACACATCAACATAAATTAAACTGTTAACAATAGTGATAGACTTATATATGTTTCTGGAATGTAGAGACTCGTGTATCTTTATAGTAGCTTTCCTGGTTATATTAAAATTGCTGAGTGATATTGTTTTGTAGCACACCTGGTTAAGGCTGAAATTGCAGAGTTTTGATTGTACCTAGTAGTGGTATGGTTCACTCTCCTTTATTACTACCTATAGACTTGATAGTTGTTTTAATGCTCCCAAAGATTGATAGACCAGGCTTATCTTCTCGTCTTCCTTGTGAGTTTGATCTTTTTCTGGATGGTGATGTTGACCCAAGTCTCTGTTTTATCAAGTGTGTATTCTCAGATGTTAAAGTCTCATTTGAATCTGCTTTGGCTAAAGTTCTGATTGAAATAATGGATGGGGGCCGTAATGATTCGCTGGAAGCTCTTAAGTCTTCCCCACTTTCAAATATTGGGTCAAATCTAATGTAGGTTGAAGACTGAGTCTTTTGCTTAGCTTTATCTTTACTACTGGGTTTCATGAACCTTTTGTGTTCACTTTGTGAGGGTTTCTTTACCAGTCCTTCGGGGTCAGACTTTGTAGAAAGTTTTTTCTTTGCATGAGGAGTATTGACATTTTTGGCCTGATTGTATTTACCTCCAGATTTATCATAAAAATCTGGCTCGTTGGTGTATTGCTTTAGCTGGTCAATGTCTGTGATACCCATGCGACGTGAATCCCTTGAACCCCCCGTTTTTCCAGTCCACAAATTGCAAGAATCCATTCTGTTGTCTGTGATGATCACATCTTCCTCACATGTGGCTAGTCTGTATGAAGTGTTTCTACCTAAAGAGTCAGCAAGCAGCATGCTCTGTGTATGCCTAACTGCACATCTGTAAGAATCAGCTCTGCTGACAAAATCTTCTGTGTTCATAACAGGTGCGGGGACTGTCAAAGATTTTGAAAGTTGTTGTCGATGCATCCTTGAGTTGTTTTCTTGAGCACCATTTTTGCTGCTATTACTTAAGTAGTTGGTTGAGTTCTGCATTTTATTTGGGATTAAACTTGTTTCATCACTGTTGAGTGACATCGCTACACGGTAGGAGTCTGAGCGACTTCCTGAACCATTTGAATGAACAGACTCATTTGAATTTTCACGATGTAAGGCAGGCTGTGACAACTCTGTCTTTTGTATTTTGGAAATTAGCTGCTGGGTCGAACTAACAGAGAATTGGGAGTTAAGTGATTCATTGGATTGACTGGAAGTTTGTCTGACTCTGACTGTATTACCTTGCCTGACTGTGCTACTGCTCGTAGCTGGTTTTGCATTAAAGTCTGATAGAGTTGTCTTTGAGTCCCTGAGTTGAGGTTCTTTAATTGATGCCATCATTGAAGGGAAGCTGGATGATGAATGAACCTGGGAACAATGTTGAGGGTTTATTTGAGATGGAGAGTATGAGAATGTTTGTGCAGTCATGCTGGGCTGACTAGAAACAGACGGTGAACCATACCCACTGTCTGCTGGGCTGTACAGTTTATTGTCACTTTGGCGTCGCTTCACAGTGTTACAGCTGTCCTGGCTCTGGAATTCAGAGTTATTGTCAGCTCCACTGTTGCTGGAAGGGTTTATGGTTGAACTCATGTTAGGACTACTTCGCCTTCTTTCATTATGAGAAGATCTGGAAGCAGATTCTGTCACTTGTTGATAAGGTTTGCCAAAAAATGTTGATGAATTTGTGCCTTTGTGACTCTGAGATGAATGAAATAATGAGTCATCAGGGTGGAAGCAAGTCTTATCTGTTGTTTTATTATTCCTGAATTCTGGTCTAAGACCTGCTGAATCCGAAGCTGTTGTATTTGCAAACTTATTTCTATTATTATTGCTGTCACTGTCATTGACGCTGCTTATAGCAGTAATAGAGTTGTTACTCTTTTGTTCTACTGTTGGATGAGATGCTAAGGTCTTCCTTGTAATACTGGGCCCAGATTGTTGGAGAGATGAACTCAAGGTGGGTGCATACTGTGACTGCATAGATCCAGAGGTGGGAAGGGAATATCTCAATTGTTGGGATACTCCATATTCATCTTTATTATAGGTGGATGGAGCTATTGACAATGATGTTGCTGCTAGATTATAGTCTGATAATGAAGGCACGTTTGGTTGTTGAGCAGTGTTAGCAATGCTTGTCACCATTTGAAAAGAATCACTGGTAACAGATGTCTTTCTACTCAGAGAGGTTTTGCTAGTGTCACACTGTAAACTCACTGGTGCATGTTTTCGTATGGGTGTGGCCATAGGGGTGGGGTTAGGAGTGTCATCTGTATCCCAGTTGAGAGACAGTGAAGATCCAGATGATGATGAATCTGTCATGGTGACATGTGTTAAGCTGGATGAGTCAATGTCTGAGAGTGCAATAGTGCTGTTGCTGGTCAGTGTAGTCTCAGACTTGTCATGAGTAACCAGCGGAGCATCGAAGCTGTCCATGAGATCAATGAAAGTGCTTGAACTGGAATGGACAGTTGAGATTTCACTGGAAAAGAAATGAGTTGAGTGACGACTATGAGCAGGTGTGGATGATGTTGCTAACAGCTCTCCTGGGTGCAGCACCTATACAATGAAGAAATAATAAAATAAATTAAAGAAAAAAATCCATATAATCTTCGTTACATCACGATTCTGATAAAATAAATGCTTAATATAATGTCATAATATAAGTGAAAACGAACTACTGCAGACTAAACTGCAATATGTACAGAACATTAACATTTTGGAACACAGACGCATGCATATATGTTGAAAAAAAGTGTATACAAACACATGCATACATGTTGAAGAAAATTGTACACAAACACATGCATACATGTTGAAGAAAAGTGTACACAAACACAAGCATACATGTTGAAGAAAAGTGCACAAACACATATATACATGTTGAAGAAAAACAAAAGTGTACACAAACACATACATACATGTTGAAGAAAAGTGTGCACAAACACATATATACATGTTGAAGAAAAGTGTGCACAAACACATATATACATGTTGAAGAAAAACAAAAGTGTACACAAACACATATATACATGCTGAAGAAAAACAAAAGTGTACACAAACACATATATACATGTTGAAGAAAAACAAAAGTGTGCACAAACACATATATACATGCTGAAGAAAAACAAAAGTGTACACAACCACATATATACATGTTGAAGAAAAACAAAAGTGTACACAAACACATACATACATGTTGAAGAAAAACAAAAGTGTACACAAACACTTGTATACATGTTGAAGAAAGACAAAAGTGTACACAAAAACACACATACATGTTGAAAAGTGTACACAAGCACACACATACATGTTGAAGAAAAACAAAAGTGTACACAAACACAAGCATACATGTTGAAGAAAAACAAAAGTGTTAGCTCCACAAGAGGAGTAGAGTGACCTTACCCAAACTTCCAATTTGACAAATGATCCCAAAACACATGAAAAAAGAATCAACTTAGTCAATACATCATTAGATAAACAATATGAACAAAAACTAAACAAAGAGAATAACAGAAGAATTAAAACTTGTTGCTAAGTGATGGGGATAGCTCATAAAAAAGTAAAGAGCCCTGTCACGCCAAGTGGCATATAAGTAATATGGTGTTAGTGCCCATAATTTTTACAGACCTTCGGCACATGATTTTTGGGGTAATTTGGTTGGAATTGTGCCTGTGCCGCTTGTTTCCCAGAAAAAATCCGGTACCCATTTAAGGCTGGGTGAACTTAGGAGTCGATCAGGATCGAACCCGACCTCTTGTTCTTTGTAGTCCAGCACTAACTGAGCTATCACAGCTCCCTGACAGCACTTAACCACTGAGCTATCACAGCTCCCTGACAGCACTAACCACTGAGCTATCACAGCTCCCTGACAGCACTTAACCACTGAGCTATCATGACTCCCTGACAGCACTAACCACTGAGCTATCACGGCTCCCTGACAGCACTTAACCACTGAGCTATCATGACTCCCTGACAGCACTTAACCACTGAGCTATCATGGCTCCCTGACAGCACTTAACCACTGAGCTATCATGACTCCCTGACAGCACTAACCACTGAGCTATCATGACTCCCTGACAGCACTTAACCACTGAGCTATCATGACTCCCTGACAGCACTTAACCACTGAGCTATCATGACTCCCTGACAGCACTAACCACTGAGCTATCATGACTCCCTGACAGCACTTAACCACTGAGCTATCATGACTCCCTGACAGCACTTAACCACTGAGCTATCATGACTCCCTGACAGCACTAACCACTGAGCTATCATGACTCCCTGACAGCACTTAACCACTGAGCTATCATGACTCCCTGACAGCACTAACCACTGAGCTATCACGGCTCCCTGACAGCATTAACCACTAAGCTATCACGGCTCCCTGACAGCACTAACCACTGAGCTATCACAGCCCCCTGACGGCACTAACCACTGAGCTATCACAACTCCCTGACGGCACTAACCACTGAGCTATCACAGCTCCCTGACGGCACTAACCACTGAGCTATCACAGCTCCCTGACGGCACTAACCACTGAGCTATCACAGCTCCCTGACGGCACTAACCACTGAGCTATCACAGCTCCCTGACGGCACTAACCACTGAGCTATCACAGCCCCCTGACGGCACTAACCACTGAGCTATCACAGCTCCCTGACGGCACTAACCACTGAGCTATCACAGCTCCCTGACGGCACTAACCACTGAGCTATCATGGCTCCCTGACGGCACTAACCACTGAGCTATCACAGCTCCCTGACAGCACTTAACCACTGAGCTATCACGGCTCCCTGACAGCACTTAACCACTGAGCTATCACGGCTCCCTGACAGCATTAACCACTAAGCTATCACGGCTCCCTGACAGCACTAACCACTGAGCTATCACGGCTCCCTGACAGCACTAACCACTGAGCTATCACGGCTTCATGACAGCACTAACCACTGAGCTATCATGGCTCCCTGACAGCACTAACACTGAGCTATCATGGCTCTCTGACAGCACTAACCACTGAGCTATCATGGCTCCCTGACAGCACTAACCACTGAGCTATCACGGCTTCATGACAGCACTAACCACTGAGCTATCATGGCTCTCTGACAGCACTAACCACTGAGCTATCATGGCTCCCTGACAGCACTAACCACTGAGCTATCATGGCTCCCTGACAGCACTAACCACTGAGCTATCACATGTCCCTGACGGCACTAACCACTGAGCTATCACATGTCCCTGATGGCACTAACCACTGAGCTATCACAGCTCCCTGACAGCACTTAACCACTGAGCTATCACAGCTCCCTGACGGCACTAACCACTGAGCTATCACAGCTCCCTGACAGCACTAACCACTGAGCTATCACAGCCTCCTGACGGCACTAACCACTGAGCTATCACAACTCCCTGACGGCACTAACCACTGAGCTATCACAGCTCCCTGACGGCACTAACCACTGAGCTATCACAGCTCCCTGACGGCACTAACCACTGAGCTATCACAGCTCCCTGACGGCACTAACCACTGAGCTATCACAGCTCCCTGACGGCACTAACCACTGAGCTATCACAGCTCCCTGACGGCACTAACCACTGAGCTATCACAGCTCCCTGACGGCACTAACCACTGAGCTATCACAGCTCCCTGACGGCACTAACCACTGAGCTATCACAGCTCCCTGACGGCACTAACCACTGAGCTATCACAGCTCCCTGACGGCACTAACCACTGAGCTATCACAGCTCCCTGACGGCACTAACCACTGAGCTATCACAGCTCCCTGACGGCACTAACCACTGAGCTATCACAGCTCCCTGACGGCACTAACCACTGAGCTATCACAGCTCCCTGACGGCACTAACCACTGAGCTATCACAGCTCCCTGACGGCACTAACCACTGAGCTATCACAGCTCCCTGATGGCACTAGCCACTGAGCTATCACAGCTCCCTGACAGCACATAATCCAATGGATAAAAGTCTGTTAATCTCCAAGTCATGTGGCTTTGAATCATGGTGAGATCAAAGAGTTTTTTCTTTCAGATGTAAAATTAAAATTCTGATTAAAAAAAAAACACTTTATGCCAACTACACTGGGCATGTGGTCTAGCCCAAAAGTCCACTTGGTAGACACAAGAAATAGAATAGATAGCAAAAAGTTGAGAGCATAGACTTAACAAACATTATAGCAGAACTACAATTTGTTACTGAAAATACTTCAAAATGTGCTCATTTTGCACAAGTTAAATGTAGAGAATCGTATGGCTCTGCTACCACAAAGCTGTGTCACTACAGTCACAACTTTCCCATACCTGCCCTGTTAATTTGTCAACAAGTCAAGACAAAAGTGTGTACACTGTTCCTGTTACAAGCTGATTGTGAGTTATTCACTTCCACCCACAAAATGCACTTGTTCTTCCCTAACACAGTTGTTGATTAAGCACATTTCCTTCTCTCTCTCTCATTCTCTCTATCTCTCTGTCACTCACACTTTCTGTCTCTCTTTCTCATGTTTGTATATTATTATGAAAGTAAGACCCATAGTTATATTATCATGAAAGTAGGACCCATAGTTATATTAAAGTAAGACCCATAGTTATATTATTATGCAAGTACGACTCATAATAATATTATCATGGCAGTAGGACCTATAGTTATATTATCATGGCAGTAGGACCTATAGTTATATTATCATGGCAGCAAGACCCATAGTTATATTATCATGGCAGCAAGACCCATAGTTATATTATCATGGCAGTAGGACCTATATTATCATGGCAGTAGGACCTATAGTTATATTATCATGGCAGTAGGACCTATAGTTATATTATCATGGCAGTAGGACCTATAGTTATATTATCATGGCAGTAGGACCTATAGTTATATTATCATGGCAGTAGGACCTATAGTTATATTATCATGGCAGCAAGACCCATAGTTATATTATCATGGCAGCAAGACCCATAGTTATATTATCATGGCAGTAGGACCTATAGTTATATTATCATACAAGTAGGACCTATAGTTATATTATCATGGCAGTAGGACCTATAGTTATGTAGTATTTATTGAAAAGAAAAACTAAAAGCTTACCATTGAGCGAGGTCTTGTTGAATCACGCCTGACCGTCATGGATCGTTGATAATGGTGTGACATTTCCTTGTGGGATAGTGATTCTCTATCGCCCATTGGTTGTTCATTGGTAGCACCATCTGCTTTAGTAAGTGACAGGGGTAGGGAAGGCTTGTGGCTGAGAGGGTGTGCATCAAATGTGCTTGTACCTGGAGATGAGCTACCCTCATCTGATGAAGAAAGCCTGGAAAGTGGCATCTGCACACTGTGAGGTGAATGAGCATCAAAGAGGTTTACTACTGGGTCAAAGTTCAAAACTTTTTGATTGCTAGAAATAGTTTTTGTTTTCACTTTCTCATTAGTTTTCAGAATTCCTGACTGCTGAGAATTTAAGCGTTTAACTCTGGGCCAGGAATTTGTTGTTTGGTCAAAATCATTTGAGATTTTTATGTTAGAATTTAGACTAGACCGAGGTAAGGTTCCTGATAGCCAGTTGTCTTTTCCTGAGAAAAGTTCCTCAACTTCAGAAGATTCAGCATTGAGACGTTCATCATCATCACTGGTGGTGCCAACACACCAGGATGGGAAGGTATGGGCAGAGATGCCTGTCTTCATTTTGAGCCTGGCATAAATGGTTTCATGATCTGAAGACTCTGAAGAAGTCTCAATACTGGTGGGACTATCATTTAAACTATTCAAGCCATCGTCACTAGCATTGGCTGTATCATTGCTGTTGATGCTTGTTGTTCTTGGTGGGGGTAGTGGGGGCACTTTCCTCTTTTTGTTTGTTTTCTTCTTTGCCTTAAGTGTGCCATATTCTCCATATTCAACTTCTCCATCAAGACCATTTGAGAAATCAATGTTGAGAGAATCAGATTCCTGGGCATCAGGGAAAAGATTGTCACTGAAAGACATTATTATATTTGGAGAAGAACTTAATGAAGAATCAGGAGTATTTTTTCCATCTGACTTGAGGATATAATTCTTCACTGTAGTACAACTTGTCACACTTTGCATGCTTCTAGACTCTCTAACCCTTGGCATCATTAAGTCATCATCCTCATCAACAAACAATGTGTTGGTACTTCTCTTCAATCCACTATCACTGTGAAAGGATGTATAAAACCCTTCCTGATCAACTGAGTAAACTGAGGACTCCCCATCATCTTCAAGTTCATTTCTTCTCTGCCTAAAATGTGTTCGGCCAGGAACCAGTACATCCAGATTGCGAATATTTTGTTTTGTCAGTCGTGACAAATTAGCCAAAGCTTCAGCACTAGTGGAGGTTACATCTCCTCTGTTAGCTGCTTGTTCAGCCAATGAACGAATCCAGTCTTCACTGTCAGTATTGGACACTGATTTTGTATCCGAGACGGATTCCGTACTTGCAGCATCACCCATGTACCCAGCATCCAGGCCATCTCTGAAAAATAAATGAGACCAACCATGAATAGACCAGAACATACAAATGTCAACAATTAACTTCTTCATTTAATGTATGGTGCAAGTGGCTAAATAGTTGTCAAAATACAAAATTGTACCTTTCATTCTCATTTAAAATAAACATGATTTATAATCATGGTGGGGTTTTAAAAATGTTATCCTTTAGGGCAGGGGTGGGCAACCTTTTATTTTCTAAGTGCCAAATCTAAAGACTATGAAGATGCTGAGGGCTTACCATCATCTTATGAAGCCATTATACAAATGACCTAATTTGCAAGCGATTGCAATGTACAAATCTTAGGGAATTGAGTGTATAAATCATTTTCAAATAAAGCACAAAGGCCAGTCAAAATAGCTCGGTGGGCTAGGTCTGGTCCATGGGCCGTATGTTGCCCCACCTCTATTTTAGGGGTAAAATAAAATCTGACCCAAATGTCTTAAATGTGATTGCACTGTGGCATTTATTCTACAACAACTCCATAGAAAACTCACTAAACTCTCTAAAAATTGAAGAAAAACCACATTTATAGTTTGTAGATGAGTGCTTGTAACATAGATCCTATGATCATACTGGAGAGATTGCCAGTAGTAAAGTTTATACAATTTTTAAGTTTATTTTCACCCATCCTTAAATGGGTACTGATGTTTTTTTCTGGGAAAGTAAAGCGCCATGGGCATAATACTGACCACATTACCCCAAAAATCATGTGGAGAAGGTCTGTAAAAACTACGGTCACTAACACCATATTCCCTATACACTACATGGTGTGATGGGGCACTTTACTTTACTTTAATCTGTGCTCTGCTTTTGCAGAGAAAATTTCTGGTCCCCATTTTCAGTCTGGTGAAAGCTGATGTGACAACAAAGCAATATATGCCAAGTTGGCACTGAAGATTTGTAGGTAACACCCGTATCAAATATGTCCATTAAAAGTGTAATGTATGTTTCTTTTGTATGGTTACGTAGATATTAATATCAAGTTTATTTCTCTTAAAGAAAAATGAAGTCTGAATTATCCTAAATTCAACTTTTGAACTTTATTATAAATTTCTGTAGACTCTTCTCCATCATCTTCTGGTGAGCAAACAAATGAAACAATCAGACCAAATGAAAAAGAACTGAAGAGAAAAGGCAAAAACTGTAGAGAAGAGACTGTGCTAAAGTTGGATATTTTTAGTTGGCTTCTGCAAATATTGGGAATACATGCATAATACCAACCATTTTACCCCAAAAATAATGTGTCAAAATTGTATTTTAAAAAAAAGGGACACCAATACCATAAGCCTTATACTCCATATGTGGCATGATGGGACTCTTGCAAATATTGCAGCTCACTATAAATCACCAAACAATGCCAATTGTGTTGATTTTATGCCAGTTTCAAAAGAGCAGCAGTTGTCAAGTTCGATCAAACAGCCAACAAAACAGCTTCTCAATTTAAAAAAAAATTAATGCATTTATATTCTTGCTCTCTTTGTGGCATTCACCCGATGACCATTAAAGGAAAGGATAGACCTCCTCCCCATCTGTCCTTAAAAGTATGGTAATTGTGGGTGTAGATTTGTGTTGTGCTTTATTTTGTACTTTTCAGTCCAACACATCTGACTTTAGCATGGCAGAATTGAGGTACTGGGTTGCCTTCCACCTTGATCCCAACTCACTTGACCAGATTAGACTGGTTAGTTTGTTGCTAGAAGCACACAGAGAGATGCAGTAGGGTCTTGATGGTTCTGGTTCCCTGATCTTGGTGCAAGCCATCAGCTATGAGTCGCTGGCAGCTTTGTTGCTTTCAGGCACCCTGAATCCTAATGCATTTATATACTTTTACATTTGTAGTTTTGTTAACTTCATTTATCAGATTATACAAGTATCTTCTTCTTCCTTTCAACTCCCTGTGGAGCATAGGTCTTCATATTGCGGAGCATAGGTCTTCATATTGCGGAGCATAGGTCTTCAAAAAACACTTTCCAAACCATTTTATTTCCTGCCATTCTTTTAAGATCTTTCCATGTCTTCCCCATTATCTTCATCTCTGCTTCCATCTGTCTTCTCCAAGAATATTTTGGTCTTCCTCTTTGTCTTTTTACAAGTATAATATATTCAATTTCTAATTTCAGTTAAAAACGAGTTCTCTTTAAACAATCCATCATCACATATTTACTAAGGCCACACATTTAATGCCTATTCCATACAAATTATTTACTGATTACCTTTCTCCAGAAGAACGGGGTGAGTCCCTGCCAGAGTCTCTTCCCAAGGAGTTCTGTGACATGGAGGAAGGCATGCTGGATTTAGCATCTGAATCCAAGGACTGCCTGTTGCTGCTGTAACCACTTTGGCTCCAATTGCCTACACATAAACAAAACCATATTGGCAAGTTGACCAAATAAGTTAAAACTTTTGACATATAAGTTAAGTGGTTTGCATGTAAGTACAAAGATTATCATGTAAGACTGACTCATATTCAAAGATTCACACATAATTTCAATGATATTTGGTAATTAAATGCAAAAAATAGCATGTAAGTTCAGATACTGGCATGTTATTTCAATGATTGGCACATTATTCCTCCTTTTTCCTGTCTTCAGCAATAAACTTCTGCTGGTATCTATCTACCCACTAATCAGGTGCTGCCAGTTATTTGATCTTTGATAGCATCAGTGTCGTCTGTCCACTTATAAATCCAGACCAGCACGGATCACAAAATGGACAGTGCATTTGAGGTTCCCACAAGTTTCTCATAGCTTGTCATGCAAGGTTGCTTCTGTGAACCATATTATCATTCCTAGAGTGTTGAGAGTGATACAATCCCGTAGTAAATGCTCTGAAGTCTGTCTGGCTGTTCCACAATCTCATGTTACTGAGTCACAACCCTGTCACTGAGTTCTCATATCTTGATCTGCTCTAGTCTGCAGAACTGTTTAGAAGTGTTATGTTTGTGTCACATTGTCTGTACATTTCTCTCCATTCTGATTTTATGTCTTGTTTTCAGAATTTATTTACTTCATTGAGACTCTGAGATGGGTAGGGCTTTGTTGAGAGGACTTTGAGATGGGTTGAGCTTCATTGAGACTCTGAGATGGGTTGAGCTTCATTGAGACTCTGAGATGGGTTGAGCTTTATTGAGACTCTGAAATGAGTTTGGCTTCTTTCAGACTCTGAGACTGGTTGGACTTCTTTTTGATTCTGAGATTAATTGGGCTTCTTGGAGACTCTGAGATGGGTTGGGCTGCATTGGGACTCTGAGATGGGTTGGGCTGTGTTGGGACTCTGAGATGGGTTGGGCTGTGTTGGGAATCTGAGATGGATTGGGCTGTTGAACGTTCCCACTTGCCTTTGTGAAATTGTTTGCCTTTTTATTTGTGAAGATGTCACAGTGACACACAAATACAAATATTAGTGTTAAATCTTTAATTTCTAGCACTACTTGAGGTGTATTATGCTTCTTCTATTGTTACCACAGCCACTGTGATGTTACTAAAATACTAAAAAATAAACTGAATACACAAGTGGACTTTTCTTGTGACAACTAAAAATACTAAAGTAAACAAAATACACAAGTGGACTTTTCTTGTGACAGCACTCAATGATGACTCTTTTCACTGAGTACATTAGGTACACCAGCAGTACAGTTCACCACTCACCAAAAGTCTAGAGTGTGATGCTTAATAATGTGTGATCCCTAGCAATTAAAAACATCTACATTATAATCATCAGTATTGTAATCTGTAATGACTTCCCTTCCTTATGACTCATAAAAACAGAAAGTAGTCTCCTTGTGTACAAAATAATATTAAAGTGACAGATAATGTTACAATCTAATTACAGACAGAAACATAGACGCTTAATATCTGAGTCAAGATGACAATCAATGGCGTCGGGAAAGGAGAATAGGGCATCAATGGGGATCTTACCACTTTATTGCATATTTTTTTCCCTTTTGGCTCTTAGCATCCTACCAGCCCCATCGATCCTATCATGTGATTACTAGATGCTTTGGCATTGGTCACACTTTTCAAGCCTTCTTCTTGACATTCTTATTTATTCATTTGGATTACATCTCTTCATCAACCAACATTGCCATGCTTTGATGGAGCTAAGGATTTGTGTTTTCATGTGTTCATTTTTTGTTGTCTGGTATCTGATGAAGACCTTGGCTGAAGCATTGTAGTTATCTTTTCTCTCTACAAGCTTAGCTGCTTGATACCATTTTATGTTTGTTCTTCATGCATTGTTCCAACAAAGCTACCATACTAGAGCCATCTATAAGAAACAACAAACAATGAATCTTTTCCCTAATTTCAGTGTTGTATTTCCATCCTGTCCTGGTAAAAAGATTGATCATTTTATTTAATTCTAAGAAAAAAAAACAGAACAAATTTTCAAAAAATAAAAAATATTACAATATTTAAAGTTGAACATCAAAAGTCAGCCAAAACTTTTGAGAAAATTAATTTTCCTTCTGGGCAGAGGATAGCACATAAGTCTTAGTTCTCCACGTTCTCCATAAGCCTTAGTTCTCCACGTTCTCCATAAGCCTTAGTTCTCCACGTTCTCCATAAGCCTTAGTTCTCCACGTTCTCCATAAGCCTTAGTTCTCCACGTTCTCCATAAGTCTTAGTTCTCCCCGTTCTCCATAAGTCTTAGTTCTCCACGTTCTCCATAAGTCTTAGTTCTCCACGTTCTCCATAAGTCTTAGTTCTCCACGTTCTCCATAAGTCTTAGTTCTCCACGTTCTCCATAAGTCTTAGTTCTCCATGTTCTCCATAAGTCTTAGTTCTCCATGTTCTCCATAAGTCTTAGTTCTCCACGTTCTCCATAAGTCTTAGTTCTCCACGTTCTCCATAAGTCTTAGTTCTCCATGTTCTCCATAAGTCTTAGTTCTCCACGTTCTCCATAAGTCTTAGTTCTCCACGTTCTCCATAAGTCTTAGTTCTCCACGTTCTCCATAAGTCTTAGTTCTCCACGTTCTCCATAAGTCTTAGTTCTCCACGTTCTCCATAAGTCTTAGTTCTCCACGTTCTCCATAAGTCTTAGTTCTCCACGTTCTCCATAAGTCTTAGTTCTCCACGTTCTCCATAAGTCTTAGTTCTCCACGTTCTCCATAAGTCTTAGTTCTCCACGTTCTCCATAAGTCTTAGTTCTCCACGATTGATGATCTCTTGCTAGTTATCTTGGTCTTGGTTGTCTTGGTTATTTCTTAGTCCAATGGTTGAGCCTTCCCTAGTAATTGTTCTGGGTAGTAATTCTCTAGGCGTGCCCTGTTTTCTTTTACCAGATGGTTTCCACATGAATGCCTGACGGGGAAGACTTTCTTTATTCATTCTCAGTACATGACCGATGTATTTCCAACACCTTCTTCGTCTATAAAGCATGACATCTATTCTTATGTAGATTCATCTCTTTAGCTGTTCATTTTAAATGTATTCTTTCAGCTTCTGTTTGACATCCTCTGAACACATCCATTTTCAAAGGCATTTAATTTCCTATCAAAGTCTGGGTAGATCTCCAACCTGCACATCCATTCGTCAGCACTTGTATCACACAGGAGAAAATAACACTGCAATTTTTCAAAATTTACAACATCACTTTGGTAACTTCTCTTGCCAGCAATCTTTAACAATTTCGGGCACTCTTTTCCTGTCTATTTATCTTTATTTTTGTATTATTATTATATTAATCAGCATCATTGAGTGATGTCTCCACACTGAAGGTTGGCTACCATGGAGTGCCATTCCGCTCTGTCGCTTGCTTTGATGGTGCAGGTTGTCATAGGCTGACTTGTGCATCTTTCGATGTTATTCTCATCCATCGTAAGTCTCTCATAAGTCTTGGTCTGCCTCTGCCTCTTTTACCTTGTATTTTCCCTTCCAAGATTACTTTTAGTATGCTGCTGTGTCTTTTAAAATGCCCCAAAAATTTCATTTGTCTTGTTTGAATTGTGTTTAGTAGTTCTCTTTTAATTTTTAGTTCTTTTAAGACATATTATACAATATTATTTAAATTATTTAATTATTAATTAATTAATTTTTATTTAATTATATTATTCTTTAATCTTCATCCTAACGTTGTGCTACCAATGCCAGACCTGGACTCTAGATACAAGAACAATAAGAAAAATAACCTCTAATGAGATTAAAATGTGTTAGACGAATGACAGGAAACAGTCTAAGAGATAAGATCAGAAATGAAGAACTGAGAAAAAAGCTAGGAATAGCCCCCACTATAGAATATATAAAGAAACAACAGATAAAATGGTTTGGCCACATGACAAGGCAGAAAGATAAAAACACATCGAGCCTTCAACAAACATTGTGAGAATACCAGACCCAAGGGTCGACCATGAAAAAGATGGATGGATGGAATATTAGAAGCACTAGGAAACATAACAGCAGCAGAGGCGAACAGAAGAGCAAAAGACCGAAAATTATATCTCCCCTCGACGCTGAAAGGCAGACAAGGAAGGAATGAAGAAGAAGATATTATTCTCTATTATTATTGTTATAATATCTCTTTTGTGACCCACTCCCTCCTTTTTTCAATTTTTTTCCTCAATAGACATATCTTTTGTACTGAAACTAATGCTATGTCACCAAACTGAGCGCTTATTACTGAAGAGCTTTGCCTATCTTCCTTGCGACCTTTGGAAATCTCTCTCAATTTGACAAACGTGGTCCAGTCTTTAGGCAGAGAGTCCCAAGGGAAGTCATACTTCTTGGCCTGGGCACGAGGTATTGTGTTGCTGTCAAAGTAGTAGTAAGAGCCAGGGCCTACTTGTGACTCTGTGGACGGGGTTCGAGTCATGTTTCCTGCAATAATATTAGAATGATCACATTACAATTTATGTAATTTTGCTATCTGTGCACAAATATAATTTTTTAAAAATCATTATAGAACAGTTAATATAAATGTGTAAATAATTACTTGATTGTAATCTCCAATATATATATATATATATATATATATATATATATATATATATATATATATATATACAGGGTGTTCGTAAAGTCGCAGTGCAGTGAATATTTCTAATATTCAGTAAATGACGTAATCATCATCTACGTACCACAATTTTGTAAACCACATTTATGAACAAACCGCTGCTTCCTTTAAGGTTTTATTTACGTAAAGGACGGGCACTACGCTACTTCACTGTCTCATTGCTTGAAGGAAATGGTGTTGACGATTGAAAACAGGGTATTTCTGGTTGAGCATGTCTTTCGTAATGGCGGTAAATATACGGATGAGGTCATTAGACAATTCGTGAGGAAATTTCCAGACTCACAAAGTCCCTCACCGAAATTCTGTTACAAAATTGATCAAAAAGTTTCGTGAAACCGGTAGTGTGGTTGATGCATACCGATCTGGAAGACCTTCAATTTCACAAGACCAAATTATGGAACTCCAAGACAGAATTACAATGAGTCCAAATGCATCTTTAAACCACTTGTCTCAACAGGTGCAAATATCTAAGAGTTCTGTTCACAAGGTTTTAAGAAGTGAACTACACTATCGTCCATACAAATTAACTGAAGTGTCTCGACTCCAAGAAAGAGATTATGAATCCCGTTTAAACTACTGCATGTGGTTTCAGAATTTTATTTATGAACATGGCGCTGCCATCCTTGACGTCACTTTTTTTCACTGATGAGGCCTGGTTTCATTTATCCGGTTATGTGAACAGTCAGAACAATCGGCTGTGGAGCAGTGAAACCCCCATGAATTTCATCAAGTGCCGCTTTACGATCAAAAAGTCGGAGTGTGGTGCGCTATAAGTCGTATGCGGATAATAGGACCTATATTTTTTAATGAAACAATAAATGCAGAACGTTACCGTACTTTAATTCTGGAACCGTTCATAGTACACCTTACAGAACGGGAAATTATGGGATCCTGGTTTCAGCAGGATGGGGCAACAGCACACACAGCCACAACAACACTCAATTATTTAGAAAGCATATTTGCAAATCGCATTATTTCACGTGGAATCTGGCCTGCTCGTTCACCAGATCTAACACCCCCAGATTATTATCTGTGGGGGGCATTGAAGGGGAAAGTTTATGAAAATAATCCGCAGACAATTAATGACCTAAAGACTGAAATAGTAGACAAGATTAAACAAATATCACCAGACATTATACTGAACGTTTTCGCAAATATGGAAAGACGAATCACGACATGTCTTGAGGCCCGTGGTGGACATTTTCAACATATGCTTTAGGCACAACTTTATTGTGTTAATACCAACATTACCCATTATAAGCTCGCCGATAGCAGTCAAGTATATTTGAATAATACCATTTATTTTACAATTTGTGTGACGCATTAGTTAACCGCATTTCTGGTGACGTTTTTTTCTTTAGAGAGTATAAATTCACTGCACTGCGACTTTAAAAACACCCTGTATATTACAATAATGAATGTACGCAATGACTTTTTCATATATCTTCAAGTGGAGCGTTGCATTATGATAGGAGACAATCCGATAGTAAAGAATTTCTAATCCAGTGTTATGTCCCTTTAGCTTCTTGGCAGTTCAAGGAAGGGAATCCCGCTTGTGTAATTACTCCCAGCTCCGTTCGAACTATCCATCCATCAATCTATCTACCCATTACATCACATCCTATCAATCAATCCACACAACCAACTATCCATCACATCACATCCTATCAATCAATCCACACAACCAACTATCCATCACATCACATCCTATCAATCAATCCACACAACCAACTATCCATCACAACACATCCTATTAATCAATCCACACAACCAACTATCCATCACATCCACCCACACATCACATTACATCCTATAATCAATCCACAAAACCAACTATCCATCACATCACATCTATCCACCCATCACATCACATCCTATCAATCAATCCACACAACCAACTTTCCATCACATCTATCCACCCAACTGCCACATCCAACCTTTCATCTTTCCCATCATTTATCCGCCTGCCTCTTTACACACACACGCACACACGCGCACGCGCACGCACACACACACGCACACACACACACACATATATATATAATTACCATTGTGTGCAACAAGTCTATGTCAATAGAATTCAGAAAGAGAGTTCAGCTATAATGTATATAGAGCAAATCCTAACCAATGGAAGTGAAACATGAACAGTTGACAATCATATGAAAAGAGGATTTGAGGCCACAGAGATGGGACTTCTCAGAAGAATGTTGAGAGTTCCGGGACAGCTATAAAGACCAGTGAGGAAATTCTTAAAGAGGTCAACAAAAAATGGGAGCTGCTAAGATACATCAGAAAGAAACAATCGACATTTTTCGGGCACATCATGATAAAAAAAAGTGGAGGAAAGCTGAAAAACTTGGTTACAACTGGTAAAATACAGGCAAAGAGAGACCACGGACGACAAAGAGGGCAGATACTAAATAGCTTAGTGTCATGATATAGAAAACAGTCACAACAGAACTGATACGATGTATTGTGGATACAAAATTGTGGGGAGGACATGATCGCCTACGCCAACCGGTAAGGCACACGCGTCAGCACGCGTGAGAAAAAGAGAGAGAGAGAGAGAGAGAGAGAGAGAGAGAGAGAGAGAGAGAGAGAGAGAGAGAGAGAGAGAG